>OU342745.1:19233717-19723663 GCA_910589775.1 Avena eriantha
TTTTAGTATAAGAACACACATGTCAATGACTCTTAGTTGCTTGATCCATGTGTGGTTTGTGGAAATAACACATATGCAATGACTCTAGTGGTTGATCCATGTGGGGTTTGTGGAAATAACACACATGCAATGACTGGTTAATGGGTCCACATGTGGTTTGTGGAAAGAAGACACATGAAATGACCATTGGTTGATCCATAAGTGTTTGTGGAAAAGAACACACATGCAATGACTCTAGTGGTTGATCCATGTGTGGTTTGTGGAAATAACATATATCAATGACTCTAGTGGTTGATCCAGGTGTGGTTTGTGGAAATAACACACATGCAACGACTATAATGGGTCCCACATGTGGTTTGTGGAAAGAACACACATGCAATGACCACTTGTTGATCCATATGTCGTTTTGTGGAAAAGAACACACATGCAATGAGTCTAGTGGATCCATGTGTGGTTTGTGGAAAAGAACACACATGGAATTACTCTAGTGCTGGTTTGTGGTTTCAGTATAAGAACAAACATGCAATGACTCTAGTGGTTGATCCATGTGTGGTTTGTTGAAAGAATCACACATGCAATGACTCTGGTTGATCCATATGTGGTTTGTGGAAAGTACACGCATGCAATGAGTCTAGTGTATCCATGTGTGGTTTGTGGAAAAGAACACACATGCAATGACGACCGGTTGATCCATGTGTGGTTTGTGGAAAGAACACACATGCAATGACTCTAGTGGTTGATCCATGTGTGGTTTGTGAAAAGAACACACATGCAATGACTCTAGTGTTGGTTTTAGTATAAGAACACGCATGCAATGACTCTAGTGGTTGATCCATGTGTGGTTTGTGGAAATAACACATATGCAATGACTCTAGTGGTTGATCCATGTGTGGTTTGTGTAAATAACACACATGCAATGACTGTAATGGGTCCACATGTGGTTTGTGGAAAGAACACACATGCAATGACTCTAGTTGATCCATATTATGTTTGTGGAAACGAACACACATGCAATGAGTCTAGTGGATCCATGTGTGGTTTGTGGAAAAGAACACACATGGAATTACTCTAGTGCTGGTTTGTGGTTTCAGTATAAGAACAAACATGCAATGACTATAGCGGTTGATCCACATGTGGTTTGTGGAAAGAACACACATGCAATGACTCTGGTTGATCCATAAGTTGTTTGTGGAAAAGAACACACATGCAATGAGTCTAGTGAATCCATGTGTGGTTTGTGGGAAAGGACACACATGCAATGACTCTAGTGCTGGTTTGTGGTTTTAGTATAAGAACAAACATGCAATGACTCTAGTGGTTGATCCATGTGTGGTTTGTTCAAAGAACACACATGCAATGACTCTGGTTGATCCATATGTGGTTTGTGGAAACAACACACATGCAATGACCACTAGTGGATCCATGTGTGGTTTGTGGAAAAGAACACACATGCAATGACTCTAGTGCTGGTTTGTGGTTTTAGTATAAGAACAAACATGCAATGACTCTAGTGGTTGATCCATGTGTGGTTTGTGGAAAGAACACACATGCAATGACTCTGGTTGATCCATATGTGGTTTGTGGAAAGAACACACATGCAATGACCACTGGTGGATCCATGCGTGGTTTGTGGGAAAGAACACACATGCAATGACTCTGGTGCTGGTTTGTGGTTTTAGTATAAGAACAAACATGCAATGACTCTAGTGCCTTATCCATGTGTGGTTTGTGGAAAGAACACACATGCAATGACTCTGGTTGATCCATAAGTTGTTTGTGGAAAAGAACACACATGCAATGAGTCTAGTGGATCCATGTGTGGTTTGTGGAAAAGAACAGACATGCAATGACTCTAGTGCTGGTTTGTGGGTTCAGTATAAGAACAAACATGCCATGACTCTAGTGGTTGATTCATGTGTGGTTTGTGGAAAGAACACACATGCAATGACTCTGGTTGATCCTTGGTTGATCCATATGTGGTTTGTGGAAAGAACACACATGTAATGACCACTGGTGGATCCATGTGTTGTTTGTGGAAAAGAACGCACATGTAATGACCACTGGTTGATCCATGTGTCGTTTGTGGAAATAAGACACATGCAATGACTCTAGTGGTTGATCCATGTGTGGTTTGTGAAAAGAACACTCATGCAATGACTCTAGTGTTGGTTTTAGTATAAGAACACACATGCAATGACTCTAGTGGTTGATCCATGTGTGGTTTGTGGAAATAACACATATGCAATGACTCTAGTGTGTTAATCCATGCGTGGTTTGTGGAAATAACACACATGCAATGACCATAATGGGTCCACATGTGGTTTGTGGAAAAGAACACACATGTAATGTCATGTGTGGTTTCTGGAAAAGAACACACATGCAATGACTCTAGTGCTGGTTTGTGGTTTTAGTATAAGAACAAACATGCGATAACTCTAGTGGTTGATCCATGTGTGGTTTGTGGAAAGAAAACACATGCAATGACTCTGGTTGATCCATATGTGGTTTGTGGAAAGAACACACATGCAATGACCACTGGTAGATCCATGCGTGGTTTGTGGGAAAGAACACACATGCAATGACTCTGGTGCTGGTTTGTGGTTTTAGTATAAGAACAAACATCCAATGACTCTAGTGGCTATCCATGTGTGGTTTGTGGAAAGAACACACATGCAATGACTCTGGCTGATCCATATGTGGTTTGTGGAAAGAACGCACATGCAATGACCACAGGTGGATCCATGTGTGGTTTATGGAAAACAACACACATGCAATGACCACAGGTGGATCCATGTGTGGTTTATGGAAAACAACACACATGCAATGACCACCGGTTGATCCATGTGTGGTTTGTGGAAAGAACACACATGCAATGACCACTGGTGGATCCATGTGTGGTTTGTGGAAAAGAACACACAGGCAATGACGACTATAATAGGTCCACATGTGGTTCCTGGAAAGAACACACATGCAATGACCACTGGTTGATCGATAAGTTGTTTGTGGAAAATAACACACGTGCAATGAGTCTAGTGGATCCATGTGTGGTTTGTGGAAAAGAACACACAAACAATGACTCTAGTGCTGGTTTGTGGTTTCAGTATAAGATCAAACATGCAATGAGTCTGGTTGATCCATTATTGGTTTGTGGAAAGAACACACATGCAATGACCACTGGTGGATCCATGTGTGGTTTGTGGAAAAGAACACACATGCAATGACCACCGGTTGATCCATGTGTGGTTTGTGGAAATAACACACATGCAATGACTCTAGTGGTTGATCCATGTGTGGTTTGTGAAAAGAACACACATGCAATGACTCTAGTGTTGGTTTTAGTATAAGAACACACATGCAATGAATCTAGTGGTTGATCCATGTGTGGTTTGTGGAAATAACACATATGCAATGACTCTAGTGGTTGATCCATGTGTGGTTTGTGGAAATAACACACATGCAATGACTGTAATGGGTCCACATGTGGTTTGTGGAAAGAACACACATGCAATGACCACAGGTTGATCCATAAGTTGATTGTGGAAAAGAACACACATGCAATGAGTCTACTGGATCCATGTGTGGTTTGTGGAAAAGAACACACATGCAATGACTCTAGTGCTGGTTTGTGGTTTCAGTATAAGAACAAACATGCAATGACTCTAGTGGTTATCCATGTGTGGTTTGTGGAAAGAACACACATGCAATGACCCTGGTTGATCCATATGTGGTTTGTGGAAAGAACACACATGCAATGACCACTGGTGGATCCATGTGTGTTTTGTGGAAAAGAACACACATGTAATGACCACTGGTTGATCCATGTGTGGTTTGTGGAAATAACACACATGGAATGACTCTAGTGGTTGATCCAGGTGTGGTTTGAGAAAAGAACATACATGCAATGACTCTAGTGTTGGTTTTAGTATAAGAACACACATGCAATGACTCTAGTGGTTGATCCATGTGTGGTCTGTGGAAATAGCACATATGCAATGACTCTAGTGGTTGATCCATGTGTGGTTTGTGGAAATAACAAACATGGAATGACTGTAATGGGTCCATATGTGGTTTGTGGAAAGAACACACATGCAATGACCACTGGTTGATCCATAAGTTTTTGTGGAAAAGAACACACATGCAATGAGTCTAGTGGATCCATGTGTGGTTTGGGGAAAAGAACACACATGCAATGACTCTAGTGCTGGTTTGTGGTTTCAATATAAGAACAAACATGCAATGACTCTAGTGGTTGATCCATGTGTGGTTTGTGGAAAGAACACACATGCAATGACTCTGGTTGATCCATCTATGGTTTGTGGAAAGAACACACATGCAATGACCACTGGTGGAGCCATGTGTGGTTTGTGGAAAAGAACACACATGCATTGACCACCGGTTGATCCATGTGTGGTTTGTGGAAACAACACACATGCAATGACTCTAGTGGTTGATCCATGTGTGGTTTGTGAAAAGAACACACATGCAATGACTCTAGTGTTGGTTTTATTATAAGAACACACATGCAATGACTCTAGTCATTGATCGATGTGTGGTTTGTGGAAATAAAACATATGCAATGACTCTAGTGGTTGATCCATGTGTGGTTTGTGGAAATAACACACATGCAATGACTGTAATGGGTCCACATGTGGTTTGTGGAAAGAACACACATGCAATGACCACTGGTTGATCCATAAGTTGTTTGTGGAAAATAACACACGTGCTATCAGTCTAGTGGATCCATGTGTGGTTTTTGGAAAAGAACACACATGCAATGACTCTAGTGCTGGTTTGTGGTTTCAGTATAGGATCAAACATGCAATGACTCTAGTGGTTGATCCATGTGTGGTTTGTGGAAAGAACACACATGCAATGACTCTGGTTGATCCATATGTGGTTTGTGGAAAGAACACACATGCAATGACCACTGGTGGATCCATGTGTGGTTTGTGGAAAAGAACACACATGCAATGACCACCGGTTGATCCATGTGTGGTTTGTGGAAAGAACACACATGCAATGACTGTGGTGGTTGATCCATGTGTGGTTTGTGAAAAAAACACACATGCAATGACTCTAGGGTTGGTTTTAGTATAAGAAAACACATGCAATGACTCTAGTGGTTGATCCATGTGTGGTGTGTGGAAATAACACATATGCAATGACTCTAGTGGTTGATCAATGTGTGGTTTGTGGAAATAACACACATGCAATGACTGTAATGGGTCCACCTGTGGTTTGTGGAAACAACACACATGCAATGACCACTTCTTGATCCATATGTTGTTTGTGGGAAAGAACACACATGCAATGAGTCTACTGGATCCATGTGTGGTTTGTGGAAAAGAACACACATGGAATTACTCTAGTGCTGGTTTGTGGTTTCTGTATAAGAACAAACATGCAATGACTCTAGTGGTTGATCCATGTGCGGTTTGTGGAAAGATCACACATGCAATGACTCTGGTTGATCCATATGTGGTTTGTTTTGAAGAACACACATGCAATGAGTCTAGTGCATCCATGTGTGGTTTGTGGAAAAGAACACACATGCAATGGCCACCGGTTGATCCATGTGTTGTTTGTGGAAAGAACACACATGCAATGACTCTAGTGGTTGATCCATGTGTGGTTTGTGAAAATAACACACATGCAATGACTCTAGTGTTGGTTTTAGTATAAGAACACACATGCAATGACTCTAGTGGTTGATCCATGTGTGGTTTGTGGAAATAACACATATGCAATGACTCTAGTGGTTGATCCATGCGTGGTTTGTGGAAATAACCCACATGCAATGACTGTAATGGGGCCACATGTGGTTTGTGGAAAGAACACACATGCAATGACCATTGTTGGATCCATATGTTGTTTGTGGAAAAGAACACACATGCAATCAGTCTAGTGGATCCATGTGTGGTTCGTGGAAAAGAACACACATGCAATGACTCTAGTGCTGGTTTGTGGTTTCAGTATAAGAACAAACATGCAATGACTCTAGTGGTTGATCCATGTGTGGTTTGTGGAAAGAACACACATTTAATGACTCTGGTTGATCCATACGTGGTTTGTGGAAAGAACACACATGCAATGACCACTGGTGGATCCATGTGTGGTTTGTGGAAAAGAACACACATGCAATGACCACCGGTTGATCCATGTGTGGTTTGTGGAATGAACACACATGCAATGACTCTGGTGGTTGATCCATGTGTGGTTTGTGAAAAGAACACACATGCAATGACTCTAGTGTTGGTTTTAGTATAAGAACACACATGCAATGACTCTAGTGGTTGATCCATGTGTGGTTTGTGGAAATAACACATATGCAATGACTCTAGTGGTTGATCCATGTGGGGTTTGTGGAAATAACACACATGCAATGACTGTAATGGGTCCACATGTGGTTTGTGGAAAGAAGACACATGAAATGACCATTGGTTGATCCATAAGTTGTTTGTGGAAAAGAACACACATGCAATGACTCTAGTGGTTGATCCATGTGTGGTTTGTGGAAATAACATATATGCAATGACTCTAGTGGTTGATCCATGTGTGGTTTGTGGAAATAACACACATGCAACGACTGTAATGGGTCCACATGTGGTTTGTGGAAAGAACACACATGCAATGACCACTTGTTGATCCATATGTCGTTTTGTGGAAAAGAACACACATGCAATGAGTCTAGTGGATCCATGTGTGGTTTGTGGAAAAGAACACACATGGAATTACTCTAGTGCTGGTTTGTGGTTTCAGTATAAGAACAAACATGCAATGACTCTAGTGGTTGATCCATGTGTGGTTTGTTGAAAGAATACACATGCAATGACTCTGGTTGATCCATATGTGGTTTGTGGAAAAGTACACGCATGCAATGAGTCTAGTGTATCCATGTGTGGTTTGTGGAAAAGAACACACATGCAATGACGACCGGTTGATCCATGTGTGGTTTGTGGAAAGAACACACATGCAATGACTCTAGTGGTTGATCCATGTGTGGTTTGTGAAAAGAACACACATGCAATGACTCTAGTGTTGGTTTTAGTATAAGAACACGCATGCAATGACTCTAGTGGTTGATCCATGTGTGGTTTGTGGAAATAACACATATGCAATGACTCTAGTGGTTGATCCATGTGTGGTTTGTGTAAATAACACACATGCAATGACTGTAATGGGTCCACATGTGGTTTGTGGAAAGAACACACATGCAATGACTCTAGTTGATCCATATTATGTTTGTGGAAACGAACACACATGCAATGAGTCTAGTGGATCCATGTGTGGTTTGTGGAAAAGAACACACATGGAATTACTCTAGTGCTGGTTTGTGGTTTCAGTATAAGAACAAACATGCAATGACTATAGCGGTTGATCCACATGTGGTTTGTGGAAAGAACACACATGCAATGACTCTGGTTGATCCATAAGTTGTTTGTGGAAAAGAACACACATGCAATGAGTCTAGTGAATCCATGTGTGGTTTGTGGGAAAGGACACACATGCAATGACTCTAGTGCTGGTTTGTGGTTTTAGTATAAGAACAAACATGCAATGACTCTAGTGGTTGATCCATGTGTGGTTTGTTCAAAGAACACACATGCAATGACTCTGGTTGATCCATATGTGGTTTGTGGAAACAACACACATGCAATGACCACTAGTGGATCCATGTGTGGTTTGTGGAAAAGAACACACATGCAATGACTCTAGTGCTGGTTTGTGGTTTTAGTATAAGAACAAACATGCAATGACTCTAGTGGTTGATCCATGTGTGGTTTGTGGAAAGAACACACATGCAATGACTCTGGTTGATCCATATGTGGTTTGTGGAAAGAACACACATGCAATGACCACTGGTGGATCCATGCGTGGTTTGTGGGAAAGAACACACATGCAATGACTCTGGTGCTGGTTTGTGGTTTTAGTATAAGAACAAACATGCAATGACTCTAGTGCCTTATCCATGTGTGGTTTGTGGAAAGAACACACATGCAATGACTCTGGTTGATCCATAAGTTGTTTGTGGAAAAGAACACACATGCAATGAGTCTAGTGGATCCATGTGTGGTTTGTGGAAAAGAACAGACATGCAATGACTCTAGTGCTGGTTTGTGGGTTCAGTATAAGAACAAACATGCCATGACTCTAGTGGTTGATTCATGTGTGGTTTGTGGAAAGAACACACATGCAATGACTCTGGTTGATCCTTGGTTGATCCATATGTGGTTTGTGGAAAGAACACACATGTAATGACCACTGGTGGATCCATGTGTTGTTTGTGGAAAAGAACGCACATGTAATGACCACTGGTTGATCCATGTGTCGTTTGTGGAAATAAGACACATGCAATGACTCTAGTGGTTGATCCATGTGTGGTTTGTGAAAAGAACACTCATGCAATGACTCTAGTGTTGGTTTTAGTATAAGAACACACATGCAATGACTCTAGTGGTTGATCCATGTGTGGTTTGTGGAAATAACACATATGCAATGACTCTAGTGTGTTAATCCATGCGTGGTTTGTGGAAATAACACACATGCAATGACCATAATGGGTCCACATGTGGTTTGTGGAAAAGAACACACATGTAATGTCATGTGTGGTTTCTGGAAAAGAACACACATGCAATGACTCTAGTGCTGGTTTGTGGTTTTAGTATAAGAACAAACATGCGATAACTCTAGTGGTTGATCCATGTGTGGTTTGTGGAAAGAAAACACATGCAATGACTCTGGTTGATCCATATGTGGTTTGTGGAAAGAACACACATGCAATGACCACTGGTAGATCCATGTGTGGTTTGTGGAAAAGAACACACATGCAATGACCACTGGTGGATCCATGTGTGGTTTGTGGAAAAGAACACACATGCAATGACCACTGGTTGATCCATGTGTGGTTTGTGGAAATAACACACATGCAATGACTCCAGTGGTTGATCCATGTGTGGTTTGTGAAAAGAACACACATGCAATGACTTTAGTGTTGGTTTTAGTATAAGAACACACATGCAATGACTCTAGTGGTTGATCCATGTGTGGTTTGTGGAAATAACACATATGCAATGACTCTAGTGGTTGATCCATGTGTGGTTTGTGGAAATAACACACATGCAATGACTGTAATGGGTCCACATGTGGTTTGTGGAAAGAACACACATGCAATTACCACTGGTTGAGCCATAAGTTGTTTGTGGAAAAGAACACACATGCAATGAGTCTAGTGGATCCATGTGTGGTTTGTGGAAAAGAACACACATGCTATGACTCTACTGCTGGTTTGTGGTTTTAGTATAAGATCAAACATGCAATGACCACTGGTGGATCCATGTTGGTTTTAATATAAGAACACACATGCAATGACTCTAGTGGTTTATCCATGTTTGTTTGTGGTTTTAGTATAAGAACAAACATCCTCTCTCTCTCTCTCGTAGAAGCCCAAACCTGTGCCCACTCTGTCTGCTACGCCCTGATTGGTTGTCACAGCTGTCAAGCGGATCATGCGCACCAACCGTTGATCCTGTGTGATCCAACGAGGCTCGTTGCACACGTCGTGACCTTCACAGTACAGCGCGAGACAGCACGGACGTCTCGCTCAACGGGACTTCTACAAGAAGGAACACGATGCCGTCCATGGAAAAAGTGGTCGAGTGGTCATGTCATGTTTAATCTTGTCTGCAAAGGCTACAAGTCTACTACATGGCAACTGGTCATCCACAGACCACTGGCTATACCATTTTTTCTACGCAGCGCGCCTGCACTCTCACTTCCGTCAGGCCCCCTCCACACGAACCTTCCACGCGGTAGCCGCAGCCGGAAGAGTTGTCAACCGGGGCCCTCGAGGAGGCCTAAACGTCCCCGCATTAAAAACCTAGCCTATCGGGTCCTCCATTCGCACTCATCCACTACTCTATATTCCATGTCCAGCAAAACACCACAATCTTGAATGTACTTGCACGAACCTTCTCCATGAAACCAGTGCGTGGGGGTGAGTGTCCAGGCATCGCCGCCGGGGTGGTGCTTCACGCGGCAGATCTGGAGGAGCATCACGTAGCAGCACAGACCGAGGAGGACGTGCAGTTCAAACCCTTTGGAGGCGCCGATGAGGGTGTGGAGTTCGACGAACACGCTTCGCTCGTGTACCCAGAGGTACATCTATTTCTACATGTTTCATATTTTCTGCTCGAGCTTAATCTATCCAGGCGTCATAAAAAAATCCAGTCCTAAGGATTAGATGCAACGTACGAACCGGTACATGGAGAGATCTAGTCTGTTCTGAATGAATCCACATTATTTATTTATTAATAAGTTACCAAGAACACAAACCACATTAATTTAGGAGCGAGCTGGGGAGACGGCCGTAATGAACTACTGAACCTGTATAGACATGTTATTGCATCGAAAGTAACTTGGAATGGTGGAAGGAATATATATTTATTATTTTGCTCACTTCGGTTTGTATTCCATACATTACAGGTGTATTCAAGTGAGATGGACTCTGACAAGGAGACCAGGGACAACAAGAGCCGCTATGTCATGAAGAAGCTCAAGAGCGGGATAATCCCTTTCCGCACTCGACTTGGGGAGCTCAGGTGCCCTTTCTGTAAGAAAGGAGTCAACCCGATGATTGCCAGCTTGATCCCGCATGCGGTTGGCATCGGTAAAAGCCCGGCTAGTAAACACAAGTCGGCGACCAAGGCTAAGCACGCTGCTTATGGCAAGTTCCTGAGGGAGTATGTCAAGAACGGCCTAGTGTCCCCTTACTTAGGAATCAGCAACTCCTAGCCGACCAACCCCGTCACTGTGTTGGCCCGGCCACTAATAATATTTAGTTCTCTTACCGTATCTAGACCCTTAAACTATGTGGATTTCTATTTTCGTACCCTTCAAAATATATTCAAATTCATCTGTTTATGTTGTTAAAGTTCCGGTGGCATACTCGTTATTTTGCATGGATAGAGGGGTGCCCCTGACAGATATAAGGGTTATCCTGTCCGCTAGATCACGGAGGATCAACGTTTGGTGGACAAAACTGAGTACAACTGAATCGCCATGGTTAGACACGATGGAAAAAAACGTGACTCACGGTACACGTGTGCGGTGCACGGGGCGGTAGCGGACACATGTGGCCGTGCACGATGCATTAGCCTACGCGGTGCACGGTAGTGCAACGAAATGCCGCTTCCCTTCTCCTTTAATAGAGGCCTCCCCACTCCCACTCCCACTCATCATGCACTCACTCACTCAACCATTTCCACGGTCCCATCACCTTCTGCAAACGCCCAACAAAACCGCAACCACGCCGGTGATGGAGAAGATCGGCGCGGTGGCCATCGGCGCCTCCAAGGCAGCCGGCGAGGAGCCCCCTGTCCCCGTCCCCGCATCCGACGTAGCCTCCGGCGAGGAGGCCCCCGCCGGTCTCGGACAGATCCCGCTCGGTCGGGACCCCTACGAGGAGGTTATCTACATAAGGCCGGAGAACCCCTTCGACACCAGCATCGCCGACCCGTGGTCTGAGGTAACCAGGGTTTTCTCCCCTTCCCTTTTTCTTCCCCCATTCCCATCGTTGGATGCTAGATCATATGTTATTAGGGCTCGGTGATACATTGCAAATGTATCTATAATTTTTG
Source organism: Avena eriantha (assembly GCA_910589775.1). Lineage (NCBI taxonomy): Eukaryota > Viridiplantae > Streptophyta > Magnoliopsida > Poales > Poaceae > Avena > Avena eriantha. The sequence goes on from OU342745.1 coordinate 19,245,354, forward strand.
ATGTTCCATGCTTGGTTTAATCTACTTTCTTGTGTTTTGTTCCAACTTTGGAGTACTTTTCATATGATTTATTTGGACTAACCTACTAATAGTTGCAAAAGTGCACAATGTTCTTGTTTTACACTTTGATGTGTAGGAATTACCAAGAATACAAGTGGAAACCTTGTTCGAGTCAAATTAGGATTTTCCATAAGTCTGTCTCAGAACTCTTTTTAAAGATGGTCACATTTCGGCTCGAAGACGGTGTGAAACGGAAATCTCTTCAACTACAAAGTTGTTGGAAATATCGCGACAAACGTTCTGGACATAAATTTTAGCTGATTCCGAATCCGGACGGGCCCGATAGACCCGATTTACTGCAGCCTAAGATGGGGTGACGGAAATCCGAAAAGCTATATAAAGGGAGCAAAACCTAATTCGTGGGAGACATCTCCACCCACGAATTTGCAGCCACCAAAGCCACGTTTTTTCCTTCTCCATAGATCCCATCTCCATGGGGAAGGGCTCCCAAGAATCCATGAAGAAAGGATGCTAAGGGCGGTGCTCCCCTGTGATACCGGTGGCGGGGAAGGAGTCCTCCGCGCCGCTGCCGTCAGAGCCATCTCCATCGATCTCCACCACCATCTCCATCACCATTGTTGATTCCCATGATGAGGAGGGAGTAGTTATCTCTCGAGGCTAAGGGCTCTACCGGTAGCTATGTGTTCATCTCTTTATCTATGCATGATCTTACTGAGATCATGAGCTTATAATCTATAGATCTACCTTACTACTCAAGTGCTTTAATAGATCTCTGCTCTCCCCATGTTTGTGAAAGTGACAGCGTGCACACCATGGTGGCACTTAGGCTAGAGATTACAAATAATTATTATGAGTTATATTTGGAGTTGAATGTCTTTATGAAATTATCGTGTTTGTTGGAACCATCTAGTGCTCAAGGTGACAGTGTGGGGTTTTCTAGATTGGAAAGGCTTACTTTGAGGTGTGCTGTTATAGCCCTATCATCGATTAGAGTGTCCAACCAGAGAGTAGTTAAGAGTAGTATCATAAAGAGAGGATATATTTATGAGAGAGTGTTCACTAGTGAAAGTATGATCCCTAGGCCTTGTTTCTAAGCATTGATACACCGTTTGCTATTAGATCTGTTACATGTTTGCTTACTTCCATCTTTATTTCAGTTTTACTTTAGTCTTTTCCACGACATCAAGTTATTTTCTATCACCATTACCACTTATAATTATCCATACCACTCGTATTTCACTATCTCTTCGCTGAACTAGTGCACCTATACACCTGACAAGTGTATTGGGTGTGTTGGGGACACAAGAGACTTCTTGTATCTTGATTGCAGGGTTGCTTGAGAGGGAATACCTTTGACCACTTCCTCCCTGAGTTCGATAAACCTTGGGTGATCCACTTAAGGGAAACTTGCTTCTGTTCTACAAACCTCTGCACTTGGAGACCCAACAACTGTCTACAAGAATAGAAGTGCGTAGACATCACTCGGCTGTTCGTATTTTTTACAGTAGCTAATCCTATTGTGTTAGATCTCAATTTTCGATGAATCCCCTTGTTCGTAGTTGGGATCAGTATTCGATTTGGTTTGAGATTTGGGGAATAATTGGGAGATCTCATTCGGTTAATTTATGCAAAAAAATCAATCCCGATAATCAAAGTATCTCAATCATGTCCTTATTTCACTCTTCTGCTTTTTTCCAACAGGAGGATAGCAGCGACCTCCGCAGCAACGACGAGTCGCAGGACACCAAGACTCGTCATGTGCTAAGGAGGCTAAAGTCCGGTCAGTACAATAACTTCTTCCCGGCGACGTGTACATGTGCCCCTTCTGCCCCAGCAGGAGGCTCCACGGCACAGACTTCAACTCCCTCTTGAAGCATGCCGAGGACGTGAGGACCTGCGGCGAGTCCGTGAACGTCCACGGCTTCAGGGCCAAGCACCAGGCGCTCGGTCTTCACCTCCGCAACCTCTAGAAGGTGGCTATCGAGGAGGGTCGCATGCCCCCGATCAGACCCAAGGTGCCCAAGGTCAAGGGGCTGGGCAGCAAGAAGTGGAGGAGGTGCCAGAGGGAGGAGGCGGATGCCCTCCTGGCAGAGGCCACGAGGGGCCACTGATCAGCTGCTGCTGCTACTGTTGTAAAGCAGCTTCTTTTGTCTTGTCTGTGTTGAAGCAGTCCGCTGCTGCTGCTGAGCAGCCTAATTGTCGAACCTCGTTAAGTACCATGCTATATAACCCATATTAGCTGCTTTATCTACATCTGCTCTGTTTACTGAATTTATTTATGGTGCTGGTTTGTTTTGCTGCTCTAGATTTGCTACCAGATTGGGGTAAAACGATCGCAAAAGGAATAATGAACGAAGAGAGAAGCTGCTCTAGATTCCCTACCTTGCTTTTAAGATGATTTTAAGATGATTGTACAAAATGCATGGAATATACCTGTAAATTATCAGGACATGGCAAAAAGAATTTGTGCCAAGTTGAAAAATGTGAGGAGAGGCATCAAGATTTGGGAAAAACAGTTACCTTGCTTAAAGGACCAGATTGCTAAGGTGAATGACACCATTGATCTCCTGGATCTACTTGAAGAATCTAGAACATTAACCATCAATGAGTGGCACCTTAGAGATATCCTGAAATCCCATATTATCTCTCTTCTTCAGAACCAAAACACCTATTGGAAACAAAGAGGAAAAATTAAATGGGTAAAACTTGGGGATGAAAACACTAAGTTTTTCCATTCCAAAGCTACCATCAGTTACAGACACAACTATATATCAATGATCAAGAATGAATCTAGACAGGAATTTACAAATCACTATGACAAGGCTGATATCCTTTGGAATGACTTCAGGGCAAGAATGGGTACATTAGTCAAAACTAAGATGCACTATAACCTTGCAGACTTCTATGGAAATGGAATGACTGATGAGATGAAGAATTTACTTAAAAACCTTTTCTTGACAAGGAAATTGAGGAGGTTATCACTGATCTACCAAATGATAAGTCACCTGACCTGATGGATTTAATAATGAAATTATCAAAAGTTGCTGGTCTATCATTGGATATGATATCAAATTACTGATTCATGATTTCTTCAATGAGAAAGTGTCCCTTGAGAGCATCAACTCTTCTTACATTACACTCATACCTAAAGTCACTTGCCCATCTACATCAGCTGATTTCAGACCAATCTCCTTATTGAACTGTATATTCAAAATAATTACCAAACTTCTTGCAAATAGGGTGCAATCTATTATTCTGAAATTGGTACATAAAAACCAATATGGATTTCTCAACAACAGATCTATTCAAGATTGCATTGGTTGGGCCTTTGAATACTTATTCCAATGCCACAAGTCAAAGGAGGAAATTTTAATTCTTAAACTTGATTTTGAGAAGGCATTTGATACAGTAGACCACTCTTCCATCATTAATATCCTTAAAGCTAGAGGATTTGGGAGAAAATGGATTAGGTGGATTGAGATGATCTTTGAATCTAGAACTTCTGAAATTCTTCTTAATGGTGTGCCTGGTAAAAAGTTCTACTATAGGAGAGGAGTTAGACAAGGAGACCCACTTTCACCATTACTATTTGTCCTTACTGATGACCTCCTACAATCAGTACTAAACAAGGCCATGCATATGAATCTTCTAACTCCACCTATTGCGGGACCAACCAACAGTGACTTCCCTGTTATTCAATATGCTGATGACACATTGGTGATACTTAAAGCTGATGCATCTCAATTATTATGCTTGAAAGCACTTCTTCAAACTTTTGCAATTTCCACTGGACTCAAAGTCAACTACCTGAAATCTAGCATGATGCCAATAAACACATGTAATGATAGACTTATGCATTTTGCTATGACAATCAACTGTCAAACTGGATGCCTCCCTTTCACTTACCTTGGGCTTCCATTAAGCATTACAAAGCCATCTATGGAGCACTTTCTTCCCATTGTTCAGAGAGTGGAAAGAAGATTATGTGCAATTGTTGATTTCTTGAATTATGGAGGAAAACTGCAACTGGTCAAATCTGTTCTCTCCTCACTTCCTCTATTTTTTATGAGCTGTTTGGAGGTGCCAATAGCCATCAAGGATCAAATTATTAAATATATGAGATATTGTCTGTGGAGAAAGAAGACTGAAGATGTGCAAGCAAAAGGACAAGCTCTTGTATCATGGGACAAAATCTGCCGTCCTAAAAATCAGGGGGGTTTAGGGGTACTAAACCTACAGATTCAAAATAATGCCCTCCTTCTGAAAAACTTGGACAAATTCTACAACCACCAGGACATACCTTGGGTTCATCTCGTATGGGAAACTTATTACAAAAATGGAAAACTACTTGGAAGAAGCATGGAGGGATCTTTCTGGTGGAAGTCACATATCAAATTAATTGATAACTTTAAAGGCATGGCTAAATGCAATATGAAATCAGGCAGATCTGCTTATTTCTGGACTGACCTTTGGCAAGATGAGTCCTTGATGAATAAATTCCCTCACCTTCCGTCCTATGCTAAGTCCACAAACATCAGTGTTCATGATTTCCTTCATGCTGGATTTCTTGAAGATAACTTCCACCTACCTCTCTCTCAACAAGCTTTCTCTGAGTTTTTAGTCATGGAAGAAAGATGCCAGGAATGCAGGCATGACACTCAGGAGGACACCCATGATAATTGGAACTATATTTGGGGATCAGATAAATTTGAAGTTAAAAAGGCGTACTCAGCCATGATTGGATACTCACCATCACCACCTCACTTTTCTTGGGTTTGGGAAACCACCTGTCAAAATAAACCCAAGTTCTTTTTCTGGCTTTTGCTACTAGACAGATTGAATACTAGAAATCTACTAATGAGAAAGAATTTCAACCTTCCTGATTACAATTGTGTTACATCAAACTGCATCTCAGAAGAATCAGCAAATCATCTTTTCTAGGATTGTCCATTTGCAAAAATATGTTGGGACCATATTTCCAGAAACAGAACTGCAAATCTAACAGGATTATAACCTATTTCAAACATCAAAGAAAAGTTACATCTACCATTTGCAATGGAGATCATTGTCATGACTTCCTGGGGTATCTGGATATGCAGAAATGAGAAGATTTTTAATGACAAAAGACCCACTTTTGATAGATGGAAAGCAATTTTCTACCAAGAAATGAGATGGATATAATTCAGAATCAAAGGAAAATACAAGGAGAAATTCAAAGCCTGGCTCAATCAGCAATTAGATCAGGGATAGAATAGATTTGTCTCAGTTTTTATTCCTCAGCATAGATCGAGTTAGATGTAACTGTTTATGATCTACCTTGGATCATTTATCATTGTAACATACTCATATATAATAAAAAATTGCAGTGGGGATTTTTCCCTACTGTTTCATCTAAAAAAAGATTCCCTACCTTTTTGGGCAAAAAAACACAACTTTAGAGAGAGAGGGGAAAATGCGCTCTTTAAAAAGGCCACTTTAGGCGTCATGGCACACGTAACGGCCAAGCCTTTGACCAGACGACACCCCCCTCCGAGCGCATGTGAGGGCTTCGGAATATCGGGAGGGCAAGAGTGAGGACAAACGAGACACAATGTTGCTATAGCTAAATCTGACAAAAAGCTAAATTTGGCTTTACCATGCAATTTGGCTAGAGCTCCACAATGTAGCTATTCTAAATACCTAAACTATGTGGTGCGTTGAAACCTAATGCTTTTCCACCGACACGTGTGTTGCAAAGTTGCTTGATCGTGCATTCTTACACAAGTGGCCTACAGAGAAACTTATAGAAGCATGGGCAAACGAGTTTCATTTTGGCAAATTCAGGACAAGATTTGCGCAATCGGTAGGCCTGATCAGCTGGGCGGCAGCCCCGGGGTGCAGGGATGCTAGGTCCATGTCTATGCTTACACTTCTTAAACTTGTTAGGAATTAATAATAAATGTACACTTCCTTCTGTCCTGTCACGTTACGTCGTGTCAGCACCGCGCACCCGCTGCGGATCGGCAACGGGACGGTGGTCTACGTGACCGGTGTCTGCCACGCCAAAGCCACATCGCACACCCGTCCCATCGGCTACCGGGATGGACGCCGAATTTAATCGCTAGGATTGGAAACCATCGGTGCTCGCCCGGTCAAACTTGCTTCCGCATGGGTATGACTGGAATATTGGTAAACGGAATTTAAGCATCGCCTTCTGTCTCCTCAACACATCACTGTGAAAAAATCTCCAACTCATTCCTTCCGCCGGCGCCGCCACCGCAAGAACCATTGACGCTACCGCAGGCACCGCCTCCGCCTGGCCATACCACCGCAACAGATCACTCCACCTCCACGCCCAGTCCCAGCCACCGCTACCGAAACTAGGCCACCGTCGCCGCATTAGCTGCTGCCATGGACGCAGAGTACGACGTGTTCGGTGACAGGAGCGACTACACCGACGAGTACACCGTCACCGCGCATGGCACCACCAAGCTGACGGTCGTCCACACAAATGCGTCAGCGGAGGTGGCCAAGGTCATCGCAATGTACGAGCGGTGGCTACAAGATCCGATGGACAGGTACAAGATCGTCGGCCTTGACCTCGAGTATACCAGAGATATGAAGATGACAGCGCTTTTGCAGTTGTCCATGCGCAACCACTGCCTACTATATCACGTATGTGGGGCTAAATTTGTATGCCCGGAGCTTCGCGAGTTCCTACACAGGAGGGAGATCTACTTCGCCAGCGTCGACATCAAGAACGACACTCCAAAGCTAGAACGGGATTTCCTCGTTCCTCTCGTCAATCACGTCGATCTCCAACGTTTGTGGAGGTACCCGGATGGCGGTACGGGGAAAGCCGGCATGGCTAGACTCGCTTCCGACATCATCGACCGCGAGTACACCGGCATGAAAATCGAGTTCCTGAAGCACCTACACGAGTGATGGGAGTGGAGGCACCTGGATTACGATGCGATCAAGTACGTAGCCAGGGACGCGTATGTCTGCTACGAGATGCTCAACAGGATCTGGCGGGTGGGTGAGTGTGCTGTTTACCACTACTAGTTTTGCATTTCATTCCTAGTTTTATCTCGCCTGTATTTTATCTCGCCTGTATTTTCTAAGCATTGTGTGTGTAAGAACCAAGCTCGTATGGTCCCTGTGCTATTAGCTACTTAACCTGTATGAATTACATTCCCCCTTTTGTATGCTCAACATTCATTCTTACAAATTCTGTCTATGCCATTTGCATGCGGCAGAATCCAGGACTGACATGCATAAGGTGTGATACAGTCATAAGTCATAACCAAACCTAGATTATAGAGAAGGATGCAGTCATAAACCAGATTATAGTTTGACAAAGGTAATGCACAGCAGTTCGTAATTGCTCACATAGTGTACTTATGAAATAACATGTTTTCATAAACACAACAATCATGCACTAATAGTCTACATCCCAGCCTGTTGGAGAAGGCATCTGATCCTAGGATGCCTTTGGTCGCTTGCCCCGGTTTGTAGATTCATCTACGATCCGGCATCTGGGACAAACAACCTGCCTTGGTGGTGGTTCAATGATGCGATGCCTAGAACAAGATTTTACAATCTGGCGGTACAGCTCGTGGCTAACATACCCGTCAATTGCAGCGTACTTCAGATTAGGTTCGGAAAGTGGCTTATCCTCCCAGTAATCGTGCCCTAAACGCCTCCACGAACATCTTGGCAATATGTCCTTCATGTCAGCGTACCATGGGTCTATGAGTTCGGAGGCAAGAGCGGCCATCCCGGTCATGCTGCCCTTCGTCCCTGGGATCCAGTAAATTTCCTGGATGTCCACTCTATACTCCTTTGGGATTCTAATGTTGACAGTCAGGCTTTCAAGTAGTTTACTGTCATTCATGATGTCAACACTGGTAAATGTTATGTGCTGGTTCACGAGAAAGTCATGAAACAGATCCCTAATGCGTTCGCCCCACCTTCATGAAAATGAATTCAGACAGATAATATAGCAATAACTTTTGCAAACAGACAGTTCAGGAAAAAAAAAGACAGCAAAGTCTACCAGATCCCATCAGCCCCCTTCTCGCAAAAAGGCTGGTATACGAGGACGTGCCCCTTCATGGAGAGTTGCACCACGGCGATCCTACGGTGATCGCGGCTGTACTCGAGGTCGAGACCTACGAACCTGTTTTCTTCAAACTGTAGCCAACTCGTGAAATTATTCAGAGTGTTCCTCACCGTCCGAGGGTCGGTGGTGTAGACAACATCGATCTTCTTCCCGCCATGTACTTCATTGTCGAGGTGCACAGTTTCTTGCCTGCCGTCGTTTTGGACGTCCGGAGCGTCCATGACTACAGGCAAGAGGGAAAGGATACGGAGGAAGAGGGTGATGCGGTGGTGGAGGAAATGGATGAGGCCATGGAGGAGAAAGACGATGAGGCCGTGGAGGAGGAAATGAGACGGAGAAGTGAAAGATTGGAACCGCCCTTACCAATATCTGGAATGGTGCACGACCATTCGTAGTAGGGTGAAGGTGGCGAAAAACGGCGGTTTTACACTCGACGCTAGCACTTCCTAAAATTTGTTCTGCGCCACTTGCATGCGGTGGAATCAATTCAAATGTAGGCACGTTTACGCGTGCCGACCTTCACTCACTGACAGGCGGGCTGCACATTTCCCTTTTACGATTTATTTTTTCACTTCCTCTAGACGGTTCCGGTGCCCGCCCTCAATAATTACGCCCCCTTCTTTTCTTCCACGCGGATGAGAACCGGCGGCGGTGGCGGCGGTTCCTTGCAGATTCGCTCCCCACTCGAACAACTGCCCCCATCCCTGATTCCACCCCCTCTCGAATCCATCCGCCTCCTTATCACAAAACCTCCATTAATCTACCGGATTCCAGACTCCATTTGCCGCTATGGGTAGAGCTTGGGGTAGCAGCAGGCTGAAGCGAAAGGCATGCGACGACGACGTGGATGGCCAGGGAGATCGCTACCGCGAGGATTAGGGATGGCCGAACCTCAGCGCCGTGAACATGCACAGTATCGCCTCGGAGTTGGACATCATCTCAGCCGGCCGCCTCGCTCGCTGCATCCCTGGCTACCGCGTGATGATGCGGAACATGGACGAATAACCATTCGGCACGCCAGGCCTTCTTTACCCCGATAACAACAAATGGCCAGACGACCGCGATGGCCACGTAAGTTCCAGTATCTAGCTTATTCGTTCAGTCATATCGTTGATTCATATGTGCTGAACTCTGATCGGAATCCTATGTTCCTTTCGTCAAACGTGTTGTGTGCACGCGCGATTTGAACAAATCGAACCATTTAAGACTATTCTATACAGCGGAAGCTCTGCTCGTAACTGATATTCTGGTATTTTCGTAGTGGCACAGTCTTACTTTAGGTGATAGACGAGTACACAAAATTTCGATTTTGCAATGGAATGCCCGCTAGGTGATATTCTGTTTCCTAAAATAAAAACAAACAGATTGGACGATTTAAGGCTGTTATGCCCCGAGCTGTTTAATTATAATCATCGTCAGGAGTTTGTTCTTGGGGGCTCTGCTCCTACTCCATATATTGAGTATCTTCATAGTGACACAGGCACAATTTAGGCGATATCTAAGGAGACACTCGTATTTAGGCGATATTTTGTGTACTTTAATCTAAAAGTCCAGTTGTCAAATTTTATTTGCAATGGAATCCATGATAGGTGATTGTACCAACTGACAACAAACTCTGCAGAATGTTCATGCAAAACTGATGTTGCTGGATAAGTGGTCGGAATCAGTAGTGGTGAATATCAAGGAAGAAGAAGAGACTGAAATGAGAGATGACCAGAACTGGGTGGGTGGCAACGGCGAGTGGCTGGTCCTTTTATCCCAAGATGGGAGTACTTGGACTCTAAAAAATTGCTATAGATCAGAGAGGCTAGCAGTGCCATCTTTGAAGGGTGTCGGCATTACTGCATTCAACAGCGGGTGGCCGCCGCACATTTCCGAATTCGCTTACAGGTTCAACATGGGAGAACTTGAGTTCGTGAAGGTACAACTCCCACATAGACCACGAGAGGGGGCGTGGAAGAACTGGGAGTACGACCTCTTAGCGGTGTTCGACAAGGCAATCGCATTCATTAGATGCCCAGAAGACAAGGAATGGACAGTCTTGCGCGACGACTTCCTGCGGCCAGAGAAGTATGTCGACGCTGTCTTCACCTACGGCTACTCTTCGTACAGACCCTAATGCATTTATGTGGTCACTGAACCTAGCGCGACGTGCGTGTTTGGGAGCCGTCCATTTGGAGTGAATCATGGTGTCATATAGCATGTAAAATCCCATTCAAAATTCTGCTTACTGACTGTTAGTAACACGCAGGTACCCACGCATCCCCGCGCATAATTCCAGCTCCGGTCATCGAAGATGCAGTAGCAGATGCTGAACTTGGGACACGGCGCTGGTTCCTAGAACCTCTCGGAGACAACACGGAACAACATGATGAACTCTTGTGGATTCATATCAGGGGAGCACTAAACAACGTTGGTGATACAATAGAACATATGGGGACACAACTTTCTTCATACCCATCGCTGCGGTGTCACATTTTCTCGAGGTCCGCATGCCTATCCGAAGACCCAGTAGAGCAAGTCTGGAGTAGAGTCAACAATCTGAAGGGACAATCTGCGTTTCTTGGGATCAACTACCCTTTCTTTGTCAGAGCCCCTGGAGCTGTTGAACCTGTAATTGCTTAGGCAGCCCTGGCCTCTGATGCTGCTGGTGGTGGTGGTGGTGGTGGTGTTGTTGGTGGTGGAGCTGACGAAGAACTAGATGCTGCTGCTCCTGGTGAAGCTGACGAAATACTTGGTGATGCTACTGCTGGTGAAGCTGACGAAATACTTGCTAATGCTGCTGCTAGTGAAGCTGACAAAATACCTGCTGAGGCTGCTGCCGGAGTCCAGGAAGAACATGATGGTGTTGTTGCTGAGGTGCCAGCACTTCCAGTGTTGATAGCAGACTGTGTGTTTGCTACACACTCACACGCCTATCATGTTGACACTCTAGATCCGACCTGGAGCCGAATCCACGTCAGGGGGAGGGGGCCTACAATTGGCTCATCAGTGGGGTCGTACTATTTGAAGGAGAATGAAAGATGGCCAAACACAGCATTCTGGTTCGTTCCAACAATACCACCAGCTCCAGGGACCTAGTGCTCATACTGGCAGATCCGATGAACCATTTGTCTTTATCTTTATCATTAGTTACGCTTATGTGTGTAAAGACTAAGCTGTGATTATTTGTGTAAGACTAAGTTAGGCCTAACTGCGTAATATTCAGTGAAGCCCAGCTTTTCTTTCCACGCCCATAACAACAGAATTGCACCATAGAGCATACAAATGTAATGTGCATACCACACATTTTTGCTCAGGATAACAACCACTTCAAGCAAATGATACATCGTGTACGCATTTGAACACATCACTAGAATGTGCCACCTATTGATGATTGATGCCATGGATCTAGCTTTTCTGCGCTCATTTGCATTGAATCGCTCATTGATTTGTTCACATATTTTTTGGCAATGGCTGATGAACTCCACTCTCTTGGTAACTTGCTTCGTCAGCGAGCACTTGTTGATGCAATGCAAAGTACAGAACATGGTCGTTATCATCATTCCATTTAGGTTCTCTATGTTTCGTCATCACGGAGCTACTAATTTCAAATGAAAATCTAGTAAACAATATATGTGTACATTGTTAGAGTATGCTACGGCCACGGTACATACATGTTTTCTACAATCACAAGAAGAAAACTTGATGCATTTTCACCTTGTTGGCGTTGTGCCGAACTGGGTGGATGTGGCTTTGGGGTTCGGAGAGGAAGGCGCCGTGGCTGGTGCGTGTGCGACCACGGCGACGGCGAGCTCGGATTCTGGAGGAGACCAACAGGACCGAGCATGGTCGGCATGGGTACAAATCTCACCCGAGAATGAATTCCCGTCCCCACGCCGTGCCAATGGTGTGGTCATGGTGAGGGCGAGCTCCGATTCGGGATGGGGAGGAGAACGGGCCGAGCAGGTTTGTCCAAGTCCTAGCTCCGCGCCATGGCCGCGACCATAGATTGCCGCCCTAGAGGAAGAAGCAGACGCATAAAGGATGCATGCACCAATGCTGAAAGCCTACATGGAAGCGACAACGGCAGCGACATAACGGCAAAAGCTGACAGGGGGGACCCAACTTGATGGTCGTTAGCCTGATTTTTTTGTATTGAAACGTAAAGTTGAATTCAGGACGAAAAGGACCCTCTGAGTATTTGGCACACCAAATATAGTCATCGCGGATGATATCAGGGAACTTGGGTACCACGTTGCCTGGCCACCCCAACTTTCGGGCCACAAAATGATATTCTCCATTCAAACACCCTTTACTTGAGATCGAAGAAAACTTACAAGTATTGTTTGCTAGATAGTAACGAGGGGCATAGAGACCTTTACCAATAGCTCTCTATGGGTTCAATATCTTTACTTCGAGACTAGCTACAATTGATCTGTGCACTTGTAGTCATCAGTAGTGTGCATGGATGCAACGTGTAGTAGGAGACATGGGTCCGCCTCTGGCACCTCACCCTCCACAGCTCACATGGGAAAATTCTTAGTAGCTAGTTTTACCTCCACTATTGCCGAGGTATGACAACCAAGAGAAGATATAAACTGTGCATCAAGTAGGAAATCAGAACCAGGAGAACTATGGAAACCCTAGCCATGATAGCCGGAATGAGTATAGAGAACATCATCAGAGCTATGTTGTCTTCACAACATAGGAAACTAATAGGCAAAGTGTGCAAATGCTTCAGGTGAACACGGTTATGCCGGCGGTGCTGAAGTATATGTACTGGTCACACCAGGAGATCACCTGGAGCATAAAGGATCACCCCAAGATCATGCCAAGTCCTGGAGCTTATGCCTTGGTGCTTGACCCATCTTTCATTGGGCCAAATCTGAATGTGAAGTTCTCCAAGGTGCTCATTAACAATGGCAGCAGTATCAATATACTATACAAGGACACGATGCACATGTTGGGTATCTCAGAGAATATGCTCCAGGCGACTAAGACCACCTTCCATATGGCATTGTATTGGGTTTTTTGTGTGAGCCAATTGGGTAAGTCTGAATAGATGTGTTATTCGACACAAGAGATAATTGCAGGACAGAAAATTTGTTGTTTGAAGTTGTGGATCTCGAGAGTTATTACCATGCATTACTTGGTAGGCCGACAATTTCAAAGTTCATTGCTAGTACCCACATAGGCTACTTAAAGATGAAGATACCAGGGCCCAATGGGGTCATCACTGTTGCGGGGACTTTTGGTGCTCTATGGAGTGTGCCTAGGCCGGATCAAATCTGGCTAAGTCATTGGTGATAGCACAGGAGAAGAAGAGGATTCATGATGCAATGGCACTGGCTTGGTCGGCTCAGCTGAAAATATGCCGACACTGAGTAACCCACGTGCGAGTGTGTCTTTCTAGCCGACTAAGGACACCAAGAAGATTCAAATGGATGAGAAATTCTCGGAGTGCATTATCACTATTGGTGTGGGCTTGAATGACAAATAGGAAAGAAAGCTCATTAGCTTCCTCTGTGAGAATCAGGACCTATTTGCATGGTCCACTCAGGGTTTGCAAGGTGTTCTGAGGGAGCTGGGTGAACACTCTTTGCATGTCAGGCCTGGTGCAAGGCTGGTGATGCAACCTCTCCGCCGCTTCGCCGAGGATAGGAGAAAAATAATAGGTGATGAGATTCTCGGCTCCTAGCAGCTTGGTTTATTATGGAAGTGCTTCATCCGGATTGGCTCTCTAATCCTGTTCTTGTTTAGAAGAAAAAAGATGATTCGAACATTTTTGTGGTATGGCGCATGTGCATTGACTACACCAATTTGAACAAGGCATGTCCAAATGACCCATTTACTTTGCCTAGAATTGATGAAGTTATTGATTCGACTGCTAGTTGTGAGCTCTTATCATTTGTAAACGCGTATTCTAGTTTCCACCAGATACCATTAAACACAGCTGATCAACTGAAAATTGCATTTATCACCCCGTATGGGGCTTATTGTTATCGCACTATGCCATTTGGTTTACGAAATGCATGGGCCACATATCGGAGGTGCATGCAGAAGTGTCTGCATGACCAAATAGGAAAAAATGTGCAAGTATATGTTGACGATGTGGTGATTAAAACCAAGGAGATTCATACTCTCCTAGATGATATCCGACAAACATTCGCGAACTTGAGAAGGTTCTGAATGAAGCTTAACTTGGAAAAATGTACCCTTGGTGTCTTGGATTCCTCGTGTCCAGCCGAGGTGTCGAGGCTAACCCGACCAAGATCAGTGCCATTGAGCGTATGGAACTGCCGCAGTGTATTAACGATGTCCAGAAGTTTACGGGCTGTCTGGCATCATTGAGTCGCTTTGTCCATTGGCTGGGGGGAGAAAGCACTGCCTTTGTACCAACTGATGAAAAGTCGAATAATTTCATTCGGACACCATAGGCGGATAGCGCATTCCATGAGTTAAAAAATATGCTAGCCTCTTCACCAGTGTTAGCCTCACCACTATCCAAAGAGTCAATGTTCCTCTACATAGCAGCAACCAACCTAGTCGTAAGTGCTAGGATAGTGGTGGAGCGCGATGAGGAGGGTAAGTCGGTGTAGAGGCCAGTCTAACCTAAGTGAAGTACTATCTGCGTCAAAACAAAATTACCCACATTATCAAAAGATGACATATGGCGTCTATATGGTGGCCAAGAAGCTTAAGCACTATTTTGAGGAACATCCTATAAGGGTGATATGTGAAGCACCAATATCCGAGATAATGGGTAATAAAGATGCTAGTGGCCAAGTCGCCAAATGGGCTATCGAGTTAGCTCCATATGCCCCGCAATATGATGGGAGAGATGCTATAAAATCTCAAGCACTAGCTGACCTTTTTGTCGATTGGGCTAAAATGCAATATGAGCCTCCCTTGTATGACTAGAACTGTTGGAGAATGCATTTTTTGGGTCAAAACTAAAAACCGGGTTAGGTGTCGGGATGGTCCTCACCTCGCCTAAAAATGATCAATTGATATATGTGATGAAAATTCATTTCAGAGCATCAAACAATGTAGCCGCATATGAGGCACCTGTGCAGGGGCTCAAGGTAGCAAATGAGATTGGGATATGTCAGATTCAATGCTTTGGTTATTTGGATCTAGTAGTGCAGCAAGTTTCGGGTCATTAGGATGCCCTTGATGCTAATATGGCCTTGTATAGATTTCACGTTCAGAAAATTAGTGGGTACTTCGAAGGACGTGAATTCCATCATGTACCACATGCTGAAAATGATGTAGCTAACATGTTATCGAAACTCGGTTCATTTAGATAGTTAATCCCATCGAGTATAGCTCTCGAGCATCTCTAGAAACCATCCATCAACCCATCACTAGAATCTGAGTCAATCCATATCCCAACAAATCCGGGATCAAAGGTTGTCCCAATGGATATTGATTGGGGGAGTGTTTTTTGGACTCATAAGTCAAACGCCAAAAAATGGTAGACATGAGCCGGATCACAAGATTGAGTAAACAAGAAAATAAAACTCGGGGACTCCGCCCAAAGGGATCCGAAATAAAAATATAGTAGTAGCAAAATAACTTAAATTGTATATTACAATTGCGCTCGGCATACCAGGGATTTAATCGGATTTCAAGTTTTTTTCGCCTAAGGAGAAGCGGTAGCCTTATCAAGAGTAGCAGTAGCCTTATTAGGGGCAGCGGCAGATGAATCAGGAGCAATAGTGGTTGATTCAGGGGCAGCTGTAGCCAAATCAGAATCATCGGCAAATGGAGGAGTTGCGGCTTCAGGAGTGGGAGCCTCGGCTTCTGCTCCACTGTCCGAGTTTTCTTCATCACCATCTAAATTTCCTTCATTTTGATCCGGGTTTTCTTCATTTCCTTTGGAGGTTTCTTCGAATTCATCATCGACCTCGCCCAAATAACTCGGCCCTTCGTTCCAAGTGTGAACCATGGCATATTGAATGAGATCATAGGCTCGGGCTTGGCGTTGCTTGACGAAGGCCGGGTTAGTGGTTCATCTGGAACCGCTGCGCATATTTTGGAGAATATACAAGTTGATACCATCATACCATGAGAGCACAAAAGATAGAGCAGTATCAGCACTGACCCGAGCAGCCGACTCACGCCACAGACTCACCCATTCTTCGTAGTCCATCAGTCTCTCGACCAATTTCTTGACATGCTTGGGGGTGGGATATTCTGGCTAGAGGACTTTGAAAACCCGGATAGCAGCATTGAGAAGGTCCACCCTGAAAGTTTTCATCGGCCCAAGGCTGGCCGAGAGACCAACCAAGGAATCATCAATATCATATTCTGGTGAGATATGACCAGCCTCAGCTTTCTTCTCCCAAAACTTTTGGATAGCAGTAGCGGCACGAGTTTTGGACTAGGGGAAGTTCCCTAAAAGAGTAAGCACAAAAGAACAAATTTGGCAAAGCAGTAAATGTATAAGGGAAATGTGGCAAAAAGGAAGACTCAGGGAGAAAAACTCATGGGTCACAATAGGATCAGGGTAAGCTCGGACAACCATGGCACAATTTTCTTCTTGAGTTTCTCGAACTCAATGGAAACTGAGTCAAATTTGATCTCAGCTTCCTTGAGTAGATTCTGGTCCTTCTCAAGCTGAAGTGTAAGCCGACTTTTCCCTTCACAAAATTCCTGGTCGAGTTTGTCATGCTCAGCTTTCTGAAGCTTCTTCAAATTTTCATTCTAGGCGCGGAGCCGATAGATTTCATCATCCTTCTCCTTCAGCTGAGCTTGGTGTTCTCCTACTTGATCAAGAAAATGGGTTATCAGTTCAGGCATAGATATGTAATCCTGATGAGACTCTGCAAGAGCTTTTGTCCCGGCTATTCCGAGATAAAAATTACAATTCAAATCAAAGGGAGCAAGTGCAAAGGGAGATGCAAGAGGAAAAATACCTTCTAGATCCACGAGTGTCGGACTATTCGCACCGGGGGGTACCCCGTCTCGTCGAGTCACCGGGCCCACTAGGAGCATCCTCCTGAGGGCTAGCGAGGGGAGCAAGCCTTCAGAGGGGGATGCAGCCTGGATCCTCTACAAACACTTGGGCTGGTCACGGCCGAGCGATGAAGCCTCTCAGCAAGCCCTCAGGAGGGGAACCTTACCAGGCTCGGGCGTGCCTAGCAAGACGACGCGCCAACGGTCGGTCCAAGCAGCGACCGGTCCACCCAAAGAAAGCAAGGAACACAGAAGTGGGAGGATGACGCAAGGCAAGGATGACATCTGACACAGCCGTTTTTGGTGCAAGGAGACTAAGGTGATGGTGTAAAGTGGAGGGATAGCTGACCATCCCCTGACACAGCAGCTGTCTAGTGGTCGCAAGAAGACAAGGCGAGTCCAAATCCATTAGCGGGGGAAGAGGCCCAACGCCGCCCTATATAAGGCACCCTCCTCCCACCTTGGAGGGGACGAATCTCAGAGATGTAAAACCCTAGACTTTAATCTTCATTGTAACATCGTGGGGCACACGAGCAATACAACAAAGTAGGATTAGGATCTTTACCTCCTCACGAGGGTCCCGAACCTGGGTAAAAAAACCCGGTGTCAACTCTCTGTCATGCATCCGCTCTGACGCCGTAGCCGTCATCGAACTCCTTAGGAAACGCTTGTTCAGCCCCCTCATGAACCAAGGGATCGTTGGACCCTAGTTCCTTCGCAGGACAAATCTCCGACATTTGGCGTGCCAGGTAGGGGGCAGAGGCGCGACCCTAAGGACTTCAGCCAGTGGTCGGCATGGTCGCTCGCAGCAAGCCTTGCGACAGCCACTCGCGGCGGGAGCAAGTAGGGAGACTCGGGGGGCTCGCTTTGGGCCACCCCCACTCCCCCACCCCGCTCTAGGGCCGGCAACAAGCTCCTCTTGCGCCCATCCGCAAGGACGGGAGGAGAGTTTTCTTCTTCAAGCACTTCGCCAACCCGAATGTCTCGTGTCCCCCTCACCCTAGAAACGGCTCACCTCACGGCGAAAGAGCTCCTCTGCTACTCGCCCGCCGAGGACGCAAGAGAAGAGTGGCAGGCGCACCTCGTGGCCTTGATGGACGTCGCCTAGGATAGCCCCATGGAATGCGAGGCATGACCGGGTGACATAGCCTACGGTGTACCCCCACCTCCTCCTCTCCACGGTGGGCCCCAGGGCTCGGACAAGGAGAAGCTGACCAGCACGGCTAGCCCAAGGCGGGTCCGAGCCCAGGCGAAAGTCACCTGTTCAGCGGAGGATGCGTGGGGTGACTCTAGCCAGGCGCCGGGGTTGCGAGACCTGGACGCTCTAGGCCATCTCGGCTGAAGGACTGCAGAACCGAGCAAGACTCACCGACGGAGATCCGCTACTCCAGCTGCCCCGCCCTCACTAAACACCTCCGCCGGGTGGTGTGGCCGCCCAAATTCAAGCCAGAGATGCCGCCCCAGTACGACGGCACCACCAACCCCGGGAGTTCTTGCAGCTCTACACCACGAGCGTAGAAGCAGCAGGGGAGATGACCATGTCCTCGCCCACTGGTTTCCTATGGGCCTGGGGCCGGAGGCATGCACCTGGCTCCTGAACCTTCCCGAGGGGTCCATCGGCTTGTGGTCCGAGCTCTGCTGCCTCTTCGTCACGAAGTTCGAGGATGCGGATTAGTCCGCGTACACGTGCGAGGACCTCAGAAAGGTGCACCAAGGACCCAAAGAGACCCTGTGCAAGTACCTGCAGCGTTTCGACCAAGGCCTCGTCAGGGTCAGCAGGGCTACCGACGCGGAAGTCATCGCGGCTTTCGCGGGGGGCGTCTCCGATGCTCAGGTGCTCGACAAGATCGGGCGCCATAGGGAGAACCTATCCACGGTGGCTGACCACTGCGCCAAGGCAGAAGCCAGGGATCTGTTCGCCTGTGGAGAGACCGGGCCCGTGGATGTAACATCCCAAAACTTCAATCCCAGCTTATCAAGATCAAATCAATCAAAATTGGGGTTAACAAAAACTTTTCCCAATTTAAACGAAAGCATTCATATATGTGTGCATTTAAAATAGGAGTTGTTTTGAATTGCCATGATTGTGTGATCCTTTGCTTGTAAAATGTTTCTTAGGTGATTTAAACATCATCTACATCATTCCCAAACTTTTCCTAAAGAAAATCAAATCAAAAAGAATTAAAAAGGAGGAATGGTCATTTTGGCCATTTTAATCCACTACACTACTTTGAGTGTTCCTAGCACTCATTTCTTAACAGAAACAATTCTTGATCTTTTTACCCCTTGCTAGTACACATAATGAGGTACCAAGGCCCACCTTTGGATCTGCTAAAAAAATTATGTTACTTATTTTAAATTGCATTTGAAAATTGAATCTAATACATACGCATAGATCACCCCTATTTCAAAAACCATCTCTTTGAGCTCCAATTTCAAAACCCTTGCAACCAGAGACTACCTATCACTAGTGGAGGTCACTCAAAAATTTTGAAGCCAAAATTCAAAACTTTTTCTCTTTCGGCCATTTCATCAAACAGCTTGTGTGCACAAATCTGGCCAAATTTAAAACACTGTTTTGAGCAGTGATCTTGGTCACCATTTGTGCCTAACCTTGTCCCCTTGTTCCCTCAGTACCAGCCCTACCCTTTGCTAGCCCAGACACACCCTGTGCACACGACCAAATGGTCATGGCCATTAAGGCCGAGCACCATGAGCACCCCCACCGGCGACATCGCGCCACAACAGCCACCAACCCCTCTCGCCATGTCTAGCACATCGCCAGTGGTCCACCTGCACCGCCCAACCAGCCCCAGGCCAGAGACAGAGAGCAGAACAGCCAGGAACCGCCGCGCCCGGAGCTAGTCGAGCATGCCGATGCCGCCCCTAGAGCACGCACTGTCCCCGCTCGCACAGACCGCCCCTTGGCACCAGCCCGCACCCACCGCTCCGCCTCGACCTGGAGAACACCCCAGACACCCCCGCTGGCCGCCCAACGCCTCACAGCCACCGCTTGCCATGGACACCGCCGCCTCTGCCGCGCAGAGCGCCACCTCGCCCAGACCGCGTGCCACCACCCCTACAACTGCATTCAATGCCTAGAGCACCGCCAGGGGACAACACGTCGATCGCCACCCTCAGCCATGCCTCTACCCCGTCGTAGCCATGTCGCCACCGTCGACTGCCCATCCCGCTCGGTGTCACCATCGGGCCTATAAAAGGAGGCCTCCCCAGCCTCTTCTCTCCACACCATTCCCCTCCACTCACCCCTCGCTGGAGCAAGGCGAGCTCTGCCTCACAGGAATTGGAGCCAGAGCAGCCGCGGTAGGAGGAGAATGGCACCGCTGATTGCGACCACCCCAAGCTCTGCCGCAACCACGCCTCGCCTCGCCGTCATCTTCCACTTCGTTTGCCCGCCTCGCCGACCCCGCTGGAGCCCTGGTATGTCCGCAGCAGACCCCCACCGAGCCGCTAGGGTTCGAGCTCGCCGGCGACCTGTTCGTCGTCGACGACGACCCTCGGCCATAGATCTGTCTTCTAATCCTACGGCCCACAGCGCGCGTACCGTTTCGCGTGTTAAGTGACGCTGACAAGCGGGACCCCCTGTCAGCTGAGCCCCGTGCCGCGGAGCGCCACTGGGCCAGCCCAAGTCGTTTCCCGCGCTAGCCCACACATTCAAATCTGGATTTTTCTTTTTAGTTAAATCTAATTTATGTCCCCTATTTCAAAATTCAATTTTGAGAGTTTGACAAATACAAATTGCATGAAACTAATTTTGCCTGAAAGGTATTAAGATGATCTATCCAAGCCCGTTGGATTTAATTCAATTAGAGTTATAGATATGTCCTAATAAAAATAAGAAGACAGAAGCAATTGCAACTGGCAACATTTTTATAAAATCAACCAAGTTAACGTTTGAGTTGATTCCAACTCTCAAAAATCACATTTCATCATATCTATCTAACCATGTAATAATATTAAGGTTTACATGTAGTGACTCTGGACTAGTACCAAAATAATGCTATATAGGCATTCCTAGTCACTTTAAATCATTAAATAATGAACTTAAACCAAAGTAATATTGATCCAACCTTTGAATCTCATTCCCACATGTTAGAATATGTGGTGAGGACATGTGTCCACATGATCCCATATTTAGGTGGTGAATATTAAATCTTAGTAAATTTTTCAATGAGTAGAAATTACTTTTCTAAAATAAAAAGAATGAAACTATGGAATTAAACTTTTGATGCTTGTGATGATAATAGATCATCAAATGTGTGTTTTAGAATGCTACTTAGCTTAGTTAAGTATTGTTTGGTGATTGTGCACTCCCTATGTATTTATAGATGATAGTATCGACCAAGCTTTCGAGGAGGAGGAGTTCTATCAAGAAGAAGAAAACTTCAACCACTGCACCAACCAAGGCAAGCTACTATTAGCAAGCTAGCACTATTTAAGTGCAAGCCACCATTAGCAATGCAAGTTAACACTTGCAAGTTTAGTGTTTAACAGGCTAGGATCAACTAGATGGTTTAGCTAAGATGCCTTAGGCATGCCTTGATCACACCCCTTTGACTATTGGTACTCCAAGTCTTAGTTACAAGTTTTACCCTCTTAGTTTATACAAAGTTCTTTACTTGTTTAGAAGGTAACATAAAAAGTATAAAACTTGACCCATTTAGAACCCTTTAGATGTCATTCTATGGCATGAGATTGAACCCATCTTTACCACCTTAGTGAACACTCTTAACTTAGTAGTTTAGAGTAGCTCAAAAACTTGAGTCACTTTAGATGGGAATACTTGGGGAAAATGAATTATGAAAACCTTAGAATGATGAGTCATTCTATTGAGATGTTTTGACATGTGTTGAGAAACACAAATGGTTGATGATGATGAAAATGTTGAGGCATGAGCCTTAACCCTTTTATAAAACTGATGGTTGGATTCAGATGCGATACCATTCCAAATTTAGCGTACAACCACATTACCTGAATTGGGCAAGGCTTAGCTGGAAATTTATATGCATTAGTATTAGTTCCCTCACGGGAGACGTCTGAGCTGAGGCTACCTCTCATGATGTCCACCTATGCAGTGCCCAAGATGACTGATGGTCATGGTTGGGAGGCCATGCTCATAGGAGAGGTGCTTATACTAGGGTGTGTAAAGGGAAGGTTATGTTTGATTATCTGCATACTAAGTATGATGATTCAGGGTTATCCCTGACAGATGTATCGAATCTTGTGGTGAAAGTGTACCACCTCTGCAGAGTGTCAAACTATTCGAATAGCCGCGTCTGCGGTTATGGACAGTTGGAATGGCCATACTGTTTCATTGTCGGATGTTTTCTAAATACTTTGAAATGAATGATGAATCTTGACTTGACCACAACAGGGTTGTGTTTATGACAATAGTTTCCCCAACTTAAGTGATTCTAGAGTTTTACCTTATCTTTCTTTGCTTCAGAACTCAGCTTAGGTTTCAAACCTAAATTTATAGTTAAGCCTAGATTTAGCACTTTAACTTAGATTCATAATACTTGTTAGTACTAGTTTCGAGTACTTAAAGAGTACTCATGGCTTTTGTCCCTGGCTATTATCATGGACAGACTATGAAGGAGACTATCAAGATGATGGCCAACAGGACGGCTATGATAACTAGGACCATCTGCCTTCGTCAGCATTGCCTGTGCCCCTGAAGATGGACCCCACCGCTACGCTTATCTTTTATTTCCGCTGCTTGTTGTATTAAGACTGGATCATGAGATCCTTATTTGTGTAAGACCTTAAGTATGGTTTGTAATGGATGATGTACTGTGATATCCAATCCGTTATGTCTCGCAAAAATGGTAATCATGGGATTGCGAGGTATGGCATAACGGGCATCTGGGATTAAAAATCCGGGTGTTGACAGTGGACCCCGCCATGAAGGGCGAGGCAAGCCCCAGTAGGCGCCTGGGAAACAAAGACATGCGGCACCTCTCAGGGGGGAAGCGAACAACTCTATCGGCCCGCACCTGTATTGTGCCTTCCACCAGAGGCAGGGCCATGATACCAACGAGTGCATCAAGCTCAGGGAGGTAAGGGAGGAATATGGCAGCAAGAAGAGGCGCAAACATAGCAACAAACGCAACAAGCCCCGACACCCCAAGGTGTCTGACCCATAGCTCCGGTGGAGGGCTCGGGGGCTGGGAAGACAGCGGCGCCAGAAAACTCAATCCTTCCGGGGAGCCCGGGGAATTAGAGACTCCCCGCACACCAGACGCACACACCTCCACAAGGCTCAGCCCCTCAAGGTGATCCTCAGCCCTCGCTTCTCTTTCGGTAGGTAATACTTTTGCGACCCTCACCAGGGCAGGGCATCCTGGAAGGGCGACAACCGTAGTTATTGACAATTTCTGCTTGTTTGTTGGTGAATTCTTTCATTCTTTGGTTTTCCTTCTACCCTCGTGCTGGCCACGTTTCCGTATATCCATCATACAAGCGGGGGATGGGATGGTGCCTATCGCCTGATCGCCTCTATCGATGTCAGGGACTGAAGGAGGGAGCTCTGATCTGACGGACTAGCTCCGGCGATAAGTCACCTCGCTCACAGATCCCTGGCGCGCAAGACCCTCGTATGGTGTATTAACGGGACGAGGCAACACTTATTGATGTGTACCTACTGACTTGTGTATTAACGAGCTCGTTGGGGAACCCTAAGAGGAAGGTATGATGAGCACAACAGTAAGTTTCCCTCAGTTATGAAACCAAGGTTATCAATCCAGTAGGAGCAAGGAAACACCCTAAAGGTGTAGCTAGTTGAACATTGGCAGGGCGCACTACCGGTGCCAGCAGCAACATGGAGACCTGCACAACACAACCACAGAACTCTGTCCCCAACTTGCGATGAGGTTTTCAATCTCACCGGTTTTGCTGAAAACAAAGGATTAAACATATCGAATGGAAGGAAGTAATAGTTTGCAGAAAGTAAACACAAAGCAGCAAACAGTTTATTGTAGATTGAAAGTAAAAGAAAGGACCGGGGTCCATAGTTCACTAGAGGTGGCTCTCCTTAAGATAGATAACATGCTGGGTGAACAAATTACAGTGGGGCAATTGACAAACATCGAGAAAGCATACAAGCATATACTAATCATCTTGACTCCTTTGAGATTCGATTGGGCATTACAACATTATACATAGACCGCCATCCAACTCCATCTATGACTAATAATCTACCTTCAGGTTATCATCTGACCCCCCTCCAGTATTAAGTTGCAAGCAACGGATAACTGCATTACAAATTCCGTGTAAAGTAAACAATACGATTGTTCTATGAACAAAGGATTGTTGTTTTCTCCCTAGTAGCAACAACACATCTCGTACCTTAGAGATTTCTATCACTTCCCCAGATTACCAGAGGCATGAACCCACTATTGAGCATAAATACTAACTCTTGGAGTTGCTAGAATCTACTTGGCCAAGATAGCTACTAACAACGAAAAGCATGCAAGATCGCAAATAACAAAGACATGATAGAATCAATAATCAATCTGAAATAGCATCTAAATATCCATCGGATCCCCACAAACACAACATGCAGAATTACAAATAGATGATCTTGATCATGAACGGAGCTCACAAGATCTAAACATGAAAGCACAAAGGAGGAGAACCATCCATCTAGCTACTACATGGATCCGTAGTCCAGAGATGAACTACTCACGCATCACACCGGAGGCTTTCATGATGATGAAGAAGGCCTCTAGGGTGAATTCCCCTCTCCAGCAGGGTGCCGGGAAGAGCTTCAGATCCCTCCCGATCTTGGGATGGAGATGACGACGGCTACAAACTCTTTCGTGGATTTTTGATCGGGTACTTAGGGTTTCCGTATCAGAGGCAAGATATAGGCGGAAGGAGAGGCCGAGGGGGTGCCTAGGGCGGCCAGACCACCCCCTGGCGCAGGCCAGGCCTAGTCGCGTGGCCAGGTGGTGTGGCCGGGCCCTAACCCCTCTCCGTCTCGTATTCTGGCTCCAGGTGTCCCTCGGTAAAATAATGACTTTGGCTTTTGTCCCGTCCAATTCCGAGAATATTCATTTTCTGACTTTCCTGGAACCAAAAACAGCAAAAAATAGGCAGCTGGCACTGTGGCTCTTGTTAATAGGTTAGTCCAAGAAATCATATGAAAAGTACTCCAAAGTGTGGACAAAACATCAAAACCAAGCATGGAACATCAAAAACTATAGATACATTTGCAATGTATCAACATCCCCAAGCTTAACTCCTGCTCGTCCTCGAGTAGGTAAGTGATAAAAAGAAAGAATAATTTTTGAGGTGACATGCACCATCATAAACTTGATCAAAATATTTGTAAAAAATTCAAAGCTAGGATCATAGTACTTCAATCATAACATGAAAGACAAAGTTCTAGCAATAAGACAAAGAAACTATGTTGCAACATGAAAAGGCACAAATAAAAGATTCATGAATAACAATGCTTTGTAAGATGTTTGTTTGTTTCACATAAAAAAACATAGCATAGTGGCATTCAGCTTGTCCCTCATAGAGTAGCAAACATAAATGCATAGGACACCTTCAAAGGTCATAAGAGTGACTAGATACAAATAGTTTAAAGCAAGCAATATCAAAGCTATGCATCAATCAACAAGTCTTGGGACAATGCAGATAGAACTAAGAATGGCCACTATGCTCTCAAAGTAGGTGCATAAAGATAGAAGGTGGAGACTCAACAAAAAAGTAAAAGAAAGGCCTTCATGGAAGGAAGTAGGGATTCAAGTCTCATAAAGAGCTTCCAAAAATTATGGTACTTAATAGCTTTCAGCTCTCATTGCCCCTATCATAAGCATCTTGAAGTGATTAAGGTTAACGTGAACAAACTATGGTGTATATGCTTGACGAAGTATAAGTTGGAAATATCATGTCCCTTGAATACGAGGGTCACTCCTCATGCTACTCAAGTTTAGTCACCGGTAAGTTCTTGTCATTGTAAGTACATGTGTATCATAGAGAACCGCCAACGGGGTACCCCTTGCCCGATGTTACGGAAGAATCCCCATATCAAAATGACAAGGCAAGCAGACAACGAGCATCTCAACAATCTTCTTATTTACCATGGGAATATGGTGCTTTTTTATCTCTTTCCTCTTATCATAATCTCTCTTTTTTTCTCTTTTTTCTCAATATCGGACTCTCTTTTTTTATATAAGAAGAATGCTTCATAGACAGCTCATTATGGTTACGTTGCAGGTTTCCACCATAGCAGCATGGATTAGACCAGCGGCCCAGGCGTTTCTCTAACACATATACATAACTCCATGGACTTACAAGCTCCCCTTTCATTTCACACCAACGACATCCATAGACAAAAGAGCATGATATCAACTAGGTACAGAGTACAAGTGCAATGTTGAAAGCGTTCCTCATGACAGCATGGTTCTGCTAATCCCCAACAAATAAGTGCAAGCATATACAACATAGACGACACAATGGTTCAAGTTTATTAAGGGCAAGAAAAGTAAAGTGTTCCATCAAGTTCGTGAGAGCTTTAATCACTAGTTTTCTCATAACAAGTTTAATTTGGAAGGTAGAAAAAAACATGAATATACTTGGAATAGCATATGCTAGTAGGTAGGTATGTGGAATCTTTGGAATAACTTGGTTTGAGGAGTTGGATGCATGAGTGGAACTCATACTTGGTTGCGGAGGCTAGCAAAAGACTGGGAGCGACAAACTAAGAGAGCAATAATGGCCATAATCATGCAGAGCGACAAAACATCATTGATCAAAGCATAAAGTGATACTACAAGTTGAAAACTAAAGGATCATAAAGGCTATGGTGACTTGGGATAGTCATAACATGGTGTGAGCATGCGCCAAGTCAACCCAAATAAAGCATCAAAGGAGAATACCACAATACTATGCTTTAATATGCTAAAACAACGCATGATTCTTCAAAGGCACATTAAGCAATATCAATTGTTTATAACAAGTCATGATATAGCAAATGATACTAATCATAAAGCCAAAACAATATCAAGCATGGCATGACAAAGCATAGGCCACAGCCAAAAACAAGCTCTCTTTACCACTTAAGCATGAACTTTTCCTACTCTTTTCCAATCCAAACCAAACTATTTGAAAATCAATGTATGAAAGAGGGGGTCCAACCAATTTATTCAGAAAACTAAGCAAACAAAGCAAATTAAAAACCAAAATGAACACAAAAAAGAAGACGCTCCAAGAACAACACAACTGTGCATGAAACAATAAAAATGAAGCGTTTGGAAGAAACCTGGGATTTTTATTGATGAAGAGGGGGATGCCTTGGGCATCCCCAAGCTTTGACGCTTGTACTTCTTGGATATTTCTTGGGGTGACACGCGTGGCATCCCAAGCTTGAGCTTTAGTCCTTCCTTCATCTCATTACTCATTCCTTCCATATACCTGAAATTTTTCCTTCATACAAAACTTCACACAATCTTTATTAGCAACATTAGTGCACTCAAGATAATAAGTCTTTAGGTTCAGTTATAACACCAATAAAACTTCCATTAAAACACTAGCTACTGTAGCACTTCCCTCAAAAATCTCAATTCCACAAAAGAACTCAAAAAGGAACCAACAAGAAGCAAATGCAGAAAATGGCAGAAATCTGTCAAAACAGACCAGCAGGTAAAAGACGATTTGTTTCAAAGACCTTATGTTGGTCAAATCAAAAAGTGTTGAACTAATGAAAGTTAGATAACAACATGGGGCAGAAGCAGAAAAATTCACGCCTCAAAAGAACGTATAGAGATTTTACACGAATTTTTACGGTGAATCCCAGAAATCTGTTTCGGGACAGCAACTTTCCCAATCATTACCTCTCTCTCATTAGAGGTTACTCTTGGCACAAAAAGCAAATAAAAAGGATAATTTGCGGTTATTACAGAAGTAATAACTTCCAAGACTCATCTAAAACTTTTGGGTTATCTCCCAATAAGTACTTTTCTTTAACGCCTTTAAGTTAGGCATAAGAAGCAAGAAAAAGAATCAAGTGTTCTCAAATGAAGAAGCATTAAAACCAAATTTATTTCCCTTACCTCTCTTACTTTTATTCTTACCCTTGGGGAACTTGTGAATGATTGGTAGAGAAACAAAGCGCATGGTGCCCTTTTCCACATCTATTATTGCTCCAAGGAGTTTCAATAGGGATCTTCCAAGTGTGATTTGTCCTTTTCCTACATATTCAATAC
This sequence comes from Avena eriantha, assembly GCA_910589775.1. Taxonomy (NCBI): domain Eukaryota; kingdom Viridiplantae; phylum Streptophyta; class Magnoliopsida; order Poales; family Poaceae; genus Avena; species Avena eriantha. Next base: position 19,273,659 of record OU342745.1, read on the forward strand.
CAAGATAATCAGTAGAAACCATTTTCCCTAGGATCTTTGTAAACACTCCTTCAGCTATTCCAATGGGTAATATTGTGGCATTATTAGCAAGAAAATTTTCTTCTCCTCCTTCAGAAAGCCCCCAAAGATTCAAGGATTCATAAATATCTTTGGGCATAAGCCAAAATTCAGACATAATATCGCAGCGAGCATGGAAAGTTTCATTATTTATAGCAATCTTTACTGTGGGAAGCCATTCTGAGGGTTTAGAATTTATTGGAACATAGTTGTGATGCTCCCTAAGCGTATTATAGCAATCTTTCAAACTAGCAGTGCTGGTCTCAAGAGTATTCAATCTAGCAAATATGTTTATGAAAGAAGTATCAGTTTTGCTAGGCAAGTTGTAAGTAAAGACCAACTTTTTTAAGGCATTAACAACATCATCCTCATTGCATTGGAGGAAATCTCCTCCCACAACAGCATCTAAAGCATATCTATAGCAAAAAGCAATTCCAAGGTAAAAACTGCTAAGGAACAAGCTTTGAGTCATTTTAGGCTCAGTTTTTTCATGTAGATCAAAGATTCTAGACCAAGATTCTTTGAAACTCTCTTCAATTCCTTGTTTAAAAGTGCAAATCATTTCCTCAAGGGACATAGTGATTGGAGCAATGCTAGACATAATGGCAACTTAAGATGGAACTAATTTTTTGTGTGTTTTTGATAAAGAAAGCAAACTTGTAAAACTATTTTTTTTGGTTTTTGATAAAGAAACAAGCAAACAAAGCAAAAGAAAACTAAGCAAAACAAAAATAACAAAGTAAAGAGATTGGTTATGAGGGACTCCCCTTGTTAATATGTCGTTGACTCCCCGGCAACGGCGCCAGAAAAGTACTTGCTGACTCGTGTATTAACGAGCTCGTTGGGGAACCCCAAGAGGAAGGTATGATGAGCACAACAATAAGTTTCCCTCAGTTATGAAACCAATGTTATCAATCCAGTAGGAGCAAGGAAACACCCCAAAGGTGTAGCTAGCTGAATGTTGGCAGGGCGCACTACCGGTGCCAGTAGCAACGTGGAGACCTACACAACACAACCAGAGAACTCTGTCCCCAACTTGTGATGAGGTTGTCAATCTCACCAGTTTTTCTGAAAACAAAGGATTAAACGTATCGAATGGAAGGAAATGATAGTTTGCAGAAAGTAAACACAAAGCAGTAAATAGTTTATTGTAGATTGAAAGTAAAAGAAAGGATCGGGGTCCATAGTTCACTAGAGGTGGCTCTCCTTAAGATAGATAACATGCTGGGTGAACTAACTATAGCGGGGCAATTGACAAACATCAAGAAAGCATACAAGCATATACTAATCATCTTGACTCCTTTGCGAATCGATTGGTCATTACAACATTATACATAGACCGCCATCCAACTACATCTATGACTAATAATCCCACTTCAGGTTATCATTCGAAGCTCCTCCAGTATTAAGTTGCAAGCAATGGATAAATGCATTACGAATTGCGTGTAAAGTAAACAATACGATTGTTCTATAAACAAAGGATTGTTGTTTTCTCCCTAGTAGCAACAGCACATCTAGTACCTTAGAGATTTCTTTCACTTCCCCAGATTACCAGAGGCATGAACCCACTATCGAGCATAAATACTAACTCTTGGAGTTTCTAGCATCTACTTGGCCAAGATAGCTACTAACAACGGAAAGCATGCAAGATCACAAATAACAAAGACATGATAGAATCTATAATCAATCTGAAATAGCATCTCAATATCCATCGGATCCCCGCAAACACAACATGAAAAATTTCAAATAGATGATCTTGATCATGAACGGAGCTTACAAGATCTAAACATGAAAGCACAAAGGAGCAGAACCGGCCATCTAGCTACTACATGGACCTGTAGTCCAGAGATGAACTACTCACGCATCACACCGGAGGCTTGCATGATGATGAAGAAGGCCTCCAGGGTGAATTCCCCTCTCCGGCAGGGTGCCGGGAAGAGCTTCAGATCCCTCACAATCTAGGGATGGAGATGACGATGACTACAGACTCTTTCGTGGATTTTTGATCGGGTACTTAGGGTTTCCCTATCAGAGGCAATATATAGGCGGAAGGAGAGGCCGAGGGGGTGCCTGGGGCGGCCAGACCATCCCCTGGCGCGGGCCAGGCCTAGCCGCGCGGCCAGGTGGTGTGGCCGGGCCCTAGCCCCTCTCCGTCTTGTATTCTGGCTCTAGGTGTCGCTCGGTAAAATAATGACTTTGGATTTTGTCCCGTCCAATTCCGAGAATATTCATTTTCTGACTTTCCTGGAACCAAAAACAGCAGAAAACAGGCAGCTGGCACTGTGGCTCTTGTTAATATGTTAGTCCAAGAAACCATATGAAAAGTACTCCAAAGTGTGGACAAAACATAAGAAAGTAGATAAACCAAGCATGGAACATCAATAATTATAGATACATTTGCAATGTATCAGTACCTAACTAGTAGTCGAAGTAGTACCTAGGTTTCTGATACCGGTTCGGTTACTAATATATGTAACTTGAAACAGGCTAAGAAATAGTCGACCACTAGCGAAGGATGAAGTGATGATGCGCGTAGGCAATGGATCGAAGGTTGATGTGATCGTCGTCGGGACGATGCCACTTCATCTACCATCGAGATTGATAATAAACCTAATAATTGTTATTATGTGCTTGCGTTGAGCATGAAAATCATGTCTGGATCATGTTTAATGCAAGACGGTTATTCATTTGTCTCCGAGAACAATGGTTGTTCCTTTCATATGAATAATATCTTTTATGGTCATGCACCTATGTTGAATGGTTTATTTATTTTGAATCTTGATATTAGTAATACACATATTCATAATGTGAATGCTAAAAGAATCAAGTTGAATGATGATATTTGCATATATGTGACATTACCGTTTAGGTCATATTGGTGTTAAACGCATGAAGAAGCTCAATTCTGATGGAATACTAGAATCACTTGATTATAAATCATTTGAGACATGTGAGCCATGCCTTATGGGAAAGATGACTAGAACTCTATTCTCTAGAACAATGGAATGAGCGTCCCACTTATTGGAAATAAGACATACCGATGTATGTGGTCCAATCAGTGTGTCTGCACGTGGTCGATATTGTTATTTTGTAACCTTCACGGATGATTTAAGTAGATACGGGTATTTTACTTAATGAAACACAAGTCTGAAACACTTGAAAAGTTCAAAGAATTTTAGAGTGAAGTAGAAAATCATCATAACAGAAAGATCAAGTTTCTACGATCCGATCATGGAGGAGAGTATCTTAGTTACGAGTTTGGCACGCAGATGAGATAATCTGGAATAGTTTCACAACTCACTCCCGCGGGAACACCACAACGTAATGGTGTATTCGACCGTCATAATCGAAATTATTAGATATATTACGATCTATGATGTCCCTTACCGATTTACCACTATCATTTTGGGTTCATGCATTAGAGACAACTGCATTCACTTTAAATAGGGCACCATCAAAATCCGTTGAAACGACACCGTATGAATTATGGTTTGGAAACAAACCTAAGCTGTCATTTCTAAAAGTTTGAGGCTGCGATGCTTATGTGAAGAAACTTCAGCCTGATAAGCTCGAACCCAAAGTAGAAAAATGCGTCTTCATAGGATACCCAAAAGAAACAATTTGGTACACCTTCTATCACCGATCCGAAGGCAAGTTTTTGTTGTCAAGAATGGATCCTTTCTAGAAAAGAGTTTCTCTCAAAAGGTGTGAGTAGTAGGAAGGTAGAACTCGACGAGGTTATTCAACCTTCTCTTCCTGAAATGGCGAGAGGCGTAGCACCAGAATCTGTTCCAGTGTTGACTGCGCCAATGGAAGAAGGAAATGATGATGAGGTACCTTCCCCTCCTCATGAAACTCCGATAGAGAGTGCTACTGAACCTTGGAGGTCGGGCAGGATACGTGCAACTCCTGAATTGTGTGGTAATCCAGTCCTAAATTTCATGGTAGATGGAAGCGATGACCCTGCGACGTATGATGAACCGATGATGAGCCCGTATTCCAACAAATAGCTTGAAGCCATACAATCCGAGATGGAATCCATGTACGAAAACAAAATTTGGACTTTGGTGGACTTACCTCATGACCGAAAGGACGTTGAGAATAAATGGATTTTCAAAAGGAAAACGGACGCTGACAGTAATGTGACCATCTATAAAGCATGACTTGTCGCGAAGGGGTTCCAAACAATTCAAGGAATTGACTACGATGAGACTTTCTCATCGGTAGCAATGCTAAAGTCTGTTAGGATTATGTTAGCAATTGCTGCATTTTTCAATTATAAAATCTGACAGATGGATGTCAAGATAGCGTTACTTAATGGAAACATTGCGGAAGAGTTGTATATGATGCAACCTAAAGGTTTTGTCAATCCTAAGGATTCTAACAAGGCATGCAAACTTCAGCGATCCATTTATGGACTCAAGCAAGCATCCCAAAGTTGGAATCTCCTATTTGATGAAGTAATCAAAGGTTTTGGATCGAAGCTTGTGTTTACAATAAAGTGAGTGGGAGCTCTATAGCATTTCTAATATTATATGTGCATGACATATTGTTGATTGGAAATGATACAGAACTCTTAAAAAGCAGAAATGATTACTTAAATAGTAAGTTTTTGATGAAAGATCTTGGTGAAGCTGCGTACATATTAGGGATCAAGATCTATAGAGATAGATCAAGACGCTTAATAGGATTGTCACAAAGTACATACCTTGACAAGATTTTGAAGAAGTTTAGAATGGACGAAAGTAAGAAAGGGTTCTTACCTATGTTGCAAGGCACTATTTTGAGTAGGACTCAAAGACCGGCTACAACAACAGATAGAGAATTGATGGACCATGTCCCCTATGCCTCTACCATAGGTTCTCTTATGTATGCTATGCTATGTACAAGACCATATGTGGCACATGCTGTTAGTTTGACTAGTAGGTACCAATCTGATCTAGGTTTGGAACACTAGAAGACAGTAAAGGATGTCTTTAAGTACTTAAGAAGAACTAAAGACATCTTTATCGTATATGGCGATGAAGAAGAGCCCATCCCAAGGTGTTATGTTGATGCTATCTTCGACACTGATCCGAATGACTCTATGTCACAATATGGATATGTATTTTTAATGAATGGTGCAGCGGTGAGTTGGAGGAGCTCCAAGCAACTAGTGATAGCGAAATCTACAATGGAGGCGGAATATATCTCTACTTCAGAAGAAGTGGTGGAAGCAATTTGGATGATGGAGTTTGTTTTTGAACTGGGTGTGGTTCCAAGTGCTTTGGATCCAATGGTAATCTATTGTGACAACAATGGTGCCATACCCAATGCTAGGGAACCAAGGTCTCACAAGAATTCCAAGCATATAAAGCGCCGGTTTAACTCCATCCTGGAACATATTCAGGATGGCGATGTAGAGATTTGCAAAGTAGACATGGATCTGAATGTGGCAGGCCCGTTGAGTAAAGCTCTCCTAAGAGCAAAACATGATCAGCATAAGAACTCTATGGGTGTTAGATTCATGACTATGTAAACTAGATTATTGACTCTAGTGCAAGTGGAAGACTGAAAGGAATATGCCCGAGACGCAATAATAAAGTGGTTATTATGCTATTCCAGGTTTATAACAAATGTTTATTTTTCATGCTATAATTGTGTTAATAGGAAACATTAATACATGTATGGTTTATAAACAGAAACAATTCCTAGTAAAGCCTCTCTTAATACTAGCTTGTTTATTAACTGATGATCACATGTTTCCTGATCATGAACATTCGATGTTGTTAATAACAGGGTCATATCATTGGAGAATGATATGATGAACAGTCACCCGAAGTAGATGTAACAATACGATCATGTCCTCAAGTTTATATTGTTATTACATTCCTAGTAAATCAATGTCCGACCATGAGATCACGTCAATCACTTTCACCGGAAAGGTACTTTGATTACATCAAACATCACTTCGTAACTAGGTGATTATAAAGGTGTTGTCGAGTACTTGGAAAGTGTTAGTTGAGACTCGTGGATCAAGAATGGGATTTGTCCATCCAGATGACGGAGAGATATACTCAGGGCCCTCTCGGTGGTATCACATTGACATAGCTTGCAAGCGAGTGATTTGATCACTAGAATGTTATATCACAGGAACGAGAAAAAGAGTACTTGTCGGGAATGAGATTAAACAAGGTATAGATGATACCGAGTGATTGAATCTCGGACAAGTAATATATCACGAGACAAAAGGAATTTGATTACAGCGAAAAAGGTTCAGACAATCATTGGATTTTCGTGGAACTAGTGGGAGTCATTATGGATCTCTAGATCCCACTAATGATTATTGATCGTAGAAAGTCTCGATCATGTCTACATAGTTCTCGAACCCGTAGGGAGACACACTTAAGGTTAGTCGACGCTTTTGAGTGGATAGGGAACACAGGGGAAGACAATGCACATCACAGGAATTTGTTCCGTCGAATCTACCGAAATAGTTTCGGGGTATCAAAACAAAGCAAAGGATCAAAATGTTAATGTGTTCATTAAATGAAGTACTCATTAAATGAAATGTTCATTAAATTGAGTTGCATTAAAACAACAGAATTAAAGTGCTTTAATGGAAATACCTTTGATTTTTGAGTGGAGAATAAATGTGAGAAAGTGGAATTTGAAATTATGTGAGTGGAGAGTCCGCCCACATGAATGAGGGAGGTGAGGGGAACCCTCTTTGGCCACCAGCCATGGGTTGGGCTGCCCCCTCCCCCTATAAAAGGAGGTGGATACCTCCTCCTCTCACACACGCTCACTAGCCCATTCTCTCATATGCCCTTTGGTTGGCATATTCTTCCTATTGCTAGCTTTATCAATTGCCACTAGAAAAGGTGCTTAGGCGAAGCCCTGCTCGAGATCTTCCCCTCCACCATCTCTACCATGGCGTAGCGTTGTTGGAGTTCCCAGGGATCTGCTACTTTTGCTGCCCGGCTAGAGCAAGGGATCGGGAGTCATCGACACACCGTACGTGTGACTGATTACGAAGGCGCTGCCTCTTGTGGTGTTGATCGTCTACGCATCCTTGAGGATGGTCGAGTACATTCTACACCATCCACGTTTGTTTGTGCGAACGTTATCCCATGTTATGATCTTCGAGGGTGAGTCCATCTAAAACCGTTACATGTATCTCCTAGATATGATATTGGTGGTTGCAACTGTAGGATTTTTTTTCCTATGCAACGAACCACATCAATAGAGGCAGACCCGCACTGAGTCAGAGGCTTAACGCTAGGAGTAAGATCTTTGTTAGGGACAACGTTGGTGCGGAGCTGGAAGTACTTCGCCTAGTGGTTTATGCTGGTCCAGAGGCTGAGGTATCCCTCACAGCAAGAGATGAACCCGGACAAAGAGGCTATGGTGTTAGCCGGAAGATGGTGGGGATGGAGGCCAAAGGTCTCGAGGAACTCCTTGGAAAAATCACTAAGGGGGATACCAAATCCTCAAGAAAAATGGGCAACGAATACGACGTACTCACCCTTCTTGGCGTTTGGCATGAGCTTGTCGTCGGGGATGCGGCAGTCCACCTCCGGTGGGATTCTTCGGGTCCGCTTGACCCAATCTATATCTGCCTGAGTGACGTCAGACCCCTCCCAGGATCCTCGCTCGGGGACGGCCTCCTCCCCCTTTTGATCATCGACGGCGACAACTTCTTGGGTATCCATCTCCTCGGCTCGCTCTCCTCTGATATGGTGCTAGCTTCAGGGGCGCAAGACAGAGATTGTCACGGTCCTATGGTGCGGCACAAGAGGCGTAGAGGAGGAACGCTCTTGCAAATTGCAAAGTGCAGCGACGGCGGCGCGAGGAATAAGAGGAAGTGGGAGTGGAAGAAAGTGAATAAGGGTTTCCCCCGCTCCCTTGTTTAACTGCGCTACGCGTCGTGGGTAGTGGGATCAATTGCGTCCACTGACCCCATGATGTGCGTGCATATTTCGCGAGGCAGAACGTGGGAACGTGCCACATGCACGGTTATGCCATTCAGAGGCACAACTGCATGTCGTGGGCGCAGCGGTAATCGAGGAGCCATGCGACGATCTGATGGGCGGCAGTGACAACTGCCACAACATGGTAGTGAATAATGCATTGGCCCTTAAAATGAGGACAATCACAATGATTGCTTGACACATAGGATAACATGAGGATTACGAGAGAAGCTAGGCATCTAAGGGAAATAACCCGGATGCGAGAATATGTTCTGACAAACGAGAGATAACTCGGATTAGGCCAAGAAAGGTCAATGATGGATAGCGAGCCACAAAGTGGCAGCTGAGTTAAAATCTATATGGGCCGACATATAAATATGTCGGCAATGCGGACAAAGATCTGAGTAAGTTGAACCTACTGTGGCCTTTCCAGCTAAAGCTATTAAGATCGCACTTGCTTCGGGGACTAATGTTGGGGGGATGACCCCAGGTAGGGTTAAGCTATGGTATACAGACAGAGTCAACCGCCGTATAAAACTCCCAAGGTATGAGTTGTCCGAGGTGTAAAAGGGCCGACCGAGTTACCCAAGGCCGAGTTATCATGACAAGGCCTGGCCGACATATATTTTCTGTCATCACAGTGTTGATAACTTCGATCCGGATTACAGATGTAGTATAGCACTTTTTCCCTAGCAGACCTAGGTTATAGAATCCTTGGGAAGCAGAAAGCATAGTAAAGTTACTTTAGCAGACCTTTGGGAGTTTTAGAATTCTTTTTGTGTTTTACTATACCAAGAGTTTGCTGTATTTTGTTGTTGATGATGATGGAGAGGGAGGGGCCTAGGGCTTTCGGTTTCACCTGTAGCTGTGCAAAACATCTGATGGGAATAAAATATAATAATAAAGTATGCATGTAATTGTTAGAGCAAGATAATTATATGTGGGCAGTGCATCCATAATTGTTATTGCTTCCGCAACCTCCTATATCAATAACCTACTAGTCTCATCCATAGAAGAAAGAGAACTAATGATATGCATAGTGATGTCACCGTTAATCCCAAGTAAATCCCTCACATATAGTCGTACTACCCCTTCTGTCACTGGGGTTCCCAACCTGCAGATTAATCATTACTCATACTCCCTATACCTGGCTCAATCCTCGGGGTCTTGGGTACCTGACAAGTCCTTGGATTGAGGCAAGCGAGGATACAATAATCATCATGTCAAACAAACTAATACATGATCCCATCTATGATAAATAACATGCACAAAAGCTACATGGCTAGGCCGAAGCCCTTAGCCCAAAGAGAATTACTCACACATAGATATGGAATCAACAATCATAAACATTGCAATGGAAACCATGAGATTAATAGAAAATAGTCTTACAATGTCACCAATTGAAGATGAAATCTACTATTACAAGTGGTGGAATATGGCTATGGTGGTGGAGAAGAGTTTGGAGATTAGATCTAAGTCTATTCCTCCAGTGGCTCTTCGGTGTTGTGGATGCAGGTTTCTCGGGTTCTACAGGGCTCTATTTCTCGTCGCCCGAAGCCTCTTTATATAGGGGTCCCTTCATGAAAGTTGTTCTGTTTGACCTAGCGGCGTCGATGGCAACTATAAGGCTAGAACTATACGGCTAGAATTTTATTCCTGCAGTATAGTTGGTCATTAAAGCTTATGTCTCCACTTCACGACCCCGATTTCTTTGGGTTGTTGGAAATCTCATATCTTTGACTTTATGTTGTGATTCCCATCATCAAACGTCATTATTTGCGCAGGGAAAAATAGAAAGAAAGGATTGCATACCCCTTTGATCATTAGGCATTAGTGGCAGGGTTTAGAGAGTAATTTAATCTAAAATATGAATAATATCCAGTTTAAATGTGGATGTAGATGGCTATGTTTCATAGCCATCAACCTCCCCAAGCTTAAACTTGATCGTCCTCAAGCAAGTAAACCAAAATCAAAAAGTAACTCTACATTTAAACTGAAATAACGATATGATGATCTTACTCATGATTGGTAGTCTCATGTTTCCTCCACTTTATTAATATGAAAAACTTCAGCATAGATAGAGTAATGGCAAGCATATCATACGGGTTTTTATGCATCCTTGTAGCGCAGCAAAATTATGGTTAACATGGACGATTAAAATGAGTTAACCTTATTCCATGTCATGTAATCAACTCATAGGCTTGCCTTTGAACAATAAAGTATAATCATGTAAAATTCAAAGTGTGAGAGTTAGTCATGAAAAACATATACACTATAGTATCTCAATTCTCCCAAATCAATGAATCGAGACTTTTTAAGCACTACTTTTCTATTCATTGTCCTTCAACATTCCTTAAGTTATTGAGAACATGCCAAAAAATTTAATTAGTTTATCGGGCTGTGATGGACACTCGTGGTATCACCATGGTTTTTGTTCCTTTTGCACAATTTTTACTCATATCAGCTAGAGGAGTGATTCCATCATGAACACAGGTACCCGAGAGTGCCAAGAATCTTACCCATTATAGCATTTCTGCTACATATGTTTAATCAACTCATAGCTGAAATCTAGGAGTTTCCTCCATGAAGATCGTTTGTTGGCTAGCGGAGTTGTTGGTATCCCATGAAGTTTGACACACATAAAGCTATATCATTCTTATGATTCACAAGTCAAACTTTGGCATGCTCACAAAAACCGCTAAACATTAATTCAATTGAACAAATCCTTTTAAAGAGAGCTATCAAGTCAATCATTATTTTCTGTGGTGTTGAGTGCCTCTAAAAATAAGCCTTCAAGACTAAACACTACAACACCCAAGCCTTCAATTGTGAGACTTGTTCTTATTACAATTGTTTAGCAAATTTTTAGGCAAGACTTGGTTAACTACAAGAGCTAGAACAAAACGTACCCAACTAAATACCCATGCAAACAAAATTTGACTACAATATAAAGACTCACTCCACCAATATAATATCTTAACATTTACTACTAACTAGCATGGGTTTGTCAAACTTCAAAAGTGGGGACTCTTAAGGCATACCTCTCATGATTGGTTCCACTTATCTCTTCCCTTTTGATTTGTTTCTTGGAAACTCTAAGGCGATCACTCTCCTGCAAATATGTGAAAGCACAAGGAGAATAGAAAGGAAGGAAGAGGGAAAATAAAGATAAATGGAAAAAATCCTTTTGTTGTTTTTAAGAGAGGGAATTAACGAATAGAAAATTGGAGGCAAAGCTCGGCTAGAAAATCTCGAAAACAAAAGAAATAACTAAAGATAAAGTGTTGGGCAAACCAACATGAGTGCTTATAAACTCAAATTAAAAACATAACCTCGGAATAAAAGCAAATGAATGCCAAATAAAGATAATGAGGAAACTTCCCCAAGCTTAGGCTTTTGCAATCCCTTCAAATCATTATGGTGGTGGGAAAAAGTCGTAATTCTAGTTCGTAAATTGAGTTGATAAATTACTAGTTGTTTCTCAGAGGTTCAAGGAGAGGTTATGCATCCTCTCCACAGTTCCTCCAAGTTCTTGGAAGTCTTGGTATGTAGCAAACCAGGTTGGTGGTTGATCCTCTTGATAAGGAACTTCTTGCTCCTCTTCTTGGTCCTCATCCTCATTCGGAATCTCCTCCTTGGGTTGGTGTTTCTCAACCTGCAAGTCATATAGCAAATTTCCTTCCTCGATAGAGAAAAGACCATTAGGCAAAGGAGCGGGGTAGAGACGCCCAGCTCTAGCAATATGCAAGTAATAAACACCACCTCTCCTAGTGAGCATTCCACAAGCTTTTAAATTAGAGAAACCAAGACGTCGTTCACCTAGCACTGGTTGCAACTCACCTAGGTCGATGTCTAGGGCAATGGCAAGCACGGTGATGACGTCTCCACCTGTGATTGGTCCTTGGCTTTGGGAGGATTGGTACTCCAGGTAGCGCACAAGAATTGTGCCCAAGTTGAGTGACAAGTCGATGTTGTTGAAAGCACCTTTTGCAAGGACTAAGACGTCCTCCTCATCGAGTCCCGTGAACTCATTTCGTGTCTGCAAGGTGTTAGCAATAACATAGAACTAATAGCGAATTGCAGGATGTTGAATATTCTTCCCCTTGCTTACTCTAGAAGTGAAACTCATTCCATTATAGTAAAGTTCCGGGGAAGGGTCTATGACAGTAAAGGATGCGCGTAATTCATTAGCATTATTGTTTGGAAAATTAAAACATGCGCACCATTCATCTAGTGATAAAGCATAATTGTTGTTCATAAGTCGAAAAGAAATCATGTCCTCTCCATGCCATGCTTTAACGGTGCTTTGCAAAGAACTTAGAAATTCAAGAGTTAACCGGCGATAAGTAGGCACATCATTGAATACAAAGTTTTGCAGGCCAAGTCTATTACAAAGTAAATTAAAGTAATTAGAAATACCGAGTTGATTCAATATAATGGGGCAAGCCCACTTTGTTATCTTCACTTCTAGGTTCTTGGTCTTGTTGAAGCAATCACGTTGGTGCTCATCCCTGAACCGTATCCGCATGCATTCTTGAGCAGCATCCCGAGAAGAACTAGCAGCGACACGAGCACAAGTTTGGCTCCTTGTGTTCATCATCTAAAATAATAAGGAAAGACAAAAAATAATTTTTTTGATCCAACAATAATAAGCATAGCATATTCCTTATCTAGCACACTAAAGAGTCCCCTTAAAATAATAATCTAGGCAAAAGAATCATGGTAATTAGTTCATAGTATGTCTCACCCTAGATTGATAATGATAACAGATCGATAATGAATTTGCAAAACGTAATTGGAGGATTGCAGGAGAAACATACCGTAGATCACTTGTGTGTGGGGAAATCGAACGAAATTAAGTAGAGATGAAGATATCTTGAGGTTTTGAGAGAGTTTGGAGGTAGAAGAGAGAAAAAAGATTGAAGTTTTGGTGTTGGGGGTACCTTCTCGTGGTGATTTTGTGGTCGGACGCAACTATACGGCCAAACTATGTGGTCGGAACAATTTGTTCCCGTCATATAGTTGGTCCGATGTCAAAAATTTAGGGTTTTCACCTAGCGGCGCAACTATACGGCCAAGATTTTTACCCCCGGCGTATAATTAGTTGTTAAACCTTCTGTAACCTAGAAAATAAATTTTACAAAGGCAACGATAACTATACGGCTGGAATTTTTATTCCTGCCATATAGTTGGCCGTTAAACCTTCAGTACCTATGAAAGAAAATTTGTCAATGGCAAAGATATCTATGCGGCCAAACTATATGGCTGGAATTTTTATTCCCGCCGTATAGTTGGTCGTTAAACCTTATGTAGACATAAAAAATATTCCATTTCTTCGAGAATTCTTTCTTATCCTGAAACTTAGCGAAACACCTTGTTTTTGATAGAAAAATGATAGTAAAAATTGTCAACCAACATCAGCATGTATAAAGCAGGATTTTTAGTACTACCGAACTTCTTCTCCTCAACTAGAGCTTTCTAGCACTCTTTATTAAACATAAAACATAAACTAAAACTTAAAAACTTTACTCAAACCTTTATTTCACATGGGTTGCCTCCCATGCAACACTCTTTTATGGTCAATAGCTTAACCTCGATGTTGCTCACTTAGGCCAGATGAGTGGAACACCCACTCCAAAATAGTTGGATTTCAAAGTGATGGCCTCCTTTCCGTCATGCTTGGCTTACTTCTTCATGGGAAAATGAATAACAGAAGGATCCCGCGAAGGCAATTGAAGCTCCACGTTCCCTTCATGTAGATTAATCAAAGCCTTAATAATTCTTAAGAATGGATGACCTAATATAATAGGAGGAGTAGCATCTTCAGGCATGGCAACAATAACAAAATCAATAAGAGAAGGACAACCTTTAATGTATACTAAAGTATTTTCTTTAATCCCTACAGCTTGTTTGTAGCTAGAATCTGCTAGATGTAATTTTAACTCGGTGATTTCAAAGGAGCCAAGATTTAACTTATTAAAAAGATTTTTTGAATTGTTGAAACTCTAGCACCTAGATCACAAAGTGCAGCTATCTCATTGGTCCCAATTTTAATCTTAATATATCATCAAGCTTCACAGGTAATTTTTCAGCAATTTTCTTATATTCTTCCTCAAGCTCATGTACCTTTATTGATACCTGATTAACGAAGTGTTGATACATAGGTTCCTCATTTCCTTCACTTACCGGAATCTTGATATTGATCCTTTTTACAAGATCTTCAATGGTGTAATTTGGTGAAGGAGCATTACTATAATCAAGTTCTTCAGGCTCCTCCCTTTGGATTCTTATCATCTTGAGATCTTCAACATGATTGGGCTCAGCTTTACCTTAGCTAGAATGAGAGTTTGACTCTCGGTTATCTTACCTAGTTGTGACTCAACAATCCTTGTTCTTTCTTGGAGGGCCTGCAAATCATTCCTCAAACTTATAGCTTGGTTAGATAATTTACCAAGCATAGCATCATGGTTCTCCGTTATTTTAACAAGGATATTGTTTTGCTCATTTTGTGAATCTATAAAGGAGTTAAGTGTTTCTTGGAGACTACCATTACTTGTTCTCATATTATTATTAGAGTTACCTGCAGGACTAGAATAATGTTTCTGAAAATTAGTATTATAATTCTTCTTCCAAGCAGGGTTATAATCATTACGAGCTATGACGTCTATTTCTTCAATATTTGATTCTGGGATAGCTCTTACCTGGTTTTCCTTACCTTTTATGGCTAATATAAGCTCATCTAGCTTAGCATTTAGTTCTTCATTTTCTTGTGGTGAGACGGAGTTCACCTTCTTCGTGTTTGATCTATCCACATACCACTAGGTATGTTTGTCTTGCATATTGTCTAGAAGCTGCTTTGCTTCGGTAATATGTTTGCCCATAAAGGTTCCTCCAGCTACAGTATCAAGCATAGACTTAGACACAGGGTTAAGAGCATTATAAAATGAATGGAGAATTAACCAATCTTCCATCCCATGACTGGGATAGTTTCTCATGCATTCTTTCATCCTCTCCCATGCAAGCGCTAGTGGCTCACGCTCTTCCTGTCTAAAAGCTATAATATTAGATCTTAGTTGCATAGTCTTTGCAGGTTGGCAACTTTTAGTCATAAATAAAGAAGTACACTCCACCCATGATGCAATAGTATTTCTAGACAAAGATAGTAACCATTATTTTGCTCTTCCTCTAAGAGAGAAAGGAAATAAACGCAATTTGACCGCATCGGGGTCAACATATTTTATGTGCATCATATCACATATTTCTGTGATAGTTTTCAAGTGCATACCTGTGTCCTCAATAGTAGAGCCTCCAAATAAATTATGTTGAACCAAACTTAAATAGTGGGGCTTAATTTCATAATCATCAGTAGTAATTGCTGGTTGAGTAATAGGAGTACGCAAATAATCATTGTTGGGAGTTGCAAACTCCCCAAGCTTCTTTTTAACCTTATTTCCTATATTTTTAGGTTTTCTTAAACAAAGACTTATGATAGTAAAAAAACAAGAATTTAAAGACTAACTATTTTTTTTGGTTTTTCAAATAAAGAATGAAAGAAAACTAACAAAATTAAAAACAAGAATTAAAACTAACAAGGTTCCTACTAACCTCAGCAAGGTAGCTATTGCTTCCACGGCAACAGCGCCAGAAAAAGAATTGATACCTTCGATCCGGATTACGGATGTAGTATAGCACTTTTTCCCTAGTAGACCTAGGTTATCGAATCCTCGGAAAGCAGAAAGTGTAGTAAAGTTACTTTAACGGACCTTCGGAAGTTTTAGAATTCTTTTTGTGTTTTATCGGACCAAGATTTTGCTGTCTTTTGTTGTTGTCAATGATGGAGAGAGAGCGGCCTAGGGATTTCGGTTTCACCTGTAGTTGTGCAAAACATCTAATGGGAATAAAAGATAATAATAAAGTATGCATGTAATTGTTAGAGCAAGATAATTATACGTGGGCAGTGTATCCATAATTGCTATTGCCTCCGCAACCGCTTATAGCAATAACCTACTAGTCTCATCCATAAAAGAAAGAGAACTAATGATATGCATAGTGATGTCACTGTTAATCCCAAGTAAATCCCTCACATACAGCCATACTACCCCTTCTGTCACTGGGGTTCCCAACCTGCAGATTAATCATTACTCATACTCTCTATACCTGGCTCAATCCTCGGGGTCTTGGGTACCTAACAAGTCCTTGGATTGAGGCAAGAGAGGATACAATAATCATCATATCATACAAACTAATACATGATCCCATCTATGATAAATAACATGCACAAAAGATACATGGATAGGCCTAAGCCCTTAGCCCAAAGATAATTACTCACGCATAGAGATAGAATCAACAATCATAAACATTGCAATGGAAACCATGAGATTGATGGCAAATAGTCTTACAATGTCGCCAATCGAAGTGGTACTTCAGGCAGTGTTTGTTGAAGGCCTTGTAGTCCACGCACATCCATAGTATGTATGTGTCCTTCTTTGGCACCAGCACGGGGTTAGCTTCCCAGGTGTTTTCCTTGATCTCACGGATGAAATTGGCATCAAGGAGTCTGTTTACTTCCAAGCTTATGGCTTTGGTCTTCTCTTCTGATAGCCGACGCATCGACTGCTTGATTGGTTGCGCATCGAGAAACACGTTGAGTGCATGCTCGGTGAATTACCTAGGAACACCTGGCATGTCCGCGAGATATCAGGCAAAGATTTCCCAGCACTCACGGAGGAATTCGACGAGCGCGAGTTCTTATGTGGAACTCAAATTATTGGCGATGATGGTCGTCTTGGTGGGGTCCAATAGGTTGACCTGGATCTCCTTGGTGTTGACCGTGGAGTCGAAAGATTGATCTGGTGTATTCTGCTTGCTCACAGGAGGAAGACTATTGTCCGTCGACTCCTTGAGTCCCGCCAGTTCCTCTTGCATGCCCAAGGACTAGGAGCTTCTATTGAATTCCTTGTCGCAATTGTCAGATCTAGTGAAACTCCCTTGGACGATGATGACGCCATTTGGTCCTAGCATCTTCAGCATGAGGTATGCATAGTGTGGTACTGCCAGGAACCTTGTGAATGCCACGCAACCGAGTATGGTGTGGTATTGGGATGGCCAGTCGACCACCTCAAACTCGAGACGCCCGTGTCTAAAGTTTTTGGGTGTGCCGAAGATGACGTCCATGTGGATCTTGACCAGGGGTAGATTCCCTTCCCTGGTACAATGCCATAGAAGGTGATTACGGATGACTCCAGGCTGGAGAGAGAAATTCGCATGGCACGCAAGGTGCTGGTGAACATGAGATTGATGTTTCTTCCTCCGTCCATGAAGACTCTGCCCATCTCGTAGCCACCAATTTGAGCTTCAAGCACCAGGGCTGCGTGGCCTGGGCGTGGAACCTAACACGGGTGGTTAGATCTGTCGAAGGTGGTGCAGGATTCAGATCCGCTGAGGTACTCAGGGATGGCGGGTGGAGAGGTGACGACCATGTTTACTTGGCGAGTAATTGTCTTCTAGGTCCTGTTGAAAGGACACCCCTTCTGGATCATGCTCAGGTTCCCCAGTGGACGTGGGTACTGCTCTGCACTGTCATTTGGGGCCACCAAGGAGTCGCATCCTTTAAACTTTTTATCTAGAGCTTGTCGTATCCACCAAGGAGTCGCACCGTTCATGGTCCTAGGGCCACCCGAATCTTCATGGTTTGGCCCCGAATCTTCATGGCCTTCATCATTACCGGCATATCGTCACGTGGGCTTCTGCTATGCCAAACCGGATAGTCCAATCTTAGGCACCCGTAGGACATATATGTCAGAGAGAGACAAATCATTTCATATTTTGTTTTATCAAGTACACGGAAGGAGACAAATCATTTCACATTTTGTTTTATCAAGTACACGGAAGCCCCTCTCGCCTTGAAAACATAGTTATTTTTTGACAAGGGTGTCAAACTTTCTAAAAATTTGCCTACTAATACATTCACAAATATAATGGCAGGATAGAATGAAAATAAAAAGAGGGCGATGGATAATTAGGAGTAACCGAAGTAATTGTGAAACATAAGACAATTCGGTTTGTTGCCGCGAGAACCATAATGAAGCAAAATGCACTTGATTATGTAAGCGCTAATCTGTATGGTCAAGCAAAATATATCAACTCTATTATCCTCAAGGTTTTGCTACATAAAAAAGGACTCTATCTCTCTATTGTCACCTCGGTGAGTTGAGCATGAGCTAGATCAGATTAAAACATTTAGGTGCGAGTTTAACTAACTAAGCTAGTATCCAAGGATCCTGGTGGAAAGTTCGAGCAGCGGCTGCAACGCACTAGGTGCGAACTTTCTTGCGAATAGGGAGCATACCTCCGCTGGCTGCCCATTATACATACACCTCCTTCTCCTTCTTCCCCGCCAGCCTCTCCATGAAGGCCTCACTCACATCATCGGCGCCGAACATGGCCGGGTGCGAGCCACCGCGGGACCAGTCCACCCACGTGATGCTCCGATTGGCGATGCTTTCAGACACCTCGATGGTAAGCACGGTGGGGAGATAGTGCTCATCCACGTACCAAGGTGGCCGGCACACCTCCCGGAACCTTGGGTAGTACCGACCATCAGCAACCACGAAGACGGCAAGACGTCGGTCCATCTCAAACCACTGTGTGTAGGGATGCAGGCGGACACGGACGTCCGCAAATCCGCTCTGTCCACGCCACCTAAAAGCCCAAAACGGCTAAGCGGATGGGCCGCAGAATTTGAGCGGGCTGAGCGGAAAACAGCTGTGGAGCCGCCAAGAGCCGCGTCCGTCGCGCTACTGCCTTGTATCTCGCTTCGGCAGAGATCACCGCCGCCAGCGGCTGGCCACTCGGCGCCGCCCAGCTCCCCGTCATCCCCGCCAAGATCCATCGATCCAGAGGTCTCCCCGTCGGCAGTCAGCGCCACCTCGGCTTGGATCCTTCCCCGTCTCCCACCTGTAGAGAGATGTCATGCGCGGTGGAGGCAGCGGCGGAACACATGGCGGTGGAGAGGGGGAAGAAACCATCAGAGGAAGATGAGAAGAATCCGGCGGCAGAGGTAGTGAGGGCAGCGACAGCCACATCGATCCAGAGGTCAAGCAACAGGTATGTTATGTTTCCCTAGATTCATTGTCCAGATTCTTTTGTTTTGCTACGGGTAGGAAATTTTAGTTATAATCCACCAATCCTAGATCATATTAAGCTGGGCTTCTGGGCACCGTTACCTCCGGGACGGAGTTTTTCTGGTGTTAGTTTTCGGCTTGCTTGCGTTGTAGGTGTTCAAGCTGGGAGAGATATTCCAGATTTTGCAGCAACATCTGCCCCTAAAATCAGATAAACAATGAGCTCATGTACAGGTTCTTGCTTTCTTGATTGCGGATAGCAGCTTTTGGTGACCTGAACAGTAGCAGCTAGCTTCCCGTTTGGTTGCAGCATTGTCCCTTAATTGGCATTTAGCTTCTGACCTGAACTTATACTAGTTAATTTGCCTATTTGTAGTGGATTCGGTGAACATGTGTAGGTGAATAATTTTGCAGAGTTCCAAGATGCTGCTAGTCCTCCAAAACCTAGCAGTAGCACTGTTCTTATTAGTGAAGCACCTAGAACACACTGACTAGTGTCAATTAAAACCTGAATCAAGAGACTGGATTTATCACAGGCACATATCATACCTTCAACAAACATCATCCAGTCCAGGACACCCCAAGTCTAAATTCTACAAAGCTAGGCATTAGGAGCAACTGACTGCATAGATAGACATCTAATTCACATAACACCCATGGATATGTGACTGCATAGACATCTTAGGCAGGATATCTGTTCTTATCTGATGATGACTGATTAAACTAGAGAGTTGTACTACAATGCAATGTCTAGTTGTTCCAATGGAGTTGTACTATACTCTTGTTTTATCAGTGTGCTAGGTTTACTAATGGAATTGATCATACTTTGCGTGTACTTAATTTCAGTTTAACTGTACTTGCTGTTCAGTACTCCCTAGAACTACGTCTCAGAAAAACCTACCGCAAGAACAAGTAGAAATTGGTACTGATTTAGAATTCTTGTTAATGTTATTACAGATTCAGGTGCTAGACACAAAGGAGCCAACAAGTGAGGTTGGTGCTGAGAAGAAAAAGAAAGAGAAGAACCAGGTGCCGACTGACACAGCTGAGAGTGGAGGTATAATGATTAACAAGGAACAAACCCATTTACTAGCTGTTCCAGAGGAGGAGGATGCCTTGAAAAAGCTAGAGTTAAAGAAAAACAAAGAGAAGAAAAGAAAGAGGAGTGACCTTGTGCAGATCAAGAAAGAGTAGCAGTTGTGTGGTGTCGAGAAGACCCAGGTGCCGGCTGACACAGAGGATCAAACAAGTGAGAGTGGAGGTGCAATGATTAACAAGGAACAAACCCATTTGCTTGTTGTTCCAGAGGAGGAGGATGCCTTGAAAAATCTAGAGTTGAAGAAAAACAAAGAGAAGAAAAGAAAGAAGAGTGACCTTATGCAGATCAAGAAAGAGCAGCAGTTGCGTGGTGCCGAGAAGACCCATGCACTTGTTGATGTAGAGAAGCCAGCAAGCGAGGGCCGTTGGAGGTGGCGCGCCTCCTTCTCAAGTTTGTTGCACCAAAAACGCCAAAAACGGGTGTACGATGGCTCGGTCCTCCTCGATGCTGAGGTGAACCGCGTTGTCCTCCTTAACGTCAAAGAAACGGTTATTGATGCCCATTATCTCAAGGAAGGAGAACTAATGAATGAAGGATCAGTGTTGGAGTTCCCTTGCTACATGGTTGAGATTGGGAAACAACTGATGAATAGGAAGAGGTTGGAGAAGAAGAGAATTGATAAAAGTGGGAGAGAACAAAAGAATTAAGGAGGAAGAAAATGGTGAGATCGCCTCAGGCAAAATTGGTGAGATCTTCGATAGGGAGGTTTGCGAGAGTGGCTTCTCCTTTGGTACCAAATTCAGAGGCTAACTTCACCCGGCGTCAACCACGGAAACTAACGTCTCAGATTTGGAAAGAATTCATTCCTATATATGAACATGGAAAAGTTACTGAAGGTCGGTGCAAGCATTGTAATGAAGTTTGTCCCGCCTCAAAGGCTTCTGGAACCAACCACATTCATAGGCATCTAAAGAAATGTCTGACAAGAAGTAGCATGCATGAGGTGGTTGCAAAAATGCGTGCCTCCACATCTTCGCCCCAAGTCTCTTGTTTGGATAATTGGAATTTCAGCCAAAAAGAATCTAGGAGAGCCCTTGCAAACATGATAGTCCAGCATGGGCTACCATTCTCCATAGTAGAGTATAGTGGCTTCAAAATTTTTGTCAAAAGCTTGAATCCTATGTTCAAGATGGTTTCAAGGACAACAATAAAAGAGGATTGCCTAGACTCCTACAAAGAGCAAAGATCATTGCTACGGGAAATGTTGAAGAATTGTGGTGTTCGTGTCTCATTAACTGCTGATATGTGGACTTCGAACCAAAGGTTGGGTTACTTATGTGTCACTTCCCATTTCATCGACAAGACATGGAAGATGCAAAAATGAATTCTCAGATTTTGTATGATGGAAACACCACATAATGGCTTCCGGCTGTATAATGCCATGCTGAAGAGTTTGCAGTATTGGAATATTGAAGATAAGATCTGCAGCATTACATTAGATAATGCATCAGTTAATGGCAAAATGATGGAGCATTTGAAAGAAAATCTGATGAAGAAACAAATGTTGATTTGTGGAGGTGAACTCTTCCATATCAAATGTGGTGCACATGTACTGAATCTTATCGTGCAAGATGGTCTCTTTGTGAAGAAAGGTTCCGTCGACAATATCAGAGAAAGCCTCAAGTATGTCAAGAGTTCGCAAACTCGAGAAGAGCTGTTTGAAGATATAGTTAAGCAACTTAGCATCACCGGTGAGAAAGAACCTTCACTTGATGTTGCCACACGATGGAACTCCACATATCTTATGATTGACTCGGCATTGCCATACAGGGATGCATTTGAGGAGTTAAGGAATCAAGACGGGCAATTTAAATACGCTCCCTCAGCAGATGATTGGAAAATGGCTGAAGCGATCTGCTTATTGCTCAAAACCTTCTTTGAAGCCACAAAAGTAGTTTCAGGTTCTAGCTATCCAACATCGAACCGCTATTTCCACGAAATGTGGAGTGTTAAGCTGTTATTGGAAAAACAGGCAAAGAATAAAAACAAAGACATTGCATGCATGGTGAGCGAAATGCAAAAAAAGTTTGACAAGTATGGGAAGGAGTCATACTTAGCGAACTGCATACCGGTCGTCCTAGATCCAAGGTACAAATATGAGTTTGTCAAATTTCGGATCAATCAAGCATTTGGAAAGGATGCAAAAGAACACCTTGACAAGGTGGCAACAATTATAAAGAGTCTATTCGAAGAATACTCCAAGGAAATGGGTGATTCTATTTCTGATCCTTCGGAGGATGTTCATGTTGATGAATCTGCAGAGGATGACAATCCATTGGCTGATTGGGAAGCTCATCTGAGAGTGCAAAAGAAAAAACAACAAATGAGCTTGATAGATATATGAGTGAAGAACTGTTTCCGTAGGAAAAAAAAATTGACATCTTGGAATGGTGGGAAATGCACAGTCCTAAGTACCCAGTTCTATCTCACATCGCGCGTGATGTGCTTGCTATTCAAGCATCGACCGTGGCATCAGAGTCCTCTTTTAGTGCTGGTGGAAGAGTAATCAGTGATCACAGGAACAGGCTAAAGAGTGACATGGTCGAGGCGTTGATATGCCTCCAAGATTGGCTAAATGCTGCTGGTAAGTTTTTCTAATATTGAATAGTAGTATAGAAATTTGAACTTTTAACTTACTTATTGATCTTTCAATCCTTCAGATCACAAACCCACCTCTAAAGATGTTGAGGAAGAAGAATATTTGGTAAGTTGGGAACCTAATTCTGAGTATGAGTAAATAAATCATGTTAATATTTGTCTTTGTCTCACAAAGCTAGCTAGCAGGTGTTCTACCAAGGCAACGAGTGTCATGAAGAAACTGCAGACCCTCCCAACCAAAGGTTATTAATCTTACATGAGTTAGTTGTGAGACACATGAGAAATATATAAGCAGTAATTGATGAATGCTATCTCATATAATTATGTTGCCAATTTGCAGTACTACAAGCATGAGTGATCTCCAAACTGTGCCAACAGATTAGTAGCTTGTTGCGTAACTCAAACAGGTAAACATTTGTTGTTTTATTTAGTCTTCGTGAGAACACTAGTAGATGCTCTTGTTTGTTGTTTTAACGATTCCATTGCTAGTCTTGAGTAATCAATCTACAATAGCTGTGTCTTTCTAGTTCAGAAAAGGAAGAGAGAAACAGTTTATGGTGTGACAACATTGGTGTCCCATTCTTTTTTCTAAAGTCCACCTCCCAGCAGTAAAGCATCAGTTGTGAGGTTTAATACATGTTCTTGTGGGTACTGTTATTGTGTATTGTCAGATTTTAGAAATTCTAGCTAACAAGATTGATTCAAGCATGTGGTGACTTATCTTATGTGTAATCTATTTTGTACTAAATTTATGTACTCATCTGTTTAATAGAATTCATGTTTGGTGGTGCTGAAAAGATCCAGGTTCCGACTGACACAGAGGAGCCAACAAGCGATGGTGGCAGTGCAATGATCAACTTGTTCCAGAGTAAACACATATTCTGAAAGTTAAAACTGTTGTAGTATTATTGTGATGTGGTCATTTTATTCTGTGCTTGTGTAATCAGAAGATGGAGTCATGCACTCATGCTATTGTTTGGCTATGGAGTAGACCTGTACTTGAATTCAACCTAGATTTATGGTTGCCATTGCACAGATTTATGGTTGCCATTTTGGATATACTTATTTGATGTTGATTCTTCACATAAAAGTGGTAGTTTTATGCTAACAACTCGATGAACAGTCTTCCTGCAGAATGAGCTGATGTATGCTAAAGTTGAGTATATCCCGAAGATTTGAATTTAGTATGCTCTAGTGCAATCACATCACAAATATATTCTTATTTCACAATGGTTCTTGTTCGCGGTAACTCAATTTGAATAGTTTGTAATGATCGATTGTAAAATATCAGTAGTTTCCATTGCTACTGAATTATGTTTAATGTTGATATTCTAGCCTACGTGTGTTGTTACAGCAATGAACTGATGCCCAAGCTTTATTTACGTATATTTTTAGCTGAGGCATTTCGCTTTAGATGCTTGCACTGAACCACACAGCCAGCTGTGAAAACCATTTGTGCTGCATACCAGCGGGGGGATTGTCCGCCGGGCACAACGGCCAGTACAGTATGTGGACGCGGACACCACTAAGCTTCTTAATTAGTATTCGCGGCCGGAGTGGACGGGGCGGATGTGCGGACGCCGCTAAGCTTCTTAATTCTTCTTCCCAGCAGGGTTATACTCATTACGAGCTATGAAGTCTATTTCTTCAATATTTGATTCTGGGATAGCTCTTACCAGGTTTTCCTTACTTTTATGGCTAATATAAGCTCATCCAGCTTAGCATTGAGTTCTTCATTTTCTTGTGGTGAGACGGAGTTCACCTTCTTCGTGTTTGATCTATCCACATACCACTAGGTATGTTTGTCTTGCATATTGTCTAGAAGCTGCTTTGCTTCGGTAATATGTTTGCCCATAAAGGTTCCTCCAGCTACAGTATCAAGCATAGACTTAGACACAGGGTTAAGAGCATTATAAAATAAATGGAGAATTAACCAATCTTCCATCCCATGACTGGGATAGTTTCTCATGCATTCTTTCATCCTCTCCCATGCAAGCGCTAGTGGCTCACGCTCTTCCTGTCTAAAAGCTATAATATTAGATCTTAGTTGCATAGTCTTTGCAGGTTGGAAAATTTTAGTCATAAATAAAGAAGTACACTCCACCCATGATGTAATAGTATTTCTAGACAAAGATAGTAACCATTATTTTGCTCTTCCTCTAAGAGAGAAAGGAAATAAACGCAATTTGACCGCATCGGGGTCAACATATTTTATGTGCATCATATCACATATTTCTGTGATAGTTTTCAAGTGCATACCTGTGTCCTCAATAGTAGAGCCTCCAAATAAATTATGTTGAACCAAACTTAAATAGTGGGGCTTAATTTCATAATCATCAGTAGTAATTGCTGGTTGAGTAATAGGAGTACGCAAATAATCATTGTTGGGAGTTGCAAACTCCCCAAGCTTCTTTTTAACCTTATTTCCTATATTTTTAGGTTTTCTTAAACAAAGACTTATGATAGTAAAAAAACAAGAATTTAAAGACTAACTATTTTTTTTGGTTTTTCAAATAAAGAATGAAAGCAAACTAACAAAATTAAAAACAAGAATTAAAACTAACAAGGTTCCTACTAACCTCAGCAAGGTAGCTATTGCTTCCACGGCAACAGCGCCAGAAAAAGGATTGATACCTTCGATCCGGATTACGGATGTAGTATAGCACTTTTTCCCTAGTAGACCTAGGTTATCGAATCCTCGGAAAGCAGAAAGTGTAGTAAAGTTACTTTAACGGACCTTCGGAAGTTTTAGAATTCTTTTTGTGTTTTATCGGACCAAGATTTTGCTGTCTTTTGTTGTTGTCAATGATGGAGAGAGAGCGGCCTAGGGCTTTCGGTTTCACCTGTAGTTGTGCAAAACATCTGATGGGAATAAAAGATAATAATAAAGTATGCATGTAATTGTTAGAGCAAGATAATTATACGTGGGCAGTGTATCCATAATTGCTATTGCCTCCGCAACTGCTTATAGCAATAACCTACTAGTCTCATCCATAAAAGAAAGAGAACTAATGATATGCATAGTGATGTCACTGTTAATCCCAAGTAAATCTCTCACATACAGCCATACTACCCCTTCTGTCACTGGGGTTCCCAACCTGCAGATTAGTCATTACTCATACTCTCTATACCTGGCTCAATCCTCGGGGTCTTGGGTACCTAACAAGTCCTTGGATTGAGGCAAGAGAGGATACAATAATCATCATATCATACAAACTAATACATGATCCCATCTATGATAAATAACATGCACAAAAGATACATGGATAGGCCTAAGCCCTTAGCCCAAAGATAATTACTCACGCATAGAGATAGAATCAACAATCATAAACATTGCAATGGAAACCATGAGATTGATGGCAAATAGTCTTACAATGTCGCCAATCGAAGTGGTACTTCAGGCAGTGTTTGTTGAAGGCCTTGTAGTCCACGCACATCCACAGTATGTATGTGTCCTTCTTTGGCACCAGCACGGGGTTAGCTTCCCAGGTGTTTTCCTTGATCTCGCGGATGAAATTGGCATCAAGGAGTCTGTTTACTTACACGCTTATGGATTTGGTCTTCTCTTCTGATAGCCGACGCATCGACTGCTTGATTGGTTGCGCATCGAGAAACACGTTGAGTGCATGCTCGGTGAATTACCTAGGAACACCTGGCATGTTCGCGAGATATCAGGCGAAGATTTCCCAGCACTCACGGAGGAATTCGATGAGCGCGAGTTCTTATGTGGAACTCAAATTATTAGCGATGATGGTCGTCTTGGTGGGGTCCAATAGGTTGACCTGGATCTCCTTGGTGTTGACCGTGGAGTCGAAAGATTGATCTGGTGTATTCTGCTTGCTCACAGGAGGAAGACTATTGTCCGTCGACTCCTTGAGTCCCGCCAGTTCCTCTTGCATGCCAAAGGACTAGGAGCTTCTATTGAATTCCTTGTCGCAATTGTCAGATCTGGTGAAACTCCCTTGGACGATGATGACGCCATTTGGTCCTAGCATCTTCAGCATGAGGTATGCATAGTGTGGTACTGCCAGGAACCTTGTGAATGCCACGCAACCGAGTATGGTGTGGTATTGGGATGGCCAGTCGACCACCTCAAACTCGAGACGCCCGTGTCTAAAGTTTTTGGGTGTGCCGAAGATGACGTCCATGTGGATCTTGACCAGGGGTAGATTCCCTTCCCTGGTACAATGCCATGGAAGGTGATTACGGATGACTCCAGGCTGGAGAGAGAAATTCGCATGGCACGCAAGGTGCTGGTGAACATGAGATTGATGTTTCTTCCTCCGTCCATGAAGACTCTGCCCATCTCGTAGCCACCAATTTGAGCTTCAAGCACCAGGGCTGCGTGGCCTGGGCGTGGAACTTGACACGGGTGGTCAGATCTGTCGAAGGTGGTGGTGGATTCAGATCCGCTGAGGTACTCAGGGATGGCGGGTGGAGAGGTGACGGCCATGTTTACTTGGCGAGTAATTGTCTTCTGGGTCCTGTTGAAAGGACACCCCTTCTGGATCATGCTCATGTTCCCCAGCGGACATGGGTACTGCTCTGCACTGTCATTTGGGGCCACCAAGGAGTCGCATCCTTTAAACTTTTTATCTAGAGCTTGTCGTATCCACCAAGGGTCGCACCGTTCATGGTCCTGGGGCCACCCGAATATTCATGGTTTGGCCCCGAATCTTCATGGCCTTCATCATTACCGGCAGATCGTCACGTGGGCTTCTGCTATGCCAAACCGGATAGTCCAATCTTAGGCACCCGTAGGACATATATGTCAGAGAGAGACAAATCATTTCACATTTTGTTTTATCAAGTACACGGAAGGAGACAAATCATTTCACATTTTGTTTTATCAAGTACACGAAAGCCCCTCGCGCCTTGAAAACATAGTTATTTTTTGACAAGGGTGTCGAACTTTCTAAAAATTTGCCTACTAATACTTTCACAAATATAATGGCAGGATAGAATGAAAATTAAAAGAGGGCGATGGATAATTAGGAGTGTTAGAGTATATTTGTGTATTGTAGTTTTCCCATATGTTAGGGGGCTTCCTGTATATTTGCACATGTACATGTACTATATATTCTGGCCTTTGGCCCTCTCGTAATACAAGATCTATTACCCTAACATGGTATCAGAGTCGTAAGGCTTTTTTCTCTCTCTCTTCTCTTGCCGCCATCGCCGACACCATCGCCGGCCGATGCAACCGCCGCCCGCCCCGGCCCCTCGCTGCCACCGCCGCCCGCCCCGGATCTCGCCGCCGCCGCCGCCCGCCACCGGCCGCCCCCGCCGCCTCGCCGCTGCCGCCGGCCACTGCCCCGTCGCCCCGTCGCCGCCGCCCCGGCCGCCGCCTCCTCTCCGTCCGGTCGCCGCCCACCGTCGGCCGCCGCCTGCCGCCGCCGTTTCCTCTCCCTCCGCCGGTCGCCGCCCCGCCTCCCCCGTCGCCCGTCGACCCGGCGTCACCTCAGTCTCGCCAGATCCGTTCGATCTGGTTTGAAATAATAAAAATGTCTTCCTCCTCGGGCTATGTTGCGATTCCTCGCTGCCCGGTGATTTTTGATGGCGCGGATTATCCTGATTTCGCTGTCTTTATGCGCGTTCATATGCGCGGTCTTCGCCTTTGGGGTGTGCTTTCCGGTGAGGTCTCCTGTCCACCGCGCCCCGTTGTGCCTCCAGTGCCTCGTGCACCGACGCCCGTTGTCCTTGCCCCCGATGCTACTCAGGCGGTCAAGGATGCAGCCCAGAGTGCTGATGATTCTGCTCGGGCTGATTATGAGCGCCAGGTCTAGGCGCATTCTGCTGCTACTACGACCTATCGACTGGATCTGGCTGACTACACTCAGTGGATAGATGAGGATGCTCGTGCTGCTGCTGTTCTCACTTCCAGTGTTCTGCCTCAGTATGCTGTTGAGTTCATGGGTCTTCCCACTGCTGCTGCTCAGTGGGCTTTTCTTCGTCAGCACTATCAGCCATCTGGAGATGCTCTTTATCTGTCCGTGGTTCGTCAGGAGCATGATCTTAAGCAGGGTGATTCTACTATTGATGATTTCTACACTCAGAGTGCTGCTATTTGGCGTCAGCTTGACTCTCTTCGTACAGCGGTGTGTAACACTTGTCCCTGCTGTCTGATTGTGCGCGCGGATCTGGAGTTTCAGCGCGTCTTGGAGTTCTTGTCACGGCTCCGCAAGGAGTTTGAGCCGCGCCGTGCCCAGCTGCTTGCCCGTGGTCGTGTTCCGCTCTCTGAGGTACTGGCTGAGCTTCGTGCTGAGGAGACTCGTCTTCGTGGTGCTGGTCTTCTTGAGGTTTCGTCTGTTCTTGCTGCTCATGGTCCCCCCGTGCCGCCGGCTTCGTCGCGATCTCTCGCGCCGCCGCTACTCTCTGCTCCACCGGCCCAGGGTCATCGTCAGTCTCAGTAGCCTCGTGGTTCTCGTCCTCCTTGTGCCCACTGTGGCAAGCCTGGCCACGATATCTCTGGTTGCTGTACGAGGGATCCACGCTTATGTCAGCAGTATCTTGCTCGTCGCCAGTCTGGTTCTTTAGGATCTTCTGATGTTGCCTCTAGACCTCCTACTGGTGCTTCTGGACCTCCTGCTGGTGCTTTGTCTGATCAGGATATTATTCGTGGTCTTCGTAGTCTGCTCGCTGCTACAGGCTCCTCCTCGTAGGGTACTGCTGGTTCTGTGACTAGTTCTTCTGGCACTGTGCGACCATCATCTTCTACATAGTCAAGTACGTCATCCCCGTGGTATCTGGATTCTGGAGCTTCTTTTCATATGAATTCTGCATCTTCTATTCTTTCTGCTCTTCGCTCTCTTGTTTATCTTGTCCGTGTTATTACGGCTGATGGTACCTCTCTTCCTGTTTCCAGTCGAGGCACCCTCTCTACTTCCTCCTTCTCTATTCCTGATGTTTCTCATGTTCCTAGTCTTAAGATGAACCTTTTCTCTGTTAGTCAGCTTACTGATTCTGGTTGTAGGGTCATTCTTGATGCTGATTCTTGTGCTGTTTAGGACCGTCGTACATAGGCTCTGGTTGGAGCTGGCCCTCGGAGCATTGAGTCTCCGGGGCTCTGGGAGTTAGACTGGCTTCGCGTTCCTTCTGCCGACACTTCTTCTGCCACTTCTCCTGCGGTTGCTGCTTCTGTCACTGGCTCTTTTCAGCAGTGGCATCATCGGCTGAGTCATCTTTGTGGCTCCCGTTTATCATCCTTAGTTCGTCGTGATCTTCTGGGGCTTGTCTCAGGAGATGTGTCGTCGCTACATTCGTGTCAGGGCTGTAGGTTAGGTAAACAGATTCAGCTTCCCTATCCTACTAGTGTGTCCGTATCTCAGCGACCTTTTGATTTAGTTCATTCAGATATGTGGGGTCCGGCTCCCTTTGCTTTAAAAGGGGGCCACCGATACTATATTTTGTTTATTGATAATTTCACGGTACACCTGGTTATTTTTTATGCGCTCTCACAGCAAGGTGCTTGCTATTTATCAGATCTTTGTGGCTATGGTTCGTACCCAGTATTCCACGCCTATTCGTGTTTTTCGTGCTGATTCTGCAGGAGAGTATATCTCTCAGAACCTACGTGGCATCCTTGCTGATCTGGGCACCCTTGCTTAGTTCTCGTGTCCCGGCGCCCATGCTCAAAATGGTGTCGCCGAGCGTAAGCATCGTCATATTCTTGAGACTACCCGCGCTATAATGATTGCTTCCTCTCTTCCGCCGCATTTCTGGGCTGAGGCTGTCGCTACGTCGACTTACCTCATTAATATCCAGCCTTCAGCTGCTCTTCAGGGTGGCATTCCTCTCGAGCGTATTTCTGGCTCCTGTCCAGACTACTCGGCTCTTTGTTTATTTGGATGCGTTTGCTATGTCCTTCTCCCTCCTCGTGAACGCACCAAATTAACCGCTCAGTCTGTTGAGTGTGTTTTTCTTGGCTACAATGATGAGCATAAGGGCTATCGTTGTTGGGACCCCGTTGGTCGTCGTATGCGCATCTCTCGTGATGTCACGTTCGATGAGACGCATCCTTTCTATCCTCGCCCCACCTCTGGCACTTACCCAACGGATGATCTCTCTTTTCTTCTTTTTGCTGATACACCTTTCGCTGTCTCTTCTCCTCCACCTCCTCCTTCTGCTGCGCCTCCTTTGTCTTCGGCGCCATCCTCTCCTCCGTCTAGTTCCCCTAGTTCTCCTCGGTCTCCAGCTTCGGATCCTTGCTCCGTGCCTTCTTCTTCCTCCTCTTCTGATGAGTCATCTTCCGCGGATGAGCTTCCTTCCTCACGACCTGTTCGTCAGTGTCGTGCTCCAGACCGTTACTCCCCTAGTCAGTATGGTCTGTCTGTAGTTTCCGAACCGACTTCTTATTGGGATGCTGCGTGTCATCCTGAATGGCAGCTTGCCATGGCTGAGGAGATTGCTGCGCTTGAGCGCACAGGCACCTGGGATCTTGTCTCTCCCCCTTCTGGTGTTCGTCCTATCACATGTAAGTGGGTCTATAAAATTAAGACCCGCTCTCATGGATCTCTTGAGCGTTATAAAGCGCGTCTTGTGGCTCGTGGTTTTCAGCAGGAACATGGTCGTGACTATGATGAGACTTTTGCTCTTGTGGCACATATGACCACTATGCGTACTCTTCTTGCTGTTGCTTCTGTTTGACGCTGGTTTGTGTCCCAGCTTGATGTTCAGAATACTTTTCTTAATGGCAAGTTGAGTGAGGAGGTTTATGTGCAGCCTCCTCCTGGGTATTCTGTTTCCGATGGGATGGTTTGTCATCTTCGACGTTCTCTTCATGGCCTCAAATAGGCCCCTCGTGCCTGGTTTGAGCGCTTTGCCTCTGTGGTGACTGCTGCTGGTTTCTCTCCTAGTTCTCATGATCCAGCGCTTTTTGTTCACACTTCTCCTCGTGGACGCACTCTTATCCTTCTCTATGTTGATGATATGATCATTACTGGTGATGATCCTGAGTATATTGCCTTTGTCAAGGCTCGCCTTCGTGATCAGTTTCTTATGACTGATCTTGGTCCTCTTCGCTATTTTCTTGGGATTGAGGTTTCATCCACTTCTGATGGGTTTTCTATCTCTTAGGAAAAGTATATTCAGGATCTTCTTGCTCGGGCTGCTCTTGCGGATGAGCGCACCGTTGAGACTCCTATGGAGCTTCATGTTAAGCTTCGTCCTACGGATGGTGATCCTCTTCCCGATCCCACTCGTTATCGCCATCTTGTTGGGAGTCTCGTTTATCTTGCTGTCACCCGTCCTGATATCTCTTATCCTGTTCATATTCTGAGCCAGTTTGTCTCATCTCCTACCACTGTTCACTACGGTCATCCCCTCCGTGTCCTTCGTTATCTTCGTGGCACGATTACTCGTCGCCTTTTCTTCCCTCGTTCTAGCTCTCTCCAGCTCCAGTGCTACTCGGATGCTACGTGGGCGAATGATCCTATGGATCGTCGTTCACTTTCTGCTTACTGTGTGTTTCTTGGTGGTTCGCTTGTTGCTTGGAAGACGAAGAAACAGGTAGCAGGTTCCCGTTCGAGTGTTGAGGCTGAGTTGCGGGCTATGGCTTCGGTGACTGCTGAGGTGACCTGCTTACGGTGGTTGCTTGCAGATTTTGGGGTCTCTATTACGACACCCACTCCACTTTTGTCAAATAGTACAGGTGCTATCAGTATTGCACGTGATCCGGTCAAGCATGAGCTGACCAAGCATATTGGTGTTGATGCTTTTTATACACGTGCTCAGGTGTAGGATCAGGTTGTTGCGCTCCATTATGTGCCTTCAGAATTGCAGTTGGCAGATTTCTTTACAAAGGCACAAACCCGCGCTCAGCATGATTTCTTACTCTCCAAACTCAGTGTTGTGGATCCACCATGAGTTTGAGGGGGGTGTTAGAGTATATTTGTGTATTGTAGTTTCCCCATATGTTAGGGGGCTTCCTGTATATTTGCACCTGTACATGTACTATATATTCTGGCCTTTGGCCCTCTGGTAATACAAGATCTATTATCCTAACAAGGAGTAAGCCGAAGTAATTGTGAAACATAAGACAATTCGGTTTGTTGCCGCGAGAACCATAATGAAGAAAAATGCACTTGATTATGTAAGCGCTAATCTGTATGGTCAAGCAAAATATATCAACTCTATTATCCTCAAGGTTTTGCTACATAAAAAAGGACTCTATCTCTCTATTGTCACCTCGGTGAGTCGAGCATGAGCTAGATCAGATTGAAACATTTAGGAGCGAGTTTAACTAACTAAGCTAGTATCCAAGGATCCTGGTGGAAAGTTCGAGCAGCGGCTGCAACGCACTAGGTGCGAACTTTCTTGCGAATAGGGAGCATACCTCCGCCGGCTGCCCATTATACATACACCTCTCCTTCTCCTTCTTCCCCGCCAGCCTCTCCATGAAGGCCTCACTCACATCATCGGCGCCGAACATGGCCGGGTGCGAGCCACCACGGGACCAGTCCACCCACGTGATGCTCCGATTGGCGATGCTTTCAGACGCCTCGATGGTAAGCACGGTGGGGAGATAGTGCTCGTCCACGTAGCAAGGTGGCCGGCACACCTCCCGGAACCTTGGGTAGTACCGACCATCAGCAACCACGAAGACGGCAAGACGCCGGTCCATCTCAAACCACTGTGCGCCCTTGCGCCACTGGGAGACGGACACATGAGGGGCGAGGCCTGCGCGGTACCTGCCTCTGCCGTGCGGGCCTGGGTCATCGAAGGCACCGACGAAGCTGTGTCGAGAGCGGGTCAGGTAGGTGTGGACAGCGAGGAAGGGGTGCAACGGGATGCAAGACTCGGAGAGGAGGACAAATCGCTCGTTGGAGAGGTCAAGGAGGGCGTTTGCGAGGAGGCGGCGCTCCGCGTCCACCACACTCGTCTCACCCCACCGCGTTGCCTGCGAAAACATACATAATGTAAAGTGATTTTTTGCATTCCACCATGCGAGAAAGAGACTTCTAAAATATTGGCCAAAAACCATATATAGAAACACAATACAATATTGAAGAAATGATGACAAGAATTATATTTACCCTTGGTCCCAAAATGAGTGACTTTTTGTTTTTGCTATGAATTATATCTATCCTTCGTCCTAAAACAAGTGACTTGACATTGTCTATATTTAGATATTTCTGTATACTAAAACATGTCTATATAGAGAATCTAGACAAATTCAGGTATTTATTTTGATACGGAGGGAGTAGCTACACCACACAAAATTTATATTTATTGTCCAAAATTAACATTGCATCGAAAACGTGAGGAAGATATTTCTCTACTTCCTCCGATCCAAATTAATTGACTTAGATTTGTCTAGATTCAGATGTATCTAGAAAGTTTTCTGAGCCGTGGCATCTTTGACAGGGACACGATGCCCATCACTTTCGGTCTCTTTCGTTCGTGTCACACTCTGTCAAGTGCCGTCCAAACCAGAGTGTTTCAACTTTCAAGCCACGTCGTCGTCGTACGTGCAGGCTCCTGATCCGTCCGATCCCAACCGGACGGCCGTATCCATCCAAACGAGGAAGAAAGAAAGAAAGAAAGCGAAGTGTGATCGCGAGAGCTAGCTAGGTGGCGTACCTTGCTGGGCACCTGGCGGCGGTGGAACGGCGACGACGGCGGGAAGTCGAGGCGGTAGCCTGGCGTGGTGTGCACGTACACCGAGAACAGGTCCCTCCCGCCGGTGCCGTTGAAGAAGCGCTCCCAGAGCGGCGCCAGCGGCAGCGGCCCGCGGGTGAGGAACATGAAGGCCACCTTCCCCGGCTCCGACGGCCGCCGCCCCGGCCCCGGCCCCCGCCGCCGCGGATCGAACGACGCCGCCCACAGCAGCTCCTCGTCGCTCATGTTGTGCCACGCGCTCCTCGGCGGCGGCCGCGCCCACCACCGCTCGTCCTCCTCCTTCTCCTTCTCCGCGCACGGCGCCGCGAGGAGGACGTCGGGGACGGCGAGCGCCGGGACACGGTGGTACGAGCCGGCGCCTCCGCCGCCGAGGACGAAGAGGAGGAAGCCCGTGGCGAGCACCGCGGAGAGGAGCAGCGGCTGGACGACGAGCTTCCTCCCCGGCGCCGGCGCCCTCGCGGGAGCGTGCCCGTCCTTGATGCTGCTACTGTCGACCACCACCGCTCCTCCTCCTCCTTGCATCATGCCGCTCCTGGTCGAGCTAAAGAAATCCAACGAAAAGGTAGAGAAACTCAGAGAGGAATTCGCTAATTGGTTCGATCGAATTTGTAAAAAGAATATTGGGATCGGATGCATACGAGCAGCAGCGGTTACTGATCAGAGGGAGCGGTTCGTGATCGCTCGATCGAGAGGAACAAAACAAAACAAGATACTTGACGTGAATACTGAGGAACGGGTCAGTAACGGCTGTGTAGAGTAGACAGACACACGGGCGAGGTCAGCCGCAAAGATGTTATTCCTTGCTTGGGCGGGCACGCTACAATAAACGCATATAAAGAACATCAATTAGTTGCTGCCGAGCATCATCAATTTGGCCCACGACCAGCGAAGAACAGGAAGAACCAGATTAATCGGCACTAGAAGATTAAACAAAAATGCATAGATAATTATACTACTACTAGTCAAGAAAGATACTGCAGCTGAAGTGCTGAACACGGAGTATCTACCAATTAATAAAGATATATACTGCAGCTGTACAATCTAAAGGAAGATCTCAGTCTCCAGAAATTAATATACTGTAGGTGATACGCTGATGATTCCCAATCGGTGGAGAATGTTCGAGACCTTGCGGTTTGCTTCAGCTTGCTAGCTAGGAGGAGTTCCAGTTCCAGGCAGAAGTGTTGTCTTGTCCGGATCTAGGAGCAACAGACCAACTACTCTCGGCGCAGGTGGTGTGGTGTGTTGGCAAGATCATCCTCCTCCACGTCTATGTGCTAAAAAGAAATGGAGAGAAAGAGTAATAGAGGATTTCTTTCATGATGGCGCCTCCAACATTAGCTCCCATGGTATCCCCTCCTACATAATGCTTGGACTTTGTAAATTCAATCAAACTAGTACGGCAATAATACCACGAGAGATCGAAACAGAGATATCTTCTTCTCCACCGAATTCTTTCTGACAGAACATAGAGTCGTCGTCGAACACTTCCTGCTCCATATGGAAGGAAAATAATGTTCACTGTGTTGAAAAGACTCTTCTGTAACGTGACACCAAAAGAGGATTGAGGAATCAGAAAGCCTCGTGTGCAAGGGCAACATATATAGCTAGCTTGTTCTTACTTCACCACATTGCCATCACCAACATGTAGTACTGGTGTACCAAATTGTCCAACATGAAGTACCACCTAAATACTGATTTCCTCGTATGGAGATACAGATATGTAAAAGCCAAAATACCCCTAGCTGTGTCGTGACGGTTGCCTCCACCACAATTTCGACACCATGTCCGACGGACACAAAACATTAGAAAAACACACACACACACAGAGAGAGAGAGGGGTGGGGGTGGGGGTAAAGAGACAGAGGGAAGAGAGGGAGTAGATGTAACTTGTTCAAGTGGGTAAGTGGTAATCGAACATTATTCATAGGTGACTGCAACGGTGTGATCCTGACAACTAACCAAAAACTTGAATAGGTCACTCAAATTGGATGCCCCTTGACCATAAGTCAGTACATCAACAAAATTGCTTCAAATTCACTCTATGTTACCACCTTCTATACAACAGATTCATCGAAGATGACGAGGAACCCTAAGCCGTGAATGTAAAGGTGCACCATCTAATAGGCTTCAGTTTGTACAGAGCAGTGACATCTCAAGTATATGTATTAGCTACAAAATTACTTTCAAACTGAAACTTATATGAACCAGTGTTGGCGTTCATGTGGTGATCCAAACTGGCGTGGATCGAGCCTAGGGTGTAGCTCGCACCTTGTGGGCTTCAATCATTGGCGGAAGAGGGAACCTCTGTTACACTTGTCATTGGCGACGTTGTTCCAACCCTTCAAGAGCTCCTTGACATGGTTGGATCGAAGGTGGGAGTCGCTAGAGGCGTTGGGCACCCACCTGCTTGTGATGAAGTGGTGGGTCCACTGGGGGCCACATTGTGGAGCGAGAGGATGGAATGGCTCAAATGGGACGTCTCTGTGGTCAGACCCACATAGCCAGCTGTCCCTAGAGAGCTATCACGCCCATGCATGTCCTTTTTCCTGTTTCGGTCGACCAACACGTCACACGTGGTTAGATACACAGGAAAAGTGCATGCTAGACTCTCATGTATAATATACCATACAATGAACGAATGTAATAGAGCTGCAACGTTATACCACACCAGTAAGCGGCCTGCCAACAGTGGCGGACCCAGGATTTTACCAATGGTTATGCCGCACTGAAAATTCGATGGCTATTTGAAGCGGCGGTAACCTTCATTGCCTCTCTGCCACTCTTCACACCTGATGAAGAATTTAGAAAAAATATAAGTATAACAATTGGCTATATGTATGATGCGTGTAACAAAACACGGTATGATAAGAATCATAATTCATAGTCTCACAGGATTCAGTTATCTATTTTTAGATCTAATGTCATGCATGTCACCTATTAATTGCAGGAGTTGGTCCATCTAGATAAATTTATGGACCAGGTCCATAGAATTATTTTCCGCTATGGTACGGTACTATTTTTTCAACTAAGTCTAGTGCTTTCTTTTCGTACTCTTGGCTCTCCAGCAATGTCGACCAGGCTTTTTGGTTCGTCTTCCCTTAAATATTAGTGTTGGTACTCTTGCCGATGTTGGTTGATGCGGTGACACGGCACAACTACATGTTGTAGTGCACAATTCGTTGGCATAACATTCACGGAACACCGTCCACGAATATTACACCAACACAGTAGTACAACAGAAATATTGCAGGTTCAAGGTGACTATATTATTCAAATCATAGATCTTGATAGAGGATCCTTAGAACTTCAAATCATTACATAATTTCCTGTTCAAATCAAAATTCAGAATAAGCAATTTGTAATTTAGTCTAGCACTATATCTACCTCTAAGCCTATCTCGATAACTAGTGGCTGACTATTGCTTCATTAGCAATGTCTTAGTTACATGGTGTCCATAGTTGGGATTGCGTTTCCCGTCTAGATTTAGTTCTATCTCCACTAATACTAACTATAGTATCTGATTCTGTTGGACTAACTCCAGCATTCATTGATACGTCTCCTTCCATCTTCTAGTTCCACGATTGCAGTCCAGTCATTGAATTCATAACCTAAGAAAGGGTGTGAGAGGATAGATTGAGTACGGAAGTACTCAGAAAGTTCTAGTATATGGTTGTTTGATGCACTATCTCTACTGTCGTGGATCCAAGATCCTAGGCTTATGCAAGTTTTTGAAATTGTTTTTTTATGAAAAGATAAGTTTTAGTTTAGAAAACTATGTTCATGTTGCGACCTCGGATCGTTAAGGATCCTAAGTCCCTGTGATTAACATGCTAGTCCCTGGATCAATAGCTAGCACTTCACAGTCGTTGAATATCATATAAAACACAAGTCATTATTACACGAATAATCCAGAGTATAATTATTACAACTTGCATAGCTTATAGCTAGCTCAAATAAAACAGTGGAAACTAAACAAAACTTGAGTCCATCAACGCCTCGGGCTAGTTGCGTGAAGACCCGCGATCCCTACGCACCTTTCAGTCTTCGGATTCTGCACATAAGACGTGCAGCCAACAAGTTGGGTCAATACTTTCAATGTATTGGCAAATTACACCAAGGAAAGAGTGAGTCTATCTCTACATGCAAGGCTAAGAGTAGGCTCTGGGGTTCATTTGCATAAAGCTAAATTTATCAATGTAATTAGAAAAGAGGAAGAAATTTTTCCCTACTTTGTAAACTTTGATAAGTAGTATAGAGTCGAATGGAACACGTGGATATTACTCACCAAGTGCCCAATCAACCTAGCACTTGGATATTATACACCAAGTTCCCAAAATTCCACCCAATGGCGATATTACTCACGCCTTGGGGTTTATAAAACATTAAGTTTGGAAAAGAGAGAGGAAGATCTTTCAAAGGCTCCATCCTTCAGATGCTCAATGTTGTTCTGTTTCCGTGAACACGGCTGATCGATCAGATTGCAATACTCTCGAGAGGTTGTGCACTTTCCCCACAATCCACGATCAAGTCCTTTTACAGACAAGACCAGGGCGATGCCTTCCCTTAGTAGCCCCTCTACCAGCTGGATCCAACCGTGCCAAGAACCTCCAAATGTTGGTACCCCGGTGAGGTTTCCCACTAAGTACTAAGCCAAGACAGAGCCCATATGTATTGTGGTTGCACAGGAAGCTTCTGAATTCTGAAACATGGCAGACTTCTTTGATTCCTGGGCGGTCGTCCTCCACCAAATTCCACTCGTTGACCCGACAACCATTCCGCCCAGAATAAAACTTAATTTTATTTTGAAGGGGTTTTGAGAAGAAAAGTTCGCTCGAGAGAGCTCTTATACTTAGAAAATTTTGAGTCTTTCGAACCCCCCAACGGTACTTAGTATATATATAGCATAGCAAGCAATACTTAGCAAAAACAGGGGGAACCTATTAGGACAGAAATTCCTAAGTATAAATCTACTCATGGCATACTACAAAACCGCACTTGCAAAAATAGTACTAAAAAAGCTACTGAAAACCTACACATGCATACTACAAGATTTGAAGAGTAAAACATGCATAGTCAAAAACTGGGACATAATATGTACAAGTGGTGTAACTTGCCTTGATCCGAGCAGCACTCTACACAACAGTACTCTTCAGCACACTCCAAACAATCTAACGAAACACAAACATAGATCCAATCACAATTTGCACAAAACAATGTCACGAAGGTGAAAAAGCATGCATGCAACATGGTAATATGCCAGGATGGATTCAAATTTGACCAAGGGTTTTGTTCGGGGGTGTTGTTGAGTTGGGGATGTCATTAGAATCGATTCCCCACAAATTTTAAGTATTTTGGGTTAATCCCTAAATAATCAAGCTCACAAAATAGATCTACACCTCCAATCTATCTCGAAACAGATCTGATCACTCTAAGCAAGTTGTAACAATTTTCTACAGAAGGTCTCGTCGATACAAAGCCAACGCAACAAGAATCAACTAAAACGGATATACGGATAATTTTCTAGAATTAAAATACTCTAATCTAAACTTTAAATCCTAAAGTAAGATTGATGTAGTAAAACAGCAATATTATTGTAGATCTTTGTTCTACTCAATTTTACGAATCCAACAGTATATTAACGCAATTTTTGGAAAAAAAACTCGAATTACTATGAATTTTACAAGATTAAAGTGTTTTCTGCCTATTTAAAAGAAAATAGGACGGTGGCCAGCTGTGCAGCGCCAAGTGGCGGCTCGGAATTGGTCCAGCGGGGGCGCGCGCGACGCTGAAGCGGCGACGACGCGGCGCTGACGTGGGCGTGCCATGCGGCATGACGCGGTTGGCCGATACCGATTTGGTGGGACGACCGATCTACACCGCCGGATCGCGATCTAACGGATGGGGACGGAGGGACTTACCGCGGCGGCGGGATTTGACGACGATGACGACAAATGGCGGCGGTACGTCGGCGGTGACGCTCGGTGGCGACACTCGGCGGCGGTCGGCGGTGCTCCTCCGAGGCGGCGGCGGGTACGACGAGGTGCAGCTCCTCCTCGCGGAGCTTCCTGCACGGACGGCGACGATGCTCGTGCCCTTGGTTCGCGGTGAAGCTCCGCCGATCCCTCCCGTCTCCGGCGAGACTCCGGTGACAAATCGGGGGCGACACGGGCCTCTGCTCAAGGGGAAAAAGGCATGAATCGGAGTGGAACTAAAGGGGGAAGGAAGAGAGGAAGAAAGAAGGAGGAGGGGCGGTCCCGAACCCGGTCCGGCGAGCTCGGCGGCGGCGGCTCCGGCGAGATTCGCTCCGAGCTATATGGTGGCAGCCCGGTGGCAAACGACGGAAAAAATTAGGGTTTTGGGAGGCGTGCCGAGGGGTTTTAAATAGGGGTCTTGCTTGGCGCGGGGGCTGCGGAGTTCACTCCGATTCGGCCGGAGGTGGTTGGTGCCGACGCAGTGGCGTCCGTGTCCGACCTGGACTCGACGGGGGAGAGGGATGACGGGTGGGGCCCACCTGTCGGCGGCTGCGGGCGCGGGAGGGCGGAGTTGGGCCGGCCCATGCGCTGTGCGCTGCCCACTCTTCCAGGTGCGGCGGCAGTTAGGTCACGGGATGGTTTAGCCGGCCCGTTAGGCTAGGTCTCTCTCTTTTTTTTGTATTCTTTTTATTTATTTCTGTTTCACCAAAAGTCGCATAACTTTTGCAAATGGACTCCGAATTAAAAGAAATTTGTCTCTAAAATTTTGTAAAAAGAAGAGGATTAGAGAGGGGTCATAAAATAACACTTTTGCAAGGGTTTTGGAGGTTATAAATGGTTTTACCCTTTTAGTCTTTATATGACTGGGGTTTAGGAAAATATCTGATGTAGTTTTTATTATGATGCCATGATGCAAGGATATGATGCATGCTTCTAGTAACATCTGGAGTCATGCATCATATCCTTGCATCATGGCATCATAATAAAAACTGCATCAGATATTTTCCTAAACCCCAGTCATATAAAGACTAAAAGGGTAAGATGTTACTAGAAGCATGCATAATATCCTTGCATCATGGCATCATAATAAAAACTGCATCAGATATTTTCCTAAACCCCATAGTCATATAAAGACTAAAAGGGTAAAACCATTTCTAACCTCCAAAACCCTTGCAAAAGTGTTATTTTATGACCCCTTTCCAATCCCCTTCTTTTTACAAAATTTTAGAGAAAAATTTCTTTTAATTCGGAGTCCGTTTGCAAAAGTTATGCGGCTTTTGGTAAAACAGAAATAAATAAAAAGAATACAAAAAAAAAAGAGACCTAGCCTAACGGGCCGGCTAAACCAGCCCGCGACCTAACTGCCGCCGCGCCTAGAAGAGTGGGCAGCGCACAGCGCGTGGGCCGGCCCAACTCCACCCTCCCGCGCTCGCAGCCGCCGACAGGCGGGCCCCACCCGTCATCCCTCTCCCCCGTCGAGTCTAGGTCGGACACGGACGCCACCGTGTCGACACCAACCACCTCCGGCCGAATCAGAGCGGAACTCCGCAGCCCCCGCGCCAAGCAAGAC
The DNA here is from genome assembly GCA_910589775.1 of Avena eriantha. Lineage (NCBI taxonomy): Eukaryota > Viridiplantae > Streptophyta > Magnoliopsida > Poales > Poaceae > Avena > Avena eriantha. The sequence goes on from OU342745.1 coordinate 19,315,649, forward strand.
CCCTATTTAAAACCCTAATTTTTCCGCCGTTTGCCACCGGGCTGCCGCCATATAGCTCGGAGTGAATCTCACCGGAGCCGCCACCGCCGAGCTCGCCGGACCGGGTTCAGGACTGCCCCTTCCCCTTCTTTCTTCCTCTCTGCCTCCCCCCTTTAGTTCCACTCCGATTCATGCCTTTTCCCCTTGAGCAGAGGCCCGTGCCGCCCCCGATTTGTCGCCGGAGTCTCGCCGGAGACGGGAGGGATCGGCGGAGCTTCACCACGAACCAAGGGCACAAGCACCGTCGCCGTCCGTGCAGGAAGCTCCTCGAGGAGGAGCTGCACCTCGGCGTACCCGCCGCCACCTCCGAGGAGCACCGCCGACCGCCGCCGACGCGCCGCCGCCATTTGTCGTTGTCGTCGTCAAATCCCGCCGCTGCGGTAAGTCCCTCCGTCCCCATCCGTTAGATCGCGATCCGGCGGTGTAGATCGGCCGTCCCACCGAATCGGTATCGGCCAACCGCGTCACGCCGCATGGCACGCCCACGTCAGCGCCGCGTCAGCGTCGCACGTGCCCCCGCTGGACCAATTCCGAGCCGCCACTTGGCGCTGCACAGCTGGCCACCGTCCTGTTTTCTTTTAAATAGGCAGAAAACACTTTAATCTTGTAAAATTCATAGTAATTCGAGTTTTTGTCCAAAAATTGCGTATAATATACTGTTGGATTCGTAAAATTGATTAGAACACAGATCTATAATAATATTGCTGTTTTACTATAGCGATCTTGCCGTATGATTTAAAGTTTAGATTAGAGTATTTTAATTCTAGAACATTATCCGTAGATCCGTTTTAGTTGATTCTTGTTGCATTGGCTTTGTATCGACAAGTCCTTATATAGAAAATTGTGACAACTTTCTTAGAGTGATCAGATCTGTTTCGAGATAGATTGGAGGTGTAGATCTATTTTCTGAGCCTGATTATTTAGGGATTAACCCAAAATACTTAAAATCTGTGGGGAATCGATTCTAATGACATCCCCAACTCAACAACACCCCCGAACTAAACCCTTGGTCAAATTTGAATCCATCCTTGCATATTACCATGTTGCATGCATGCGTTTTCACCTTCGTGACATTGTTTTGTGTAAATTGTGATTGGATCTATGTTTGTGTTTCGTTAGATTGTTCGGAGTGCGCTGAAGAGTACTGTTGTGTAGAGTGGTGCTCGGATCAAGGCAAGTTACACCACTTGTACATATTATGTCCCAGTTTTTGACTATGCATGTTTTACTCTTCAAATCTTGTAGTATGCATGTGTAGGTGTTCAGTAGCTTTCTTAGTACTATTTTTGCAAGGACTTGATCGTGGATTGTGTGGAAAGTGCACAACCTCTCGAGAGTATTGCAATCTGATCGATCAGCCGTGTTCACGGAAACAGAACAACATTGAGCATCTGAAGGATGGAGCCTCTGAAAGATCATCCTCTCTCTTTTCCAAACTTAACGTTTTATAAACCCCAATGCGTGAGTAATATCGCCATTGGGTGGGATTTTGGGAACTTGGTGCGTAATATCCAAGTGCTAGGTTGATTGGGCACTTGGTGAGTAATATCCACGTGTTCCATTCGACCCTATACTACTTATCAAAGTTTACAAAGTAGGGAAAAATTTCTTCCTCTTTTCTTATTACATTGATAAAATTGGCTTTATGCAAATGAACCCCAGAGCCTACTCTTAGCCTTGCATGTAGAGATAGACTCACTCTTTCCTTGGTGTAATTTGCCAATACATTGAAAGTATTGACCCAACTTGTTGGCTGCACGTCTTATGTGCAGAATCCGAAGACTGAAAGGTGTGTAGGGATCGCGGGTCTTCACGCAACTAGCCTGAGGCGTCGATGGACTCAAGTTTTATTTAGTTTCCGCTATTTTATTTGAGCTAGCTATAAGCTACGCAAGTTGTAATAATTATACTCTGAATTATTCGTGTAATAATGACTTGTGTTTTACATGATATGCATCGATTGTGAAGTGCTAGCTATTGATCCAGGGACTAGCATGTTAATCAGAGGGACTTAGGATCCTTAACGATCCGAGGTCGCAACAGATGGTATCAGAGCACAAAGTTGCCTGTAGGACGTGACCCCTAGGATTGGAAATCACCTTTATCATGTGTGTTTTTGCTTTCCATATTCTTCTAAGTTATTTGTACTCTTCTAGTAATTCTCTTCCTTATCACCTTGTGCCTAATTTTCTTCCTCCTAACCTAAAGATGACGGACTTCTACTACGACACCGCCGAAGACATCAAGTTACCCATGCCGTCAATCAAGGGAAGCGAGTTGAGGAAGATGCACAAGGAAGGATGTTGGGCGATTGAAGTCATCCAACCAGGGCGCAGTTAGACAGAACCTAAGACAGAGGCCATTGTACTCAACGTCACCAGTGACTCCAAGGAGAAAGGACTTAGCATCAGCTTGCAGGAGCTCATTGGACGCCTTTGTGGATGCCACCACGAAGAGGTTGAAGGCCACTACATCAAACTCTTTGGAAGACGTGATGAGAAGGGAGTTCCAATCGAGTTAACCCTAGAGGAAAGGAAGACATGCAAGCGTCGAAGAATCCAATATCAAGACTTGGAGTCCCACATCAATGACCTTCAGAAGGGGAGTTGCCTTGAGATCATGAGGAATGACGAGCTTTGTGCCCTAGTCAAGGAGAAGGACGAGAAGATTGAGGAGCTGGAAGAGAAGATCAAGTCCCTAGGAGGGGAGCTCACCGCCCAAGACAAGAAGTTCGCTAATCAAGAGAAGAGGGTGCAAGATAAGAACAAGAGGATTAGGGAGCAAAGTCTTGTGCTCGCAAAAAACGAGATGGAGTTTAAGAACTTTGCCACCATCTTGAAGGACCTGCGAGCAGCCAAGAGGAGCTTGGAGGAGAAGATCACGCTCGTGACTATGGGGTCAAGTTTGATCAAGAAGCTACAGAAGGAGAAGAAGGAACTCCAAGAGAAGCTGGAAGCTGCTACCCAGGAGCTGCAAGAGGTGAAGGAACTCCAAGAGAAGCTGGAAGCTGCTACCCAGGAGCTGCAAGAGGTGAAGGAACTTCAGGAGAAGCTTGAAGCCACGACGAAGGACATGGAGTTATACAAGTCACTGCTAGAAAAGGAAGGCTTCATCATTGAGGATGAGGAAGTGGATGATGAGTAGAGTAGTTGGACCACCTTTAGTTCTATAGTCGAACATTGTTCGCGATTGTAATGAGTACCAATTTTTTTTATTTTGGTTTAGTTAAACTTGGTTGAGTGTGTTAAACTATGTGCTTTGTGTGCCTTGCTTTCTCGTGTGTTTTTCTCTTGTTTACATAAGGGTAGGAGTTTTATTCCATAGGCTTTCTATCCACTTCTTAACTTGTTTCCCAAACCCCCACAGATGGCGAGACCGGGAAACAACAACAACAACATGCCCCCAGAGATAGCACAACTTCTGAACTCTCAGAATCAGCTGATCCAACTCCTCACTCAAAACATGCAAAACAACAACAACCCGCCGCCTCCACCACCCCACCGCCCCAACAGGATCGCCTGACTCGGTTCTTGAGGTTGAACCCTCCAGTTTTCTCAAGTAGTTCTGAGCCAATTGTGGCAGATGACTGGCTCTGCACCACCAACAAGAAGTTAGACACCGTCCAAGTTGTTGGAGCTGACAGGGTGCGCTTTGCCGCGCACCAACTTGAGGGACCAACTGCTGAATGGTGGGATAATTACCAGGTCACCCACCCCAATATTGAGGCTATCACCTGGAACCAGTTCGAGGCGGCCTTTCGTACTCATCACGTAGCTGCTGGAGTCATGTCACTAAAGAGACGCGAGTTCCGCGACCTGAAACAACTGCACCGCTCTGTCTCCGAGTATGGGGACCTTTTCAACAAGCTGGCACGTTATGCATCTGATGATGTATCCACTGATGCCAAGAGACAAGAGGAGTTCTTAAGGGAACTTAATGATGAAATATCTATTCAGCTTGTGGCTCTGAAGTTTGATAACTACCAGGAACTCCTGGACAGGGCAGTGGTGGTTGAAGCAAAGCAAAGGAGTATAGAGAACCGAAATAGAAAGTCCACCTCACACAAGCACAACTCAGCCCCATATCAGAAGCAACACACTTCGTCACCCCCACCCCACAACCACAATGGCCACAACCACAATGGTCATCGTCATGGAGGACATAACCACAATGGCCATAAACACCGCAATGGAAATGGCAATGGGAAGGATCTGAGTGAAGTGACATGCTTCAAGTGTAACAAGACAGGGCACTATGCAAATACTTGCCCCGAAAAGATGAAGAATGGGAATGGTAATGGAAACGGCAACGGACACAACCATGGCAATGGTAATGGAAATGGGAAGAAGTCGAATCCGTTCGTCAAAGCCACAGTGAATCATGTCTCCGTGGAGGATGCTCATGAGGCACCTGACTCCGTGATTGGTAAGTTCAAGCTTAACTCCAACCCTGTAGTTGTTCTTTTTGATACTGGTGCATCGCATTCATTCATATCAAGGGTATTTGTGGCTAGAGGCAAGATACCTACGGAGACTATTACCACTCCTCTAAGGGTAAGTTCTCCTGGTGGAGAAATAGTGGCAAACTCTGGATGCCGTGGGTTAGAACTAAGGATTGGGGCACACATATTTCCCACCAGCCTAGTCGTTTTGGAGTCACAAGGCTTAGACATAATTTTGGGCATGAACTGGATGACCGAATACGAGGGAGTCATAGATTGTGCCAAAAGGACTATCGCACTCACGACTCCGGATAAGAAAAGGATCCACTTTAAGTCAGCTTTCACACTCAAAGGAAGTATGGTGAACTCGCTTAAGGGGGTTAGCTTGGAGGATGTGCCAATTGTGAAGGAGTATTTAGATGTGTTTCCGGAAGAATTGCCAGAGATGCCTCCTGACCGAGACATCGAGTTTCTCATTGACTTGTTGCCTGGTACTGGACCGATAGCAAAAAGACCATACAAGATGGATGTGGATGAGTTGAAGGAACTTAAGAAACAGCTTAGAGATCAATTGGACAAAGGCTTCATTCAACCAAGTGCGTCATCTTGGGGAGCACCTGGCTTATTCGTGGAGAAGAAGGATAAAACCAAGAGACTAGTCGTGGACTACCGGTCGTTGAATGAAGTGACAATCAAGAATAAGTATCCCCTACCCAATATCAACGACCTGTTCGATCAATTAAAGGGAGCTAGTGTATTCTCTAAGATTGATCTCCGATCAGGTTAGTTCCAGCTAAAAATCTGGGAACAGGATGTACCCAAGACAACCTTCACCACAAGATACATATTGTATGAGTACACCGTGATGTCGTTTGGCTTAACCAATGCCCCAGCATACTTCATGACTATGATGAACAAGGTGTTCATGGAGTACTTGGATAAGTTTATTGTGGTATTCATTGATGACATACGCATATACTCCAAGGACGAGAAAGAACATGAGAGGCATCTGCGCCTAATTATGGAAAAGTTAAGGGAACACAAGTTGTATGCCAAGTTTAGCAAATGTGAGTTCTGGTTGAAAGAAGTGGGATTCCTTGGTCATATTGTGTCAGCTAAAGGAGTTGCCGTGGACCCAAGTAAGGTAGCTTCCGTGACAGAATGGGAGTCCCCTAGGAATGTGGGTGATATCAAGAGTTTCCTGGGCCTTGCGGGATATTACCGAAGGTTCATTGAAAACTTTTCCAAGATAGCAAAGCCTATGACAGAATTGTTGAAGAAAGAGAAGAAGTTCCAATGGACTGAGGCATGTGAAGCAAGTTTTCAAGAATTGAAGAAGCGCCTAGTAACAGCACCAGTTTTGTGCCTCCCTGACATCCAAAAGGACTTCCAGGTCTATTGCGACGCTTCTCGACAAGGACTTGGTAGTGTACTCATGCAAGATGGAAAAGTAGTGTCTTACGCCTCTCGGCAACTTAAGAACCATGAGAATAACTACCCCACGCATGATTTGGAACTAGCATCAATTGTGCACGCGCTCAAGGTATGGAGATATTACCTAATGGGCAAACATTGTGATGTGTTCACGGATCACAAGAGCCTTAAATACATCTTCACTCAAAAGGAATTAAATATGAGGCAAAGGAGATGGCTTGAGCTCATCAAGGACTATGACTTGGACCTGCAGTACCATCCTGGAAAGGCCAATGCTGTGGCTGACGCCTTAAGCCGGAAAGTCTATGTAAATGGACTTACCGTGGGAGAACTTCCAAATGATTTGTGTGAACAATTCAAGGATCTCAGGTTGGAAATAGTCCCGGAGGGATACTTAGCAACTATGGAGATAGTGCCAATGCTTCTGGACCAAATCAAAGAGGCCCAGAAGGGGGACAAAGAGTTGGAAGAGATAAGAGCTAATATAAGCAAGGGTAAAGCTAAAGGGTTTCACACGGATGAACAAGGAACACTTTGGTATGAGAAGCATTTGTGCGTTCCCGATGATCCCAATATCAGGAAGTTAATCCTTCAGGAAGCTCATGATTCCCTGTACTCAATCCATCCTGGTAATACAAAGATGTACATGGATGTGAAAGATAGGTTCTGGTGGAATAACTTGAAAAGAGAAATTGCTGAATACATCTCCTTATGTGACGTGTGCAACAGAGTCGAGGCCGAACATCAAAAACTAGCAGGACTGCTGCAGCCATTACCTGTGCCCGATTGGAAGTGGGACAAGGTAGGCATGGATTTTATCACAGGACTACCCCGGACTCGATCTGGGTAGTGGTCGACCACTTCACAAAGGTGGTCCACTTTATTCCCGTAAAGACCACCTACACGAGTGCTAAACTTGCTAAGATTTATATGTCAAGAATCGTAAGTCTTCATGGTGTACCCAAGGGGATTGTCTCTGATAGAGGTACCCAATTCACCTCAAAGTTTTGGCGACAGTTACACGAGTCTCTAGGGACACGACTGGAGTTTAGTACTACTTTCCACCTGCAAACAGATGGGCAAACGGAAAGAGTTAATCAGATCTTGGAAGACATGTTAAGAGCCTGTGCGCTAAACTATGGGTCTAGTTGGGATGATAATTTTCCATATGCGGAATTCTCATACAATAACAGTTACCAAACTAGTATCAAGATGGCTCCATTTGAAGTTCTATATGGCAGAAAGTGTAGGACTCCGCTGCTATGGAGTGGGGTTGGAGAATGGAGTTTGTTTGGACCTGAACTGATCAAGGATGCCGAAGAAAAAGTGAGAGAGATTCAAGACAGGTTAAAAATATCCCAATCCAGGCAAAAGAGTTATGCTGATTCCAAGCGCAGGGATGTGACCTATGAAGTGGGAGACCGTGCGTATCTCCGAGTTTCGCCACTACGAGGAGTTAAGAGATTTGGAATCAAGGGTAAGTTAGCACCCCGATTCATAGGGCCCTACAAAATCTTGGGTCGAAGAGGGGAGGTTGCCTATCAGTTGGAATTGCCGGAAGTGTTAACAGTTCATGATGTTTTCCATGTGTCGCAATTAAAGAAGTGTCACCCGGAAATGGCTGAAACCCCACTAAAGGATACGGTTCCGTTGGACGAGGTTCAACTGGAAAACGATCTCACCTATGAGGAAAAACCCACCAGGATTCTGGAGACAGCCGAGAGAACCACTCGTACCAAGACTATCAGGTTTTGCAAAGTTCAATGGAATCACCATTCCGAGGAAGAGGCCACGTGGGAACGTGAAGACGACCTGAAGAAAGAACACCCACACCTATTTGCTAACCAACCTGAATCTCGGGGACGAGATTCTTCTTAAGGGGGGGTTTGTAACATCCCAAATTTTGCAATTTCAGATGTTACTAGAAGCATGCATCATATCCTTGCATCATAAAAAAAACTGCATCAGATATTTTCCTAAACCCCATAGTCATATAAAGACTAAAAGGGTAAAACCATTTCTAACCTCCAAAACCCTTGCAAAAGGGTTATTTTATGACCCCTTTCTAATCCTCTTCTTTTTACAAAATTTTAGACACAAATTTCTTTTAATTCGGAGTCTGTTTGCAGAAGTTATGCGACTTTTGGTGAAACAGAAATAAATAAAAAGAACACAAAAAAAGAGAGAGACATAGCCTAACGGGCCGGCTAAACCAGCCTGCGACCTAACTGCCGCCGCGCCTGGAAGAGTGGGCAGCACACAGCGCGTGGGCCGGCCCAACTCCGCCTTCCCGCGCCCACAGCCGCCGACAGGTGGGCCCCACCCGTCATCACTCTCCCCCGTCGAGTCTAGGTCGGACACGGACGCCACCGCGTCGGCACCAACCACCTCCGGCCGAATCGGAGCGAACTCCGCAGCCCCCGCGCCAAGAAAGACCCCTATTTAAAACGCCTCGGCACGCCTCCCAAAAACCATAATTTTTTTCCGCCGTTTGCCACCGGGCTGCCGCCATATAGCTCTAAGTGAATCTCGCCGGAGCGGCCGCCGCCGAGCTCGCCGTACCGGGTTCGGGACCGCCCCTCTCCCTTCTTTCTTCATCTCTGCCTTCCCACTTTAGTTCCACTCCGATTCATGCCTTTTTCCCCTTGAGCAGAGGCCCGTGACGCCCCCGATTTGTCGCCGGAGTCTCGCCGGAGACGGGAGGGATCGGCGTAGCTTCACCGCGAACCAAGGGCATGAGCACCGTCGCCGTCCGTGCAGGAAGCTCCGCGAGGAGGAGATGCACCTCGTCGTACCCGCCGCCGCCTCGGAGGAGCACCGTCGACCGCTGCCGACGCGCCGCCGCCATTTGTCGTCGTCGTCGTGAAATCCCGCTGCCGCGGTAAGTCCCTCTGCCCCCATCCGTTAGATCGCGATCTGGCGGTGTAGATCAGCCGTCCCACCGAATCGGTATCGGCCAACCGCGTCACGCCGCGTGGCACGCCCATGTCAGCGCCCCGTCATTGCCGCGTCAGCGTCGCGCGCGCCCCCGCTGGACCAATTCCGAGCCGCCACTTGGCGCTGCACAACTGGCCACCGTCCTGTTTTCTTTTAAATAGGCAGGAAACACTTTAATCTTGTAAAATTCATAGTAATTCGAGTTTTTGCCCAAAAATTGCGTATAATATACTGTTGGATTCGTAAAATTGAGTAGAACACAGATCTACAATAATATTGCTGTTTTACTATAGCAATCTTGCCATAGGATTTAAAGTTTAGATTAGAGTATTTTAATTCTAGAAAAATTATCTGTAGATCCGTTTTAGTTGATTCTTGTTGCGTTGGCTTTGTATCGACGAGACCTTCTGTAGAAAATTGTTACAACTTGCTTAGAGTGATCAGATCTGTTTCGAGATAGATTGGAGGTGTAGATCTATTTTCTAAGCTTGATTATTTAGGGATTAACCCAAAATACTTAAATCCATGGGGAATCGATTGTAATGACATCCCCAACTCAACAACACCCCCGAACAAAACCCTTGGTCAAATTTGAATCCATCCTTGCATATTACCATGTTGCATGCATGCTTTTTCACCTTCGTGACATTGTTTTGTGCAAATTGTGATTGGATCTATGTTTGTGTCTCATTAGATTGTTCGGAGTGTGCTGAAGAGTACTGTTGTGTAGAGTGCTGCTCGGATCAAGGCAAGTTACACCACTTGTACATATTATGTCCCAGTTTTTGACTATGCATGTTTTACTCTTCAAATCTTGTAGTATGCATGTGTAGGTTTTCAGTAGCTTTCTTAGTACTATTTTTGCAAGTGCGGTTTTGTAGTATGCGATGAGTAGATTTATACTTAGGAATTTCTGTCCTAATAGGTTCCCCTTGTTTTTGCTAAGTATTGCTTGCTATGCTATATATATATACTAAGTACCGTTGGGGGGTTCGAAAGACTCAAAATTTTCTAAGTATAAGAGCTCTCTCGAGCGAACTTTTCTTCTCAAAACCCCTTCAAAATAAAATTAAGTTTTATTCTGGGCGGAATGGTTGTCGGGTCAACGAGTGGAATTTGGTGGAGGACGGCCGCCCAGGAATAAAAGAAGTCTGCCATGTTTCAGAATTCAGAAGCTTCCCGTGCAACCACAATACATATGTGCTCTGTCTTGGCTTAGTACTTAGTGGGAAACCTCACCGGGGTACCAACATTTGGAGGTTCTTGGCACGGTTGGATCCAGCTGGTAGAGGGGCTACTAAGGGAAGGCTTCACCATGGTCTTGTCTGTAAAAGGACTTGATCGTGGATTGTGGGGAAAGTGCACAACCTCTCGAGAGTATTGCAATCTGATCGATCAGCCGTGTTCACGAAAACAGAACAACATTGAGCATCTGAAGGATGGAGCCTCTGAAAGATCTTCCTCTCTCTTTTCCAAACTTAACGTTTTATAAACCCTAAGACGTGAGTAATATCGCCATTGGGTGGGATTTTGGGAACTTGCTAGGTTGATTGGGCACTTGGTGAGTAATATCCACGTGTTCCATTCGACCCTATACTACTTATCAAAGTTTACAAAGTAGGGAAAAATTTCTTCCTCTTTTCTTATTACATTGATAAAATTGGCTTTATGCAAATGAACCCCAGAGCCTACTCTTAGCCTTGCATGTAGAGATAGACTCACTCTTTCCTTGGTGTTATTTGCCAATACATTCAAAGTATTGACCCAACTTGTTGGCTGCACGTCTTATGTGAAAAATCCGAAGACTGAAAGATGCGTAGGGATCGCGGGTCTTCACGCAACTATCCTGAGGCATCGATGGACTCAAGTTTTATTTAGTTTCCACTGTTTTATTTGAGCTAGCTATAAGCTATGCAAGTTGTAATAATTATACTCTGGATTATTCGTGTAATAATGACTTGTGTTTTACATGATATTCATCGACTGTGAAGTGCTAGCTATTGATCCAGGGACTAGCATGTTAATCACAGGAACTTAGGATCCTTAACGATCCGAGGTCGCAACAGTTCATCAGCCTTCATCGATTGTTAGAACTTCATGAAGTTCCTTTCCACGCTACATTCGTAATCCTTTCACATGATAAGGAGTATCATGACATCTTTCATACACTCTCGAGAGGTGCTCTACTTTAGGCACAAACTTTAGCCTTGTTACACAACCAGGGATGCATGCGCATGCATTTCCTGTTCAGACTTCCATAGTATGAGGTCCAGTGTAAAGATTATCCAATCACTAGCTTTCTCAACCCGTGATCCACTAGTACAATAAAACCGTCCAAGACCAGCGTTTACTTGCCCTAGTCTCTAAGACACTAGATTCGACATCTTGTCACACATGATTGGGACCTTACAGGATCCCACCTACTGTTATTCCTTGCAAGGAATACAACTCGATCTAGTCATTTGAGAATATATTGAACAAAGAAGGTACCAGATGACTTACCCGACCCATTTCAGGGTCTATGGTCAACACGGCCTATACATCGTCTTGGAATTACTGACTACAGTTGTTATTTAATCCCAGGTTTTCTTTCTCAGTCCAATGAAATCTTTTACCATGATAGTTCCCGTCATGCTTTCCATTGACCATCACAATAGATTATCTGACCATCCTAGATTGGTAACTCATACTCCACATTCATTATGAAAATAATATTTTGCCTTTGAATCATGTGATAATGTAATACTTTTGAAAATTATTTTTTAGAAAGTAATTCAAAGAACATTCAAGATTACACTTACAAAGGGTATGCAAGCTTGGTCTTGTAAGATTTATGCAAGAGTGAACTTGAATCTTGTTTGCAAGATTATGTAATCAACATTTCTTCTAGTCGTCGAAAGATCCAAAGTTGAAGGGTAGCATCATTGGTTCGATAAGGACTAATGTTTAAAGAGTGTCAATATGTTGTGATGCATAATATATGATATGCAGGTGTTCTAATCTCTAGGCGTTCTAATCTCTCGTTATCAATTCCCCGTGGTTTGGTTTAGATTTTAAGGCTTAGGGTTTTCGGTTGGTGATTTCTTAAGGATTTGAGTTTGATTCAAATTTATCTCACTCAAGGGTAATTCAAACAATGGATATTATCACTCAAGTTTCATAAGTAGTCATGGCATCTTTACTTCTACAATTTACTTATGGTGTGGTTTGAGACCTTTGATGAACTTGGTTAATGGACTTTCTTTACTCTAGCAAAAAGAATAACTTTTAAAGAAGTTTATTCTTTAGGTCTCAATGTATTTCTACTACTATTTATCTACCTAAGTTTTAGGGTTCTAAGTGTACTTCACATTACTAAAGGTTTTTATTTACTAAAGGAATAGTTACTTTCCACTATACTTTTACTTCTAAGCCAAAAGCATTAAAGGAACGGGTTAATTCATTTTATTTCTTATGATCAAAATGTCCACAATTTTGTTTAATAAGTGACTACGTTATCCAAGCAATTATAGTTGGAACCATACTCTTTCAACTAGACTTCTCTTTACACCCGCCAGGGCGCAACTGGTAGACATCCCGCTTGATATTTGAACGCAAAAGGAGACGTCATGGCTCCTGAACGTGCGCGAACTGGCTCTCACACTGTTAAGTCGTACGTGCATTTCAGGAAGCACGTCGTATACGAGGCTTGTTCCTTCTGTGTCGGTCATTTTGTGGATCGTTCTGTGGTAGTCCTAAATGTAGGAAACCCGATGCATGCGCCAAATGGCGAGAGAGAGCATGTCACTATGGTTTTTTACCCGGTGCTATGTCAACGGATAAGTCTACCAGATTTTTTACAACGCGTCGGAGGCATACTTTTGATTATGTTGTGAGCGTGCAAGTGATAAGTAAGATTTTATCATTTAGAAGGACGTTCGTCTGGACTCGTAGAGATTTCATTTTATTGTCGGGATTCCCTCACCGAAGCTACGAGTTGCTTACAGATGCACTCATCTGATCAGATTACAAAACGATTTAACACAATGCACGAAGATAAATTTATCTTTGTTCTAATTGTACAACCTTGGAAAAAATACATATAGATTAGCATATTTAAACCGAAGTAATGAATAGTGTACTTTTATTACGATCCATTACTCTATATAAACACAGTTGGACAACCCTGAATACATTAAAACATAGACATTAGTGTTGTACCGATATCTATCTATTCTACATGGCGGCCAAAACATCCGCTTTCTTGGCCCTTCTCAACGACTACAGTTTGCACTTCACGATGAAGCCATCCACTCCGAACACAAGTCGTGGGAACTTGAGGGGCCTGAACTTCACACGCCGGCCGACGTTGCCAAACTCCATGGTGAGCGTCCGTAGCTCGTCGTCCGGACCAACTTCTACATCAGTCACGCTCGGCGACAACGCGTTCTGATAGTGTGGTGGACATAGTGCCGAGTGTCAGCTACAACCCCTTCAATCTACACACACGCGATCACATGGAACAAACAGAACACAGCATGCCGAGAACAGAGAGAACAGAGAGGAGACAGAGCACACGATCAGTTTTGCGACGCGCACTTCATCAGCATCTTTTCTGTGTCTCTTGCTTTTATTCAGTCTTAGCAACTAACTGCCCTACAAAGCCGCCATGATCCACAAAGCCTGCGCCATCCCACAGGACCAGATCGTGGCGACTAACTCAACACCTACAACAGAAATAACACGAACCAGAAAATGACGATGACGTGATGCAGCACGCCTCTGGTCTGTACATGTGTATCGTGCTTGTTCAGTCAGCCAACACACCTGTACCCCTTTATTCCTAACTGAATATTGAAAACAGTAAACTGAAACTGGAACAGAGGAACGACACTAGCAGGTTTAACACTTACATTCACCTCCTTAAGCCTGATTGTGTCGCATCAGGACTTCCTCATGCCAATTTTGTCCCGCGTTTCTAAGAACTTGACCCTCCCCAATGGTTTTGTAAGTATATCAGCCAGTTGATCATTAGTTCGTACATGTTCCACAATGATCTGACCCTTCTCCACACACCCACGGATAAAGTGATAACGAGTGGCGATATGCTTACTTCTGTCATGATAGACGGGGTTTTTCGAGAGGGAAATTGCAGATTGGTTGTCGATCTTCAGCAGCGCTGCATGTTCTTCTTCTCCCATGAGATCGGCAAGGAGCCTGCTCAACCAAACTCCCTGACAGGCTGCTGACGTTGCTGCGATGTATTCTGCTTCACAGGATGACAAGGCAACAACTTTTTTGCTTTTGCGAGAACCAACTGATAGGACTTGAACCGAGAAATATAATGACACCACTTGTACTCTTTCGATCATCTTTGTCACCAGCTAAGTCACTATCACTGTAGCCACATAATCTGCTTGGCACTCTTTCCTTCTTTGCATAGAAGCATCCTAGCTCCAAGGTGCCACCCACATAGCGCAGTATGTGTTTCACAGCTGCATAATGTTCAGTCGTAGGCCTCTCCATGAACCTACTGACGATCCCAACAAAGTAGGATAAATCTGGGCGAGTATGTACTAGATACCTAAGACTTCCAACTAGGCTGCGATACATGGTTGCATCAACAGTTGGACTTGTGCTCTCCTTGCTCAGGTGCAGCCGAGCTTCCATTGGGACTTGAGTTGGGTTGCAATTCCCCAATCCACTTTTCTGCAGAATTCTTGATGCATATGAAGACTAACAGAGAGATACCTGCTTGCTTTTGTTGTACCTCTATTCCAAGATAATAACTCAATAAGCCTAGGTCACTCATGCTGAAGAGCTTGCTCATTTGCTCTTTGAACTTGTCAATCTCTTGCACACTAGGCCATGTGATGATCAAATCATCCACATAAACACCAACAACCAGTTTTGCCTTTCTGTATATAGCATGTGCAAGAGGACATCTCTCAAAACCAAGAGATGACAATGTGCTATCCAATTTTGCATTCCATGCACGTGGTGCTTGCTTTAACCCATATAAGGCTTTGTGTAGTTTGAGTACCTTCTCCTCTTTTCCCTCAACTACAAAACCCGGTGGCCGTGAGACATAGACCTCTTCGCTTAAATCTCCATTAAGGAAAGTTGATTGAACATCCATGTGATGTATCTCCCATCCTTCTTGTGCTACAATCGCAATGAGTAAGCGAATTGTCTCAAGGCGTGCAACAGGAGAAAACACCTCCTCAAAATCAATGCCTTGGCGTTGCACATACCCCTTTGCTACCAATCTAGCTTTATGCTTGATAATCTTGCCATATGGGTCTTTCTTCAGTTTATAAACCCACTTCAATCCAATTGCTTTCTGGCTTGCCGGCAAATCAGATAATTCCCAAGTCTAATTACTTTCAATCAAGCTGAGTTCTACTTGCATGGCTTGTCTCATGCCTCTTTTTTGCTAGCCTCTAAAAAATTAGACGGTTCCTCTAAACCGAGAAAACAAAAGTTTGACAGTTCACCCTCGGGTGCTTCCTCAAGTACATCATCTAGTAGATGATACCTGTGTGGCCTTTCAGAGGATGAGGGGGTTGTGGCATTGCTAGGAGGTGATACAAAATGAGGCCCAGTATTTGTGTTCTAGACAAGAGTCACAAAACTGTCTTCACTGAATTTTGCATCAGTTGCCCCTGTTAATGCCACGACAGAGTTTTTCACTGTCGTAGTAGAGATGTCTGCCGCCACAGTAGAGGACTGCTGAATCTCATCAAGATGTGCAGAGTACTCAACTTTGAAATCCTCGACGCCATTCTCTCTGGCTTGTTTGGTCTAGCACCACTGTTTGTTCTCATCAAACACCACATCACGGGACACACAGAGTTTGTCCGTGGGTCATACATTCTGTAAGCTTTGCTTCTAGCCTCATAACCGATGAAAACCATCTCCACGGCTCGATCAGCTAGCTTGGTGAGGTGACCACCAACTTTCTTGATATAAACAATGCACCCAAAAGTTCTTAGATGGTCAATCTTTGGCTTTCTCTTGTACATGGCCTCATAAGGAGTCATTCCATGCAAGCTTTTGGTTGGTGCACGATTCACAAGATACACTGCTGTAGCTACAGCTTCTCCCCAAAACACTCCTGGCAATCCTTTGCTTTTTAGAAGACACCTAGCCATTCCCACTACGGTTTGGTTTCTCCTCTCAACTACACCATTCTGTTGTGGAGAATAAGGTGCTGTCAGGTAGTGTTTCAAGCCAAGGCTTTCACAAAATTCAACAAACTTCCTTGATGTGAACTCACCTCCTCGATCTGTCCTAAGAGCCTTGACTTTCAGATTAAGTTCCACTTCAATAGAGGACATAATTTTCTTGATTGCTTCTAGTGCTTCATCTTTGCTCTTGATTAGCACTAACCACATGTACGTGTGTGGGGCCCCCGGATTAATCCTCCGGGAATCCCTGTTATGTATACAACCACGATCCCATGATCAGTTCGTCGTGGAACATAACCAACAAGTATCATTCAACATCCGAGATATACCGAAATACAAGACTTACATAAATGCCATTATGGCTATGCCATCTTCCGCAGCGGAACATCATCACGCGCAGAGCCCAATCATACCTCAACCTACAGGCAACAAACTGGGAAGACGTCCTAGCTCGCATAGTCGTCCACTTCCCCTCTTCTTGATATCTGACCAAGTTAATAGCCAGGGACAATGCCAGTGAGTACTTTGAATGTACTCGCAAACCACCTTAAGAAAACAATAATAACGAGAGGATATGCATTATGGCTGTGGTAGTAGGAGGGCTTCATGGGAGGTTCTTTTCTCAATTAGTTTCTCTTGTAGATATAGCATCTACATATCTTTGTTAAGAACTTTTGTAAAACATTTTGGAAACCTTTTCTGAAAAGTTTTGGAAAAACATCAGGACTGGGTCACCCATTTGCTCCCGTCTTCAGGTCGTCCCACGACCAAACTCCTTTCTCCTCCTTCCGACCATCCCATGGTCAAAACCTTTATCCTTTACGACCATCCCATGGTCAAAACATTTCCAAAGCCATTTCTTTTCAGAAATCCTTTTTGAAAACAAAACCAGCACCGCTCTATAGCAACCTTCCCAACCGTCCATGACCGCGGACGCGGCTATTCGAATAGATTTACACTCTGCAGAGGTTGTACACTTTACCCACACCATTCGGGTACACTACCCTGATCTTCACTGATCGTGGGTCGACTAACCGATCAAGACTCTCCGGATGCCCACTCCAATATAAGTGCCTACCCTATGAGTGTTGTTCCCCTCAACACCGGGACGTCGGGTACCGAGGACCAACCGGAGCGCATATTGCACGTCCCACGTGCGCACTTTCAATGAGGGGCTCATAGTAACGCGCGGAGGTCTGTAGGCCCTTCGTTCCTTCTCCCGGTCGATCTCTGACATGGACCATTGTCTAGAGAAGGCCCACCCTCCAGGGAGTTTCATCCCATGTAGTAGTTGTGAGGCAGCTTATACCAGAGTAGACAAACATCAAATCCAGCCCTGTCCCATTCTAGAGTAATGTGGTTGCACAGGGTTAATTGTTATAGCAAAACTGCAAAGAACCGGGTGCGTCTTTGTAAACCTTTTTCCTCCATCTTTCCTTCAGCATTTTGTAAAACAAAACCTTTTTCTTTCTCAACATCTCTTGGGAGGTCCCACCCCACCAAGGTTTTATCATAAAACATTTGGTAAAACTTTTTCCGTGGTCTTCCCATCCTCTAGCTTTTCTTCGGCTAAAACGGGGTCTCCAAAGGGTATGGTGTATTGCACCATCTAACATACTAGGGGCAAGTAGGTGTCATCAAGGGGGTTGTACTTAATAGTACCAAGGAATAATAGTTCGGAGGAGCCAAACCACTACTACATATACATCATCATATAGCAAAACAAGGTAGTTTTAATAAACAGTAGATAAAACATGCGTAAGTAAAATAGTAGGACAAGGCTTATGAGCAAGAAGGTGGCTTGCCTGATGATCAGCAATATGGCATAAATGTCCCTGGACTTTTTCTTTAGATAACCCAGAATACCAATACCAAATATAAATACCACTTCTTCTGCTCTCCGATTTCATCGGAACTATCGTCGTCCCGATAGCACATGCAAGCAAACCAAGCCACAATCAACACAAGGCATACGAGCACCAATACATACAGAAAACAATGAACCATACAATTTTACACATCAGTAGGTCTTAGGGAGAATGGATTAATGGGATTGGCCCTGTCTTGGAAATATGGAAGAAAATCCCTTAAGATTTATAGTCTAGAAACTACCTAAGAGATGGGTTTTGGATCAAGGACCTATTATGTAGGATACCATAGAGTAAAAATGATACCAACAGATAGGTGTTGATAAAATGAAACCAAAAAAATTGGATTCACTATTTTATCACTTTTCTTTGATTTCCTATGCATTTTCTAGTGCTAAAGGCTCTAGTTTTAGGAAATAATTCACCAGAAAAGTTTTGGAGCTCCGAAAATTATTTCCTTTGATGGTTCTGTAGGGTTTGATGTACTTGTTCACTGAGAGTTGGAATCGGGTCAAGACAATTACCAGAATGTCCTTGAGAAATTTCCATAGGCAGTTGTGTAGCTATTTTGTCTTTTTCACCAGATTAATTCTACAGAATCCTTGGATTTGATTCCAAGGGCACATGGTAGGTATTTAGAATACCTTTCTGTAGGATTTGGACTCACGCTTTTTGGAGTTGTCAAACTCCTGGAGTGTTTTATTTAGTGATAATACCCCTTACCGAAGTATTTAATTCACTAAAATTCAACAGAGGAACAATAAATAGTGAGATCCTGGGTTTAGATAGGTATTTATGTACATCACTGGGATTTGGAAACAACCCAAAATATGTTGCAGATTTACCTAGGAAATTTTCTAAAGGGTGTAATGGCTTGTTTTTGTTATTTTTGCCAAACTACTACTACTGTTCCACTTGGTAGGGGACCAATGCCAAAATATGGTGAAGGACCACACCTACCAGAGGGAAGTAAATTCACTTTATTTGGGTTTCTACGATTTTTTAGGGAATTTATTTAGTGCAGAGGATACTTTTTAGTAGATTAATTGCCAGTAAATAATAAAAATTATTTTTGGAAAGAGGACTGTCCTGCATGTTGCACAAAACACACATGAACATGATAAGAATTTTATTTGGACGTAATACCCCATTTTCCAATTTTAGAATGATTTAAACTATACTGCAGAAATGAGATCTGGTAATTTTTAAAAAGGAAAAAGAAAAGGGGTGTCATGGGCCCAGATCTGGAGGAGAGTTGGGCCGCGAAGGCGGATTCGGCCCAGGTGGGGCGACGCGGCACGCGGGATGGGAGCGTTTCAAACCTAACTAGCGGGGCCCACCAGTCAGCGGCGGAGGGCGCCGAAGTGGTACATGGAGTCTGGGGCCGTTCGATTAAGTGGCCATCGACGACCCTAGCTCTTTCTTCTACTTCACGGCGAGCGCGACATGCAGAAACCCTAATAGGGCCGTCGGCAGCTCGGGATGCTCACCTACGGCTCGAGAGAAAACGGGGATGCGACGGCGCGACGCGGTAGCCAACGGCGGCCCTGGCGAGGTGCGGAAATGGTTGTTTCCGTGCGGAGGCGGGGTTGCACGCATCCGTGGCTCGGCCGGCTCGGGAGCTCGCCGGTGAGGCCTCCAGGGGTCGTCCTGAGCAAGAAGAAGGGCAAGGTTAGTTGTAGAGGAGTGAGGAGGTTCCGGGAATGCAACATGCAGGGGTAGGGGAATGGAGATGGGGGAGCTATGCTCGAGTAGAGGGAGGAGGACGAGCTTCTCTTCTCTCTCCCTTTCGAACAACACAGAGCAGGGAAGGGGAGAGGAGGCTCTGGGAGGTGAGGTGGAGTGGGAGGGGAGGAATGAGGGAGCAGGAGTGGGGTGGAGGGCCTCTGGCCCTTATAAACTGAAGGGGATGCTCATGGTGGACCTTGTCCATTTGGGGCAAGCGAGGGAGGGAGATGAAACCAGGGGAGGATGTTGTGGGCGGTGGAGGGTGGTATCTGGTCTGAATGCAAGTCAGAGAGAGTAGTGTGCATCAGCTGCAAGGGGAGAAGAGGTTTGCAAAGCAAGACACCCATATGAGGTTAAGCCCTAGTGTCCAAGCACTAGAGGACAAGCTGCTACAGTGATTTGCTATAGTGATCACGACTAGAGGAGATGGTGGTTGCTGTGGTGAGTGGTGGTGAGCCCTGGTGGGGATTGATTCTTGGTTTGGCTTGAAAATTCCTTAGTTTTCCCAATTTGATTAAATAGATGGTCATGAAGGAAGTCTAGAAATTTGACCTATGCAAGATGAGGCAAAGATGCTGGTAGATGGGTGTGGATGATATATAACTCCATGAATTAATTGAGAATTATTGGATAAATTTTGGTCCACTTTAGTTCATTTATTCAAAAAGTGCAGAAGTAACTTCTAGCAGATCATTTGATAATTTTTCATTGTACAGGGTTTGTTTTTGGTTGGAGATGGTCCCAAATGTGAATACACACTTAGGGGAATTTTCCCAAGATTTATTGGAAGATAAATTATTTAAAACAATTATTATTCCAATTCATCCATTAAAGAAAATGGGCAAAAAGAAATAATAAAGCTCTTCAAAAATATTTATTTTTGATGTGGGAAGATGGGGTATGATATATAGGACTCAACTGAGCTAATTGTTGGGGAAGTGTTTTGGGGTATGATATATAGGACTCAACTGAGCTAATTGTTGGGGAAGTGTTTTGGCAAAAACCAAACTTTCCTTTGGGAAAGTAATTTTGGAGATTTTGACTATTAAAGAGATTTATTAGATTTGGAGCCATAATAATTATGTATAATATTTGATAAATCTTGATGATCAAGTTAGATGATGTATACAAGGTGTAGCAAGCATTTTCAACCTTGGTATTTGGAAATCCAACTTCAATTAGGTGGAAAACAAGGAGTTGTGGATCTAGGGTGATGTTATTTTTATAACACCAAAACATAGGTGTATCTTGGAGCTCAGAGCTCCCACTAGAGCATGGGCTATATGGATGGATAGACCAAGTTATGTATATCACCATGGCAGAAGGATTTTGGATTGGTTACATTTGAGGTGGTCTGGAAGTGATGGCAAACTTTGTTGAAAATAAGGCTGCCATACCAGATGAGTCATGATGCCTTATAAACCATGTGGGTTTAAGAAGCACAAAGATCCACTTGGAACAGGTTAAGTATATGTTGATAGACCTATATTAGTAGATCACAACCGTGCAAAGATTTGGTCCATAGAAGGTTGGATGATGGTGTGAGCTTCTGTCGAAGTAGGCATGATGACTAGATTTGCAGGGAATGTTATTTTCTTGCCTGCAAAACCATCAAGGACAAGTGGGTTGGAGGATGATCTAACCAAGAGAAAAAGTGGTCCTTGGTATTACTTAGGATGGTTAACAATATGGTTCAAGTGCATTACCAATAATGCACAAGGGTTGAGAAAGGGAGACATCCAAAAAGGTGATGTTGGAAATAGTTTTCCAGACACAGCCAAATTTGGCAGATTTAAGATTTTTAACTAGTGCATGAGAGGGGATGTTTTTGATGGGTTGCAAGGTACCAAAGCATCATCAAGTGGATTATGTTGAAGTGTATATTGAGTAGGAAGGATCCTTGCTTGATTTTGGTCTTCATTGACTTGGAAGCTTCTAGAATGGATCACTACAGAATTGATCTAGGTAAGGGTTTTAGATGATCACCTAGTGGCTAGAGATTAGATCCAGATTGTATTCCTTCTTAGGAGTTGGTGATCTTAAGGTATCTTGATCCTAGAGGATGATCTTCTAGAGTATCTCATACTACTTCTAAGCAAGCAGGTCAAATAGGAGATCAAGACAATTCATCAGACAGCAGATCAAGACAATTCATCTTATAAACTAAGCAAACCTACTACTAGGGTTACCATCAAGCTTAGCTTGAGGTAAGGTTGAGGTATTTTTAATAGGTTGGATTTTGAATAAGATGAGAGTGCTTGGCATCTCTACCAAGTGTAGAATTCAAAAGCTTACAAAAAGGTTTTGGAGCTCCTAGAGGTAAGAGTAGTTGAAGGTTCTGTCTTGAAAACATAAGGAGATTATAGATATCCATAGTTTTTCCAATAGAGGCTACTAAAAAGGTTTTGGTTACATAAGCATCTTGGCTCATCCTGTGAAATGCAGAACATTTGAGAATATGTAAAATGAGCCAGGATAGTTTTGTTAGATAGCTTTTGTCAACTGATGTTGAGGTAAGGAGTATATCATAACCTATACAATCAGAAGCATAAACATAGACAACAACAAGCAAGCACTGCACAATTTAATAAGAAAAAGTTTTCGTTCCCCCTGATTTTTGCATTCTGGACAACTAATCAGGGTTGCAGAAATTGGGATGTTACACCGTGTGTGGTCATCTACTAGAAATAAGAAGTACTTCTTCCCAGCAAACGTAGCAGGAGAGATAGGCCCACACAAATCACCATGGAGAAGTTGTTGTGGCTCCTTGTGTTCTAGGTTCATAACATACAGTCTGTTTATGGCCCTTTTTACAGTGACCAAAATCCTGCCATCACGCTCACGCACGACCATCAGGCCATCATCGACTGCATATTTGCATACTCTTTCATCCAGCTACCCCAAACTTATTATGTTGCTCTTGAGTCTAGGTATGTAGTACACCTCAGTCAAAACTCTATGCTCGCCAGAATGTGCAAGAAAAAGTATTGAACCTCCTCCATGAATCTGAACCACTGAGCCATCTCCAAATTTTACACTGCCCTTCACAGGTGTGTCCAGTTCAGCAAACTTGTCAATGCACCCAGTCATATGGTTGCTAGCACCAGTATCCATGTACCAGGATTTGTTTGCCTCACCAGTGAGCTTGGGAACTACATGTTCTTCATGCAGCATCACTTCTTCTGTTGCAATTTCAGCAGTGTGCGCTACCTCGCACGCTTCAGCGATGAGCAGGGCAGGATCATCATCAGACTCTTTCTGAACAAGATTAGCCCTTTCTCTCTTTGGTTCTGGGCAATCAGACTGAAAGTGCCCAAACTCATTGCAGTTATAACATTTTACTTTAGAGATATCAAACTTATGGTGCTTCTTTTTTTTGTCGTGTTCGTTCTTCTTGCCACCACCGCTGCTCTGGTTGGTCACCATTGGGCTTTTTCTTCACACCAGAGCTCGATCCACCCGATCTGTCACCAATTTTCTTGCTCTTCATCAGCGATTCTAGCGCATGGGTGACGAGCATCAGCTGCTCGTCCTTGTCATCGCCGATGCGGCGCCTCCCTTGCTGGCTCTCTTCGAACGAGACCAGCCGCTCGACAGCCTCAGAGACAGACATGGTCGTGAGGTTGCCCCACTGTTCTATCGTGTTGACGATCTCCGCGAACCGATCCGAGACGGCCCCGAAAAGATGCTCAATCACAGACTCGTCCTAGACGGTCTCGCCAAGTGATCGAATTTCTCCCACCAACGTGGTGAGCCTCTGCGCAAACGTCATGATGGTCTTGCCGTCCTTCATCTCCATCCTGTCGAGCTGCCGCTTCAGCTGCTTCACGCATGCCTTCTTGACGCGGTCTTCTCCGACGCGCCTACGCCGGATCGTCTCCTAGGCCTCCCAGGATGTCTTGAACTCGGCAATCGCCATCATCACCGAGTCGGGAACCGACTGCGAGAGCACGGCAAACGCCCCCTCGTCCTTCACCTCGTCGTAGTCACCGTCGCCCTCGAGCGGCCGCATGATGATCTTCATCTTGACAGCCTAGAGACTGTAATTTGTCTCCGTCAGCATCTGGTATTGGACAGGGACGTTCACCCCCTTGCCCGCACATCTACCATGACGGCGCCTTCACTAGCGCCGGCGTCAGCACCCGACCTCCTGCCGGGCGGCGTGTACTTTCCGCCGCTACTGTCGCCATGCTTTGACGGGCTTTTATCTCCCATCGCTAATCACCTCCGCTGCTGCACCTCCTGGATCACGAACCTCACGGCTCTGATACCAAATGTCAGCTACAACCCCTTCAATCTACACACACGCGATCACCTGGAACAAACAGAACACACGCGCATGCAGAGAACAGAGAGAACAGAGAGGAGACAGAGCACACGATCAGTTTTGCGACGCGCACTTCATCAGCGTCTTTTCTATTTCTCTTGCTTTTATTCAGTCTTAGCAACTAACTGCCCTACAAAGCCGCCATGATCCACAAAGCCTGCGCCATCCCACAGGACCAGATCGTGGCGACTAACTCAACGCCTACAACAGAAATAATAGGAACCAGAAAATGACCATGACGTGAACGCAACATGTCTCTAGCCTGTACATGTGTATTGTGCTTGTTCAGTCAGCCAACACACCTGTACCCCTTTATTCCTAACTGAATATTGAAAACAGTAAACTGAAACTGAGGAACGACACTAGCATGTTTAACACTTACACCGAGCTGCAGGATGTGCTTCTACATGCCCGGAGATACCACAATCTGGACGCTCACACGTTGTATCCTGCAAATGCAAAGGGAGTAAGCGACATCAGATCGAAACCAGGAGAAAGTATTGTAGCGAGGATGCTTGCATATCTACAACATGGAGAATATCAAATCGCCCACCTGTTCTTGCCCCTACTTTCTCCATCCTTGTTGTCACTGCTAGCAGACAAAGAAAAAGAGACTGAGCCGTGAGGCTGCTGAGAGAGCGAAGGTGTAGCAGGATGATGCGAGTTCTGGAAAAACTGGATCAAGAAGGACACACTTACCTTCAAGGCTGCAAATGGTCGAGGACGGGAAGGGCGACCGCGAGAGTACACTAGCACTGCTGCTTTGCAATGTGACCCGTGTCATGTTTCTCGGCTGCTCGAGAGTCCACCGTGAGATGCTGCTGGATCACACCAAAATAAAAAGATTAAAGATGTGCGGCATTGCCTGCGGCCGGAGAGAGAGAAATAGAGAGGGAGGTAGTGGGCGAACCTATGCGCCTTTTCTGGTGTTGTTGGTTCCTCTTGCTGGCCTTCACAATGCCTCCGTTCCACTCGAATTGGTTCACTCACCAAAACACCGCTACAGAAAAAGAGATTAAGATGCATTAGAACCAAAATAGAGGAAGATGAAGCATGCAAATAGAGGAGACGTCCTCACCTGCAGTGCCGGAATAGGATGCCCAACCATCGCCGTGGTGTTTCTTCACACAACAGGCGACTCTACTTTGACCGCTGCCCCCGAGCTCGGCCAAACGCGCAAACTTCCATGGATTACTGCTACGAAAAATTAAGCGTCTTAATCAAGGGAGAGCGTACCGTCAGAAGAGCAGGCCAAAATGCATACCACGCTGCCACTTGCTCACCTTGATGACGCCGACTGTGCTTGTCAACAGATTCGCGTCCACTAGACAACACCCATCACATCCACTGCCGCCTGCAAGATAAAAAAAGAAAAACATTATGAGCCTAATCTAAAAAACCGACGGTGCATATTCTAGCAGATCGTCCCTAGAGTTATTGCTTGGCCTACCTGGAGAGTGTGGTGAGTTGAAGTGTACTTACCATGTTGAAGGCCCAGTCTATGACCACACCGAAGAGCGAGAGGCCAGGCGCCCGTCGCGTGTCACGCCGGTGAGTAGCCACGTCCTTTAACCTCACACCCGTAGGCAACCCCGTCACCGGCAGCGGATGTGTTCGCCGGGCCGTCACATGTGACAGGTGAGGGGAGCAATCTAAGCGGAGGCGAAAGTGGGAGAAAAGCATTTTATACCGTACGCACTGGCGCGGCCACCAGAACCCGCGTGCGCACGCCAATAGTCTACACTGCCAGGTCGGTTCTCCGTCGTGAGAAACCATGCACGCCTACAACCTACGGTTCCAGGTCGCCTCTCCCCCGCGAGAAACCGTGCACGTCTACAGCCTAGGCCGCCGACGCGACCATAGGAACATCGAGAAAGCGCGCGCATCCTGTCAATGATGTCACATCTCCTCTACATCGTGGGAAACCGCGCCTGATCGTACTTCCCGATGCCACCTGTGCCACAAGCTCAGCTCCCTGCAGTGATAACCCGTGTACGGATAGAGTCTGCGGTGCCACGTCCGATTTCGACGGGTGCGGAGCCATGTCGCGCCCGAAATGCCTCTCACGTAGCAGTGGGCTACCAGTGTACGCTGACGGCGGGCTCATGGTGCGTGCGCAGTCCACCGTCCGGTGACACGAGCACTACTAGAGAAAAGGCTATAGGACACATGCTCATTTGAGGCGCATTTATACTATATGCACTTCCTATAAAATAGGCGAGGCGCACTGCGCTGATATGCGCCTCTAGTATCTAAATAGGTGAGGCACATATTTGTAGAATGCGCCTCCCATAATCTCTGTACGGAAAAAATCTGGCAGCCCTAGCTTATGCGAGGCGCATTCTGACAATATGCGCCTCCAATATATCAAATAGGTGAGGCGCATAAGCGTAGAATGTGCCTCACATAAGTTGCGTGGTCACGGGAGGAGATCGGTGGTCCATTATGCGAGGTGCATATCATCAGATGCGCCTCCTATACTTAATAATAGGCGAGTCGCATTCAACAGAGTGCGCCTCAAGTAACCCCTGCGGGCCCGGGTGGCCGCATAGCCGAGGCGCATGTGGGTATATGCGCCTCACATAGTTCATATTATAGGAGGTGCATTTAGTGAAATATGCGCCTTGCATAACTTGGCTAACTTTTTTTGCACCTTTTGGCACATGCACCCCACTCACTTGTCTCACTTCTTATTCCTCGACCAAAAGATAGATTTGGTCGCCCCCTCCTCCTCCCCACCTCATTTCCCACATTGATTCACCATAGAAGTTTACTCAATCTCCATTGGTTGACACTCATATGTAAGTGAAGTCTCTTGCTCCTCTAGATCTACAACATGTCCCTTTACTTGTCCTCAGGCTCTCTTGCGCAAGTCATCGTTGGAGGAAGCGTGAAGGCGTTACTTGCATGGTCATGCGCGTT
The DNA here is from genome assembly GCA_910589775.1 of Avena eriantha. NCBI lineage: Eukaryota > Viridiplantae > Streptophyta > Magnoliopsida > Poales > Poaceae > Avena > Avena eriantha. The sequence goes on from OU342745.1 coordinate 19,342,514, forward strand.
GTCGGCGACACCGCGACTATATGCTTGTGTTGTGGTGCATGCTTCTTTTTATGCAGGGATTTCATTTGAGATGCCAATGTTTTGCTGGAATGTCGATTCATTTCTTTTCCGGCAAATTTCTGGCACTCACGGATGTCCTTTTTTTAGGAGAGGTCATGCCGACTTTTTCCGGCGATCCAGACGTCCATATATGATCTAATTATTCTCTTGCTCTTTGTACCACGCGTATGCAACCATGGTCCGACCACTGATCCGCAAAGCCCTCGTGGATAGGTGGATGAGATGCACGAGGGCCGATGTGGCACACGCAAACAAGACGGAGATAATATGTCCATGTCGTGACTGCAAGATGATGTATCTGAAGGGAATATGCCTGAGAGGCAATAATAAAGTGGTTATTATCTTATTCCTTGTTTATGATAAATGTTTATTTTGCATGCTATAATTGTATTAATTTGGAAACGTTAATACATGTGTGTTTAATAAACAAAAGGAAAGTTCCTAGTTATGCCTCTCTTATAAACTAGCTCGTTGATTAACAAGATGATCAAGGTTTCTTGATCATGGACATTGGATGTCGTTAATAACGAGGTCACAACATTGGTGGAATGATGTGATGAACAATCATCCGAAGTATAGCATTACGATCAGAGTCATTATGTTTATATTGCTATAACATCATACGAAGTAATCTTAGTCCTTAGACCATGAGATCATGTTAATTGCTAACACCGGAAGAGTATCTTGATAACATCAAACGTCACACCGTAATAGGGTGACTATAAAGGTGGGTTCAGTGCTACGAAGGTGTTATGTTGAGGCTCATGGATCAAGAGTGGGATTTGTCCATCCCGATGACGGATAGATATACTCTGGGCCCTCTTGGTGATATCACATTGAAATAGCTTGCAAACAAGTGATGTGATCACTAGAATGTTATATCACGAGAACGAGAAAAGAGTGCATGTCGGTAACGAGATCAAACTAGGTATTTGGATACCGATGATTGAATCTCGGACATGTAATATATCACGAGACAAAGGGATTTAGTTACGACGTTAAAGGTTCACACGATCACAAGGGTCATCGTTGAATATGTGGGAGTCGGTACGGATCTCCAGGTCCCGCTGCTGATTATTGATCGGAGAGGGGTCTCGATCATGTCTACATTATTCACGAACCGTAGGGTGACACACTTAAGGGATACCGACACCATTTAGGAGCAAATATGTTTCAGATAAAGATTTAAGAAAGCGCTGGAATCATTTCGATGGAAACCAGAATCGTTTCGGGTGAAATTGCAGAAACTGGTTCTGCATGTGATATTGAAATGTTGCAGTGGGTTTTATGTGAATGTTTGTTAATTAATGTAATTGACAAAATTCTGAATAAAATAAATAAAAGTGTTTTATTTAATGAGAACTTGCATTAAATTTGGTGAAAATTTAATGGAGGTGAGTGGAATTTTGAGTGGGTGGCTAATTATGTGAGTGGGAGCTCCACCCACATGAATGTGGAAGAGGTGGGGGCACCTCCCTTGGCCGCCAGCCATGGTAAGGGGCTGCCCCCCTCTCCCTATAAAAGGCCCCCCACTCCCTCCTCTCATCTCGCACCACCTCCTCGTGAAGGTTCTCTTCTCCCTCTAGTTATTCCCCATGGTCTCGGATTAGCGAGATACATGTTCCCGGTGGCTTTATCTGGAAAGGAGTTGCTGGTTCTGCTGCATCGCTGGAGCGAGGAGGCGGAGGTTATTCGGTGGACCGAACGTGTGTGCGATCACGGATGCACCGCTACTTTGCGGTGCTGGACTTGATGGTTCTGGACCTGATGGTGCTAGAGCTGCTGGACCTGTCGGACTTCCACACGATCTTGAGATCGGCAAGCGTACGACTACATCAACCACGAGTTCCTACTCGTTAACAAAACTCGTTGTCTCGAGGGTAAGTTCTCCATGGATGTATGTCCACCCGTTGCTCAGTATCTAGTAGATAGATCTTGGCGTATAGTTCTCATCGTAGGAAATTTTTTGTTTTCTATGCTGCGGACCCAACAGTGGTATCAGAGCCTGATCTATGCGTAGGTGCTTTGCACGGGTAGTACACATATGTTTATATGTGGGCGATGATGATCATGTTATTGCATCTTCTATGTATTCTAGATATTGGTGGCATAGTGGGATGAAGCGGCCCGGACCAACCTTACATGTCATCGTACATGAGACCGGTTCCACGACTGACATGCAACTAGTTTTGCATAAGTGGCTGGCGGGTGTCTGTCTCTCCTACTATAGTCAATATCTGATTTACAACGAGTTGCTAATAACTTGGTTATCCTCGTTGTGGTTCATGTTCGTATGTAAGACCGGTTCTATCTCCGAAAGCCCCAAGCCACGTAAAACTTGCAATTGATAAATTAGAGGCGTCTAGTTTAGATCGTTGCTGGGCTAGTGTCTTGATATGGTATTGTTGTACGTAGATGTATGGTAGATACTCTTACAACACACTTAACGTGTAAGTTCCATAGACCTTGGACTTACACACAAAGGAATGATAGAGATCATACCACGATGCAAATGATAGAGATCAAATGCATGGACCATATCATGTCACTTTACACATTAGATGTTTGCATCTTATATTGCTAGTTTGGCGCTTTTAGTAGCACTATAAGATGATCCCTCATTTAAATATCAAGGTAAAATGTGTTCTTCCTTAAGTATGCACCGTTTTATGGATCGTGTTTCGAGACATCACGTGATGATCGGGTGTACTCAACTCTACGCTTTCATACAACGCGTGTAAGACAGTTTTACACACGCGAATACTAAGGTTCTTACTTGGCGAGCCTAGCATGTACAGACATGGCCTCGGAACATGGACCGAAAGGTTAAGCATGAGTCATATAGTTGATATGATGCCCATATAGATGCTCGCCTTTGAATCTACACCGACTCACGTGATGATCGGACTTGTTGTAGTGGATTTGGTTCATGTAATCACCAAAAAGGCACGAGGGATGTCGTTTTTGAGTGGGAGTTCATTTCTAATTTGGATTAGTCGAACTCTATTTGTCATAAACTAAATCGAAGTGAATTTGCATAATTTGTTGTAGTCATTGGCATCTGTTCACTCCCTTATACTTAGTTTTATTTGAGATAATAGAACTATAGAATTCTGGATATTTACTTTACGAACTGGTATCGTATTGTTTTGAATGTCAATTTAAAGTTTATAAGTTCTATTGCAAACTTTCAGCAAACTCTATTTACTCCATGAAGTTTAATAAGTAGTATTAAATAAAGAGTAAGAATTCCAATGTTAGTATCTAAAGTATCATGTTTGCCTCCATGAATATTGATATTCAAAAAAATATGTTTTAATATCAAGGTTATCTAGGAGCTGAAAGAATTGTTTCAGGAACCATCATATGTGGAAGATATTATGATATATGAAACAATTTTTTGGTTGCATTATGATAGAGTATAATTTAGCAAAATACGTGTTCTCATATTGTATGAGAATTTGCGAAGGATGGAGATGCTAGGCATCCGGATCTCCCAAAAAGGTGTTGGGAACTAACATTATACTCGCGATTCTTCCTTATAGGCTATAGTAGCTTGATCATGAAAGTTGTCATGATAAGGATGAATAGAAGATGTAAGTAAAATTGTTACTACACTAATAGATTACTAAAGAATGGATTTTTGAAAGAACACCAAACATTTGATGATGGTGATCCACTTCAAAGTGCAAGTCCAAAGGTATTAGTATTTGACTATATACGCTTTGTACTATGTGTCATGTGAATGACACCACTATTGATGTTGATAGATTCTTTTAAAAGAAAAGGAATTGTTGAAAGAGAGTCTATAAAATATTTGGCAGAAAAGAAAAGGTTAGAGATGTCCAACTTAGGTATATAGAAGATGTACATGTTATGGTTGTATTCGTTGCTTGTTAAACAATGTGGTTCTGAGGTATTAGATACCGAATTGGTTGGTGTGAAGTGTCATACAGAACAACACAATTCATGAACTGCAACGGCCTAAGTAACTAGCAAAAGAATAAGTGATGATGTTCATCGAAAACAAATAAAGTGTTATTGTGTTTTTCGTTGTTGTCAAACCTAGCCTTCAAGATTTGTTTTAATAATTGTTATTTTGTTCCGGTATTATGAGAACAATGGTTGTTCAAATAATTACTGTATTCCATAAACGATCGATGAACTTTACAAGTCTAGTTGGAGAAATCACATCCATAAATATTATTGCTAAAATGTCGTAAGACAAATGATTGGAAGATCACTTATGAAGTGACATCGCTGTTTGAATTATAATGGAAAGTAAACATGAAGAAACTCCATCTTTATGGATTTTTGGAGTCTTTTGATTTTGATCAATTGATGCTTGTGAAACTTCCCTCAAGATAATGGAAACTCTGTCCATAGGCCAAAGAGGAACGGATGACTAACTTATTGGATATTATGCATGTTGATGTATATAGTCCATTATGTGTAGCCATATGCGATGGATCTTTTTGCTTCATATGCTTTCTCCGGAAATTTGAGTGAATATATTTATATATTTACTTAATAAGGAAGAAGTATGAAACATTTGAAAATTGTTCAAAGACTTTCAAGATGAAGTGAAAAATCATTGTAACAAGAAAATAAAAGAGTTTATGATTTGATCATAAAGGAAGATATTTGAGTTACAGGTTTAGCAAAACACCTAAGATTTCAGGAATTGTTCCATGAATTTGCATTTCCCGATAAACCACAGGAGTATGGTATGTTCGAGAGATCAAATCAAACCCTGTTTGACATGGTAAGATCAAAGGTGTCATTTATAAAGCTGCCATTATGTTTTAAAGATTAAAGCTTTAGAGATTGCCGCTTTTACACTGAAAAGAGCACCATCGTGATCCGTTGAAATGACACCATATGAGTTATGGTTTGGGATAAAACCCGAATTGTCTTTTCTTAAATTTTGGTATGCTATGCATAAGTAAAATGTTTACAACTAAAGTCGGATAAGCACGTCTTTGTAGGTTATCCCAAAGAATTTGTTGGGAATTCCTCCATAACACCAAGGACAAAAGAGTTTGTCGCTTAGAACGTCAAGTTTCTTGAGAAGGAAGTTTTCGTGAAAAGCTAAGTGGGAGGACAATAGAACTTTGATAAGGTTGTTGAACCTTAGCTATATGTGCTGAGTAGCGCAGCGCCGGAAAGTGTCCCGGTGGCGGCCACAATGCTGATGGCTCCCGTGATTACAAAGGGTATGATCTTGGAGATTAGAGTTCTTATTGAACCATGTGGGTCAGTAAGAATCAAATAGTAAGATTTGAAACAAAAGTCGTTATTGTTTTGACAATGATGAACCGACTGCATGCAAAGAAGCGATGATGGGCCCTGACTCCATAAAATGACTAGAAGTCATAGAATCCGTAATAGTATCCATACACAAGAAATCAAGTTTCTGAACTTAGAAGACCCTCCGAAAAGGCGTGAAGCCTATCGGTCGTGTTTGGATCTATAAAGAAATAGAGATGGATGTTTGACATCTATGAAATAGTCGACATGTTGGAAAGAAGTTTACGGCAATGTTCAAGGAGTTGACTATGACAAGATTTGATCTTTCACAGCGATATTTAGTCTTGACGGATTAATGTAGCAACCACTACATATAATTTGGTATATGGAAGATGAATAAACGAAACAAGGTTCTTCTAATAGAATGGTTACCTAGGACATGTACATGACATGGTCCGAAGGGTTTTGTTAATTCAAAGGGTGCTAAAAGGGCATGTAAACTTCAATAGTTGAAGTAAGCATAGCGGAGTTGGAATCTTCACCATGATGAAACTATTAAAAGAGTTTAAATTCATCGGAGATGATGAAGATGCTTGCATTTGCAAGAAATTAAGTGGGAGCGCTGAGACATATTTCTAATACATTATGTAGAGGACATATTGTTGATTGGAAATGATGTATCTTGAATTGACACAAGTTAAGGATTTCATTAAAATAAGATTTCGATAAAAGACTTGGGCAAACCCAGAATATTAGGCATCAATATCTATATGGATAGATTAAGGCGCTAATATGGTTGTGCCAGACATACATATATGAGATATTGAAAGGGTTCAATATGGAAACAACAAGAAAGGTTCTTGCTGCATGGAAAGGATTGTATCAAAATTCAAGTGTTTCAACACTTGGTGAGTAAAATCACATGAAGATTTTGATCGATTATACCATGATATGTATATCCATCATGTCCTATGCTCTAAATGTTATGAGCATATACCAGAATGATTCATAAGATGATCATTGGACAATAGTAAAGATATTCTTATGAGCTTTTGGAAGAACTAAGAATATATAATGTATAAGTGACAAATAGTTAAAGGTAGTTCATTGTAAAGTGTTACATTGATACTAGTTTTGTCACAAGATACAAATTAAATTTATCTCAATTTAGACTATGGGTGGCACAATGTAATGGAAAGGATGTTCCATGATGGATTTGGATGAGTTCCAAAGTTGAGACATTGTGACGGATACTACAACAAAAGGCTAAGTATATGAATGCTATAGTAGCAGCATAGGAGGGCATTTGTGTTAAGTAGTTTGTTATCAAACTAGGTGTGGTTCAAAGTGGGCTAATACTATAAAGGTCTACCAAAGGACCAAATTTATACAATGCCATCTCATTTGAGAATGAGTGATGCGTAGAGACGCAAAGACATGTAAATACACATGGAACTGAAACTGTCAGAGCCGGAGATTATGTTAACCACTAGCAATCGCGTATATGCCACACCAGAAAGCCATAGGTGTTCAATACGCAAAGTTTTTCAAACTAGATTATTGACTCTAGTGCAAGTGGGAGACTGAAGGGAATATGCCCGAGAGGCAATAATAAAGTGGTTATTATCTTATTCCTTGTTTATGATAAATGTTTATTTTGCATGCTATAATTGTATTAATTTGGAAACGTTAATACATGTGTGTTTAATAAACAAAAGGAAAGTTCCTAGTTATGCCTCTCTTATAAACTAGCTCGTTGATTAACAAGATGATCAAGGTTTCCTGATCATGGACATTGGATGTCGTTAATAACGAGGTCACAACATTGGTGGAATGATGTGATGGACATTCATCCGAAGTATAGCATTACGATCAGAGTCATTATGTTTATATTTCTATAACATCATACGAAGTAATCTTAGTCCTTAGACCATGAGATCATGTTAATTGCTAACACCGGAAGAGTATCTTGATAACATCAAACGTCACACCGTAATAGGGTGACTATAAAGGTGGGTTCAGTGCTACGAAGGTGTTATGTTGAGGCTCATGGATCAAGAGTGGGATTTGTCCATCCTGATGACGGATAGATATACTCTGGGCCCTCTCGGTGATATCACATTGAAATAGCTTGCAAGCAAGTGATGTAATCACTAGAATGTTATATCACGAGAACGAGAAAAGAGTGCATGTCGGTAATGTGATCAAACTAGATATTTGGATACCGATGATCGAATCTCGGACATGTAATATATTGCGAGACAAAGGGATTTAGTTACGACGTTAAAGGTTCACACAATCACAAGAGTCATCGTTGAATATGTGGGAGTCAGTACGGATCTCCAGGTCCCGCTGCTGATTATTGATCGGAGAGTGGTCTCGATCATGTCTACATTATTCACGAACCGTAGGGTGACACACTTAAGGGATACCGACACCATTTAGGAGCAAATATGTTTCAGATAAAGATTTAAGAAAGCGCTGGAATCATTTCGATGGAAACCAAAATCGTTTCGGGTGAAATTGCAGAAACTGGTTCTGCATGTGATATTGAAATGTTGCAGTGGGTTTTATGTGAATGTTTGTTAATTAATGTAATTGACAAAATTCTGAATAAAATAAATAAAAGTGTTTTATTTAATGAGAACTTGCATTAAATTTGGTGGAAATTTAATGGAGGTGAGTGGAATTTTGAGTGGGTGGCTAATTATGTGAGTGGGAGCTCCACCCACATGAATGTGGAAGAGGTGGGGGCACCTCCCTTGGCCGCCGGCCATGGTGAGGGGCTGCCCCCCTCTCCCTATAAAAGGCCCCCCACTCCCTCCTCTCATCTCGCACCACCTCCTCGTGAAGGTTCTCTTCCCCCTCTAGTTATTCCCCATGGTCTCGGATTAGCGAGATACATGTTCCCGGTGGCTTTATCTGGAAAGGAGTTGCTTCTTCCGCTGCATCGCTGGAGCGAGGAGGCGGAGGTTGTTCGGTGGACCGAACGTGTGTGCGATCACGGATGCACCGCTACTTTGCGGTGCTGGACTTGATGGTGCTGGACCTGATGGTGCTGGAGCTGATGGACCTGTCGGACTTCCACACGATCTTGAGATCCGCAAGCGTACGACTACATCAACCACGAGTTCCTACTCGTTAACAAAACTCGTTGTCTTCGAGGGTAAGTTCTTCATGGATGTATGTCCACCCGTTGCTCTGTATCTAGTAGATAGATCTTGGCGTATAGTTCTCATCGTAGGAATTTTTTTGTTTTCTATGCTGCGGACCCAACAGTATCTGTTAAGACACGATTCCGGAATGGTGGAGTCGCACCTACTTCGATGTAGTTTCATGCATGGCTACACTCGGTGGATACGTGATGACGAAGATGATGATGAGGATGTCAATAATGGTGAAGATCAAGATGCCGGTCATGATCACGAAGATCAAGACGCCGACAGGTGCAGGTGATGATCATGAAGATCAGGGTGACGCCGGGCATGATGGACACGAAGATGATCAAGGTGGCGCCGGGCATGAACACGAAGATCAAGGTGTTGACCATGATTCGAGCTGGATGCGAGACCCTCATGTCCAAGATCTGCTTCTCAAGGAGACGAGTAACGCCAGAGCCGCCTCTAGAGAGAAAGCTAAGCTGGAGCAAATGAAGAAAGACGCGGTCACTCCATTGTTTGATGGATGCAACGATGGGGATACCCGTCTGAATGTAACGCTCAGGGCTCAGGAGATGAAGGAAAAACACAAAATGACCGACGAATGCTTCGACGACAACATTGCATTCTAGCACGATATTCTTCCCAAGGGGAACACATGTCCGACTAGTATCACTGAGGCCAAGAAAGTCGCGTGCCCTCTCAATCTACCGCACATGAAATACCACGTCTGCATAAATGATTGCATCATCTACTAGGGCGAGGACGTGGAGAAGACCACGTGTCCGGTGTGCAAGACCTCTCGATACAAGAGAGGGACCAAGAAATCTCCTAGAAAGATGGTGTGGTACTTTCCTCTAACTCCTCATCTGAAGCGGTATTTCACGGACCCTAAGGAAGCAGAGCTCATGCGGTGGCATGCGGAAAGAAAGGGGCCGGAAGAGAATGATCCAGAGAAGGGGGAAATGCTGAGGCACCCTTTGGATGCTTGCCAGTGGAAGGCGTTCGATCTCCAATATTACCAACATTTCGGGAAAAAGTCAAGTAACCTCAGGGTAGGCGTGAGCACCGATGGACTCAATCCGTTTGGAAGCCAGAGCAACACACACATCACCTAGGCCGTGTTTGTATGGATCTACAACCTCCCCCTGGTTGTGCATGAAGAAGAAGTGCGTAACCATGAGTATGCTAGTTCAAGGGCCAAAACAACCTGTTACAGACATCAATATGTATCTCATGTTGTTGAAAGAGGAGCTGGCCACATTATGGGAAGAAGGAGCCCGTACGTGGGACGCCTCGAGACAAGAATACTTTGACATGAGAGTGGTGGTGATCACGATGGTGCAAGACTATCCGGTTACAGATACTTCTCGGGGCAGGTGGTCCAAGGATTCTATGGGTGCGTTAGGTGCAAGGATAATACAGCGTACCGCTAGCTACAGAAATATCCCGGGTCCAGGAAAACCGTGTTCCTTGGGGCTCGGAGGTGGCTTCCCAAGAATCACGCCTGGAGAAAGCTAGGAGATCTGTTCAATGGGACGGTCGAGCTCCGAGGAATCCCGGACCAGAGGAGCAGTGCGGAAATCTACGAGTTGTTGAATAACTGGAAGGAATGCCCTACACCGAGAAAGACCTAGAAGAAGCCAGAGCCACTGCTGAAGGTATGGAAGGCGAGGTCTGTTTTCTAGGTCTTTCCATACTGGAAGATCCTCCGAGTGCCTCATAGCCTCGATCTCATGCATATCACGAAGAACATGGGCGAGAGTCTGCTTGCCACCCTCCTTAACATGGGCGAAAGATGGGCCGAAGGCAAGGAACGACTTGAAGCATATGGGCATCAGGGATGAACTTCAACCACCACCTAGCAATGACGGGGAGGAGGACGAGGAGGAGGAGACAGAAACACAGAATTGCCGTCATCGCAAGGGCAAAAAGCAGGTCAAGAAGGGCGAGGTCAAGATCAAGGCCTCGTGCTTCACTCTGAGTAAGAAGGAGGCCATACAGTTTATGAAGTGCCTCCTCGGAGTCAAATTTCCGAACGGCTACGCGGGAAAGATAAGTAGATGGCTAGACGAGGCGAAGCAGTTCTTCAGCGGGATGAAGTCTCACGACGTCACCATGCTGATGACGCAGGTACTCCTGGTCGCGATCCGATGTATAATGGACAAGCACGTCCATCAAATGTTGTTTAGCCTCTGCAACTTTTTCGACGTCATCTCTCGGAAGTCGATAGGCATTAAGCAGCCCACGCCGCTACAGGACAAGATCGTGGTTATACTATGCGAGCTCGAGATCTATTTCCACCCCACATTCTTCGACGTCATGCTTCATTTGCTTCCCCATGTCGTGGAGGATATCGTCCAGCTCGGTCCTCCGATTTTGCGAAGCATGATGCCGTTCGAAATGCTCAATGGACACATCAAAGGATTCGTTAAGAACAGGCCCCGTCTACATGGAAGCATAGCAAATGGCTTCATGGCCGAAGAGTGCATCTCTTTCTGCTTGAACTTTCTACAAACCGAGACCCCTCTTGGTCTGCCATTCAACAAGCACCTCGGGAGGCTCGCTAGATAGGGTCACCACGAGGGTCGGCGCACAAAGCATGTCGACCTCGAGGGCCGAACCAAGGACTTTGAAAGAGCAAACCTAGTCGTGCTATAACACCTGCATGTGGTCAATCCATACATATATGAGCACAAAGAGTTTATCAAGAAGAATTACGCTGACCAGGGGTGCCAGTACTCGGAGGAAGATGTTATCAAGGAGCACAACTCTGGTTTCATGTGGTGGTTTAGGGAGAAGGTCATTGCTAATCCACTGTAGGGCGAGTACTCGGAGGAAGATATACTCATATTCTCCTTGTCATGGGGCGCCTCACACACCCTAATGACCTATCAGGCATACGATATCAACAGATACACGTTCTACACCGAGGAAAAGGACAATAACTGCGATTACCAGAACTTAGGGGTTACGTGGATATTCTACACCGACGACGTCCCGAAAATATACTACGGAAGGATCGAGGAGATTTGGGAGCTCGACTACGTTATGGAGAAGGTGCTGATGTTCCATGTCAGGTGGGACAAGAGCATCGAGAAACAAGCTCGATATTTCACAACCATGGTTATACCAGCAAAGACTACCAGCGCGAACGCACCCACGAAAAATGAGCCTTGGGTTCTAGCTAGCAAGGTCGACCAATGCTGGTACATCACAGACCTGTCAAAGCATACCCAGGTTGTCATCAGGAGAGGCAAAATGAACATCATCAGAATGGACGGTGACATGGGTATGCCCAATAGGCACTCGACTACAGCCTACCTGGTGCGGTTCGACGGAAGGCGCACTCGACAAATTGCCAAGGTCCATGACGCCCATGACGGTTCAAGTGGTATGAATCCCATATGGACACGGACTCCCAACGTACAAGACAAGGAAAGCTCAAGATTAGAGTTCTAATCTAACTTGTAACCAACTCGTATTGGTACCTGAGACCTAGCCTCCCCATATATAAAGGGTAGGAGGGTCCAACGAGAAGGCGTCCTCTCCCCCAACAGGCAAACTCTCAATTGCGACTCGCACAATACACAATAGATCTAGGCATACGCCATATCCAATCTATGCGACACCGCCATCGGCGACCTTGTAATCCTTCGGATCATCATCAATCAAGAGCAGACAAGCAGGAGTAGGGTCCTCTATGAGGCCTAAACCTGGGTAACCTTGCGTCCCTGTGTGCTTGTTTGCTAGCCGATCGAGACTTCCAGCGCACCCCAATTCCTCGAACCTAAGTTCATAACAATGGGCATTGATGAGTTAAACCCTCGTCAATTGGCGCTGTCTGTGGGAACTGAGTGCGCTGATGTTGCGATCTCGACGGCCTCATCTCCGGCGATCTAAGATTCGTCGTCTATTGGAGGCCAGATCTGATTCGGCTCTTTCATCATCAAACGGTGTCAGATCACATCCGATAGATTTATTTGCTTGGGCGCGCTCAGCTTTTTCAACAGTAAGCCCATCGCACGCTTCTCGTTGTCAAGGCGAGTGCATGGACGATTCATCATCAAGGTGTCCTGTGTAGAAAATCTTGAATCCCTAATATTTTCGTTCTGTATTGATCTAGTCGTCAAAACGAGACTTGATCTAGTCGGTTTACACCAAAGCGAGACTTGATCTAGTCGGTTTACGCCAGGCAATGGATCAGTGTAGTATCACCTATACCAAGGAAGAACAAAGCGATCTGGGGCATTTTCCTTGGGACGTGCTTCCTCTTCTAATAAAATTGGAAGAGAACACAAAAGGAAAAAAACCACTACGTCAGGTCATCAATCGGTGAAGCTCAAAGGACAAGGAATCAATTTCAATCGGTGAAGCTCAAAGGACAAGGAATTAATTTGGATCAGGCCTAGCGAGAAGCCACGTGATCCTGTATCACAGCCGAAAATCTCTATCCGGCAAACATTGCAGTCTCAATCGCTTGTGACAATTTACCCCGGAATCACTATCCAGGTGGGATCAGGTTGCAAGATTGGCACCAGGGCTCGCATCAATACTCCTTCCCGCACACGCCTGTAAAATTGAGTTGAAGAATAGTAAAGAAACAAGACACCGAACCAGGGCGCGGCTGTCAACTCAGGGGATCGAGTCCCGATATAGCACTGGAAACATATACCATCGTTAATCCGCACAGACAATCGATTCAGAATCAAGCTAGCTCACATTCAAATCTAAAGAGGAGTTCACGATTCAAGTCGTCATCCATGCTAGATCGCATGAGCCATAATTAATAGGCAACATACAATATGAATCGGACAGTCTACGGTCTACTTCGAACTCAGTTGTCCATGACTTCACGATCTCTTTGCCACCAATTCTACACTCATAGGATCTTTTGACTCCGCCGCAAGGCCCGCTGCCGCCTTCGGCTACAGTGAATTGCTATGATGTTCGGCTCTGGCGACTCAGGGGCTCCTTCGACTCCGCCGTACGACCCGCTTCGGTCCTCAACTCCATGCTAGGGGGCTGCGCCCACTTGGTCATACGACTCGCGACTATCGACCTGTTGCGGTTTGCGACTGCGATGATCCTCTACGGTCTTCAATTGCGGTGACTCGCTGCATCCTTCGGATGCGGCAACCCAATGCGATCTTCGATTGCGGCGACTGGCCACATTGGCTTCAACGACCACGACTCGGGGGCTTCCTCGACATCGGCGATGCTCTGCGATCTTTAGCTCCAGCGACCCGGGGGCTCGCTCCTCTACGGCGACCCGCCGCGTCCTTCGGCTGCGACGACCCACTAAAATCTTCGGTTGTGACAACATGCTACCGCCATCGGCTTCGGCGACCCGCTGACGCATTGACTCCGGTCCGCCGCATCGGCTCACGAACGTCATCTCGACTCCATCAACCACCTCGACTCTACACTTGGGCGCTCCCTCCTCTATGGCGACCTGTCTTCGGATGCGGCAATTCATCATCACCACGCGATTTCGATCCGCCGCGTCGACTATGTCCACCGCGTGACCCGCTACTACGCCAACTTCTCCATGACCCTCTGCTGTTTTCGACTGTGACGGCATGTTGAAATCTTCGATCACGGCGACCCACCACGGTCTAGGACTTCGAAAACCCGCTGTGATCTTCAGCTCAGATGACTCGGGGGCTCCCTCGACTCCCGCGACCACGAGCCGCTACAACCTTCGACTCCACCGACCTGCTGAGTCTTCAACTCCATCACGTGACCCACGGCGGTCTTCGACTCCCACCTGTTGTGTCTTCGACTTCATCGGGCGAACCGTTGCCGCGTCGACTACGTCCGCGATTGCATCATTTTCGTCCACGACAACTACCCATAAAGCTAAGTTCTTCACTCACAGATGATTTCTTTGTTACTTTAATCGCACTCGAAACACTCGGGGGTTACACCCTCTTCGAGTAACCTAATGTGCCATCGATTACACACACTCGAGCACCTCATACGCGACAGTCCGAGTAGCTGATTCTGCCTGATCGTCGAATCCTTGAACTCCGAGAGCCTCCGCAAGGTACTGAGACTAAGGGTAATCAGGCTAACGAAAAGGCCTAGCATACAGTGCAAAAGTGTCGACTAGATTGGCACCAGAATCTTACTTTACAAACCAACATGCAAATATTCTTTACAAGATACAAGTACTTCACAATTCTTAATGTTTTATGCAGCTTACAAGGATGTCGACTTTTTCGAGCTATTCTATCGGGTCCTCCAACATGAGTCGACAAAACAACTGGCTACGACTTACACTCTAGACCCGAGTCGAGTACCTCCTCGGATGGTTGCATCACTTTATGCTACACACATGCGATGTTGGTCATGCACCCGACAAAAATGACTGTGTCGACTCCATCTGCATCGTAGACTCACTCGGCTAATCGCCGCATGACTTTGACTACATCGTCGACTCTTGGCTCCTTATGCGTGAGACGCTGACTCGATGCACTTCCGGGTCAGTGGTTTCTCCTCGCGTGATTGTCGACTACGTCTACAAGATACAATACTCGAGTCTCTGCTCGAGTCTACGACTACGCCAGATACTCGGGGGCTACTCCAAACTGGAGCACTAAATGTGCATATACAAGATTTTCGAGTGACATGCTTTGAATCCTCACTCGAATCCACGATTCGACTAAGGACTCGGGGGCTACTCCCATATTTGTGAAGATATCCAATCATTATGAAAACCCTTCACTCGAATCTACGATACGATTGTGGGATTCGGGTTACTCCCATAGGGAACGCTGAAAGCATATTCGACTGAAACAAGAAAAAGACGACAGCAGTCGCAAAAAAATTTTAGTCCCTGCCTGAGTCTTCGACTCAACCAGGCACTCGGGGCTACTCCCATAGGGAGCACTGGTCACGCATCCTATGATTATTTTTCCTTGTACATCGTATTGTGTGTCGATAACATCCACACTCGAATGCTATGGCGACTCTGCCTCATATTTTCCCTGCCAAGAGATTACGTCTCCTGGGCCACCCGAATCATCTCCGCGATGACAAAATTCGGATGCCGCGCTTACTGCGTGAAGATAAGACCTAAATAAGGCCTGGCAACACATCTGCTGCGCTCTACCTGAAATAATCCGTACCTACAGGTACGATGAATAAGCCTTTACGGACGCGAACGCACCCATGGTTATACCGGCAAAGACCACCAACGCGAACGCACCCACGAAAAATGAGCCTTGGGTTCTAGCTAGCAAGGTCGACCAATGCTGGTACATCACAGACCTGTCAAAGCATACCCAGGTTGTCAGTAGGAGATGCAAAATGAACATCATCAGAATGGACGGTGACATGGGTATGCCCAATAGGCACTCGACTACAGCCTACCTGGTGCGGCTCAATGGAAGGCGTACTCGACAAATTGCCAAGGTCCATGACGCCTATGACGGTTCGAGTGGTATGAATCCCATATGGATACAGACTCCCAACGTACAAGACAAGGAAAGCTTAAGACTAGAGTTCTAATCTAACTTGTAACCAACTCGTATTGGTACCTGAGACCTAGCTTCCCCATATATAAAGGCTAGGAGGGTCCAACGAGAAGGCATCCTCTCCCCCAACAGGCAACCTCTCAATTGCGACTCCCACAATACACAATAGATCTAGACATACGCTAGATTCAATCTGCGTGACACCGCCATCGGCGACCTTGTAATCCTTCGGATCATCATCAATCAAGAGCAGACAAGCAGGAGTAGGATCCTCTACGAGGCCTGAACCTGGGTAAACCTTGCGTCCCTGTGTGCTTGTTTGCTAGCCGATCAAGACTTCCAGCGCACCTCAATTCCTCGAACCTAAGTCCATAACAATGGGCATTGATGAGTTAAACCCTCGTTAGACAGAGTCACCAACGAGCAAGACTTTGACCAGAACGGTGACCCGAAGATGGAAGACGGATACGTCAACCAAGCACCGTACACCACAACCCTACCTAAGAAAGGACTCCCGTTCAAAAGTAGTGAAGACATCCCGGACCTAGCCTATTCAACCGTGACAAAGAAGGGCAAGAAGACGACCTTTGTCAAGAAACGCCAGCGCACTCTGATCATTGTGAAGAACCGTCGTGAGTGTGTGGCCTACTATTATGTATCGCAACATTCATATTTATGATTTTTTGTATGTTATAATATTCCATTGAGAATATTATGTATCGACGAGACACATTCATAATTCTCACTTTTGTTATTTTGGCAATATTTGAATTTTTAAAATATTTGTAGTATATTTTATAGTTCATATTGTGTTTGGACAATGTTTTTACATGAAAAATGGCCTTCAAAAAAGTTTTTAAAAAATTTGAGCACCAGGATTTTAACCTGGGTGGCTAGGCTTTAGTTTAGGACAAGGGACAAAACCAGTGGGCTAGTGTGTGTTTGTTGACAGATACAGCGCACTGCGCTAGTTGACTAGTGCTACAGAATACCCGAGGCGCATTCTGGCCAGATGCGCCTCGCGTAAACTTATATGGGGCGCATTTTCAAATATGCGCCTCGCATAAGCTGGTACCTGTCTATGATGATTGAGCCTTTTTTTCTCTTTCACCTTCTCTGGATCTGACGAACTGCAACCCGCTTCCCCCCTTCGCCTTCGCTCCGCAGCCCAGGAGGAGAGCCCACCTGCGCCCAGGAGGAGGAGGAGCCCGCCCGCCCGCCGTGCCCAGGAGGAGGAGGAGCCCGCCCATGCCGCCGTGCCCAGGAGGAGGAGCCCCCCCCCCCCCGCGCGCGTCGTGCCCAGGAGGAGGAGGAGCCTGCCCGCTCGCCCGCCAGTCATCTTCTGCCGCCGCCGTCGTCTACCCTCACTGCGGTGTTCATTCCCTCTCCCCTCTTCCCACCCCCTCCCTCTCCCTGTGATTCCCTTTGTCGTCGTTGTTGCTGCGCCAGGTGTTGAGATACAGTAACTGAAAGCACTTTAATTTTGGCTTGTTGAAATGTTAGTCGGGCAGTCTTCCATAGGCTGTTAGTTTGATCCCTATTGTTGCGTGTGCAATTTAGTCGTAAGTCCTAAGCATTTAGTTTGATCCCTACTGTTGCGTGTGCAATTTAGTTTGATCCCTACGACTGAGAGAGGAAAGGCTCGGATGTAGCTGGGAACAAAGAAGGGTCAGGGTTTCATTGCCACCGTTTGAACAATTGTAGCTACGGAGCCTCGGTGCATCCAGGTTTATAAAGCTAGCATTAAAGATGTGTGTAGCTTGGGTGTGTGAGTGTGTGTATACATGCACACACGATGTATAGCTAGGTAGGGTTTTGCTAGCTAGCTAGGATTGAATGGAAAGTTGAATCGGTTTTAGGTGTAGTGTGATTTAGCTAGGTGTGTGTGTGTGTGTTACAATTACACACACGGTAGGATAGCTGTGTGTATGTGCGTGTGTACAAGCATGTGTAGATAGAGTAGATATACTAGTCACTAGTGTAGGTGTGGTTGCATGCATACACACGGCCAGGTAGTTAGATAGGTTTGGTTTTATTTTTATTTGTTTGATTCTTTTGAAACCTTGTGGGAAAAACGTACATGCATGATCAATTTAAAAGGGAAAACAAAGCAAAAAGGAAGGTAGATGATTAAGGTTTTCAGGTCCTTAGAATAGGATTTTTTATTGGTCTCATGTTTGAATATAAAACCTCATAAAACCTTTTAAAAGGAACAAGAGAAACACTGCCATTTCATTAGATGTTAGTTATTGCATATTAATTTAGTTGTTGAAATGGTTATTCAGTATCTCTCATTTCAAGCCTGGCAGCTTGGGCCATAAATCTTAAGCCTGGTTGCCCCTACTCTTTGTATCAGCGTAATTCTGTGCCTGGTTGATATATTAACCTTGGTAGTTTGGTTGTGTGCTGATGTATTGCGGAGGCCTCTATTTTGCTGCTTTTTTTGTATTTTGTTCCGAGGTCTGGTGTTTCCCTAGAGCAAGATAAATGTGCTGGTCCTTGGTTCATATCTTCAAGCGTAAAGATTTGTACATGGTCAGATTTAAGACTGACGAATGTCCTCTTACGGTTGAAAATCCAGCGATTCCACTGTTTATATGGAACTAGTAATATGAGTGTGTGGTCTTGATTGCTTCTATCCACACAAACTGGTTAATTGTACTATCGGAGTGTGTTTTACAACTGCATTTTTCTCTAGTTCCTAGATGGTCATTCAAGTAGTAGTGTCCAAATTCTGTGTGTGTTTATTGTCGGCTCACCATGACTTCATAGTTTTGATTTACTGTAGATTCTATGATGTATCTCGACCTTAACATGATAGCTAGCTACCTGATATGTTGTTGTATCAGATGAAAGCAAGAGTAGATAGTGGTGAAAAATCAAGCCAAAAACTACTTGGTCTAGAATGTATGTAGATTTGTATGGAAGAACTACTTGGTTTAGAATGTACTAATACATCTTATATTTCTAGTACTGTTAATAATTTGCTGCACTATCCCTTACTTTTTTCATTTTCTCTAGACACTAACTTGATACTCATTTTCCCTTGATTTGATTAACACTTTTTTTCATGACGAAGAGTTAGTTTAAACTGCTAGCTATTGTATATACACTCTCAGTAAGTCAGTAGTACTCGAATTACATGTTGGTCCTCACAAGCCAGCGAAGATGTACCTGAATAGAGTATTTTTTACCCAGTTCTGTTTTACTCGTACTGCCACTTTAGAGTTTTCATGGTCGTGTAACTGGAGAACAGCGAAGTTACTCCACAAACAATAATTCAAAGTAGTATTCACCCAGGATTATTCTGATTGCAGTAGTGATGCAATCCTAAGTTCACATTTCTGTTCTGTGGATAGCTAGTTTGCACAATGGTTTACAATATATTGTGTTTGGAAATGAATTAGCAAGTTGGCTGGTTGTGTATGGTTGTGATTGTGTATGTTGGCAGCAAAATGGCTGTGTTTGTGCTGATTTAGGCTTTTTTGTGCAGGTTTTTCTTTTTGAGTTGCCAATGTTTCGCCGGAATGTTGATTCATTTCCGTTCCGGCGAATTTCTAGCACTCCTAGACATAGAAAATTAGCAAAGGTTATGCTGAAATTTTTTATGCATTTTTGTGCTTATTTGTTCCCTTTATTTGTGTGTTTATAAATGTCGGCGGAGCCGGACCCTTCTAGCAAGAAGCCATTTCGGGAGCAGCAGACGGAGATGGAATCCCAAGAGGACCCGGAATTCGTTCCGCGGGACGACGAGATGGAGGCGGACGAGGATACCTCATCGGGCGATGAGGAGATGGCGGATGCCGATGGCGATGCCACTACCACTGATGGTGGCGGTGAAGCTACTACGGACGGTGGTAGCACATCGAAGAAGGCCCGGAAGGATCGGACCCCGATCGTGGTTGATATCAAAAGGTCCATCATCACAAGCATGAGCGCTAAAGGTGCACCTTTGGATCCGTCCGAGTTTCTCGCGGGTTACTCAAACCAGCTCATAGCAATCCTCCGGAACACCGTCACGATCAACACTGAGAACCTGAAGGCCGAAGAGAAGAGGGGTTTCCTCATCCATCTCTTCCGGAAGCTGCATGCAAGATACGCGTTGCCAGGTGATGAGGAATACAAGTACAATAATGACAATCTCAAAGGGAATCCGGTGAACAAGTATGCCCTCAGAAAGATGACCCAGGCCTTGTCGAATTGGAAGGTCTGGGTGAAGAAGCTGATTTTCGAGGACAAGCTAAGTATTCGGAGGTTGTCAAGAAGGAGTCTCTGGTCACGGAAGAAGAAATCAAGGTGCTCAAGGCTAGATGTGAATCCGCCCTGGGCAAGGCCAAGAGTCTGTACTTCAAAGAGTTGTACGAGAAGAACATTGGTACCCAGCATGTCGGATCCGGTGGTTATAGCGCTACGATTCCCAAATGGGAGAAGGAGGACACCGACGCTCGTGCAAAGGGGTTGACACCTCCCTTTGACGAGATAAAAGAGCCGCAAGCAAAGCACTTTGTCAAGGCCCGGTTTGCCAAGCCGAAAGGGAGTTCTGATTATTCCTCGGAGCCCGCCAGCCCCATCGCTATGAAGGTGACGTACTTCATGAGAAAATATGTAAGTAGTTTGCATGAAAGTCGATTAATTGCGTTCACGATTAATCAATGAAGTCTAGTTTTCTGATCAAATGCTTCGCGTTCCTTGTGGGCAGGACAAGGAGTTTAGGAGCTCCTCATCCCAGGGTTCGGCGTCTGTCGCCAAGTGGGACACCAGTTTTAATAGAGCGCTGAACCCGACCAAGAATGTCGAGCCCCTGGCGGCCCCGTCGTCAGCTGGTCATGTGGTTGGCTTTGGCGGCATAACATGGTCCGAGTACTATGGCACCCCGGAGCGAAGGGCAGGAAGGCCGAAAGCGCTGAGGTAAGACACCTAAGGGAATAGGTAGAAGCCTTTCCCAATATAGTCCAAGATGCCGTGAACCAGGCTATGTTGACTGCCTTGACAAAGTTCCAAGAACAAGTTCATACACAAGTCCATGCACAAGTCAAGTCACAAGTGAATGATAAGCTCAACACCATCCTTCCCGCCTACATGGAAAAGTACAACAAATGGCAGAAGGGTGGTAAACGAGGGCTGCCACCGGTGTTGGGGATATACTTTCCGGGTATCCTCACTGTACCTTACTGACCAGGGTGGCCTACTTCGGGTTAGATCTTTGCTTCACGGGCGGCCCAGTCAGGGAGAAGAGACAGAGTCCAGTCCGGCTACGTGAAGGCCTAGAAGACTTACCGACATAGGCCCATAGTGTTACTTGTAGTCCAATATGTACTGTGTAACCAACTCTTAGTCGTAGCTGGATAGATCTCTCATGTAAACCCTAGGCCGGATATCTATATAAGCCGTCCTAGGGATAGCCTTTAGGGCACCCTCACAATAGTCTACAATCTCAACTCGCACAGGCGAAACCCTTGTAACCCATATTCCGGCTCTACCGTCTTATTGGATTGCTAGCAGGAGTAGGATCCATCCAAAGCCGGTGGATTCAAACCTGGGTAAACTTGTGTGCTCATCATCCCGGAATCCCGTACGACTCACGCCCCTCTCTTCCACACACCTCGAGGACCCCCTCATGGCGTACTTGGAATCAATCCGACGATAGTTGGCACCCACCATGGGGAAAGTGAGCTTCGGATCTGCATTCCGAGCGGAATCTGCAAGAATCGGAATCGGCGAGACTATCGCCGTTGGTCACATCCTCTACGCCATTGAGGTCCCGCTCATCGTTCTCGACGAGACTTGGATTCTGTCTAGGGAGGCCGTGACCACCTACACCATCATGTCTTTCGGTGAGATTGATGTTTACATCGGTTTTGCTGAACCTGTCCCACCCACCCCAGCGGTGATGATAGAGGCAGAAGAAATTTCTGGATGCCCTTTGTCCACGGAGGCGGCAGAGTTCCGGATCTCAGAAAACCCTAATCCACCGGCTTGATGACAGTACTCCCTCAAAGGATTTGCTATCTCAAGACACATCCAAGCCTACGACGGCATAGCTCGGCCAGATACTTGGCTCTAGGATTTTTTCCAAGCTTGCTGTATCGCCAAAGGTGGAAACATCCTGGTCGCAACCCAATATTTCCCACTCATGTTGCGGAAGACGGCATGATCATGGCTCAATGAACTTCCAGAGAACACCATCCACAACTGGTATGACATGCAAAGCGCGATCTTTCGGAATTTCGAAGGCACATACCGGAGACCCTGTACGGTAGGAGACCTACAGCGTTGCACCTAGAAAGCCGGAGAAACTTGCCGGGATTATCTTGGATGATGGATCGACACCAAGAACTCCTGTGAGGGAGTAAATGACCAAACTGCGATTGAAACTTTCATTGCAGGACTCCCAATTGGTTTACTACGTCATAGCTTGAAGTGTGACAAAGTCACTGATTTGGGAGAGATGATAGAAACAGCGAGCAAGTATGCAGATGCTGACGATGACGCAGAGGGATTACTGAACGCTCTAGTTGTGCCACAGTCGGCAAAACAACCAAAGCAGCAAGCTCAGAAGCGCAAGAACACCTCGGAAGAAAAGCCCAACGCGGAAATAGCAGTGGTTACTGCTACTTTCAGGTCTGGAGAACGAGGAGGACGTGGCGGTGGCCACGGACGTGGTCGTGGGACATCAAGAGTCCAAGGTAGAGGAGACCAGTAGCCTAGCAAAACCTACTCTTGGGCTGACATTGCCAATAACCCATGTGTGCATCATTTAGATGCCAATGGGAGCTCGTCTCACACAAACGCCGAGTGTCGTTTTAATGACGACATCAAGAAAGACAATACCGCTGGCTATAGGGCTAAGCGGAAGAAGGGAAAGAAGAATCCCGAGAAAGATAAAGAGACCAAGGAAGACTCCGACATGGAGGAAGCTGATGCTTCAAATCTCAAGCCGGAGGGAAAGAAAAACTTCTCGACCAAGAAAGACACATACGTCACCTTCCTTAGATCTCAACCAGCTAAGGTCAAGAAGGCAGTTCTTCATGAGCTCAACATGACAGTTCCGGTTGTCCCTCAATTCTTGGACTGGTCGGAAGTTGCAATCACCTTTAACCGTGCTGATCATCCGCCTAAGTTGCACAGGCGAGGAAAATACGCCTTAGTCGTCAACCCACTTATTGATGGCTATGGTTTTCCAATACTCTCATGGACGGTGGTAGATGTTGGGTCCGCAACATAGAAAACAAAAAATTTCCTACGATGTGAACTACACGCCAAGATCTATCTACTAGGTACAAAGCAACGGGTGGACATACATCCAACGAGAACTTACCCTCGAAGACAACGAGTTTTGTTAACGAGTAGGAACTCGTGGTTGATGTAGTCGTACACTTGCCGATCTCAAGATCGTGAGGAAGTCCGAGCGCCACAACTCAGCAGCGCATCCGTACTCGACACACGTTCATGCCACCGGACAACCTCCACCTCCTTACTCCAGCGATCCAGCGGAAGCAGCAACTCCTTCCAGACGAAATGCCACCGGGAACATGTATCTCGCTAATCCGAGACCATGGGGGAATAATTCTAGAGAGGGAGAGAGATCCTTCACAAGGATGTGTGAGTGAGAAGTAAGGAGAGGGTGGCCTTTTATAGGAGGAGGGGGGGTGCCCCTCCTTCATGCCCGACGCATGGAGGAGGTGTCTCTTCACCTCCTCCATTCATGTGGTGGTAACCCCTCCACATTAAAATGCCTCTTCACATTCCCTTTTAAAGTCTCCACTTTAAATGCATTAAATTTCTCCAAATTTAATGCTCTCTCATTTAATAAAACTATTTTATTATTTTTTATTCAGAATTTTTTTAATTAATTTAATTAACAAACATTCACATAAAACCCCTTGCAATATTTCAATATCACATGCAGAACCACTTTCTGTAATTTCACCCGAAACAATTTCCGGTTTCTATCGAAACAATTCCTGCGCTTTGCAATTCTTTCGTCTGAAACATATGTGCTCCAAAATGGTGTCTGGTAACTCTTAAGTGTGTCACCCTACGGTTCGCGAATAATGCAGACATGATCGAGACCCCTCTCCGATCAATAATAAGCAGCGAGACATGGAGATCCGTACTGACTCCTACACATTCAACGATGACTTCTATGATTGTGAGAACCTTTAACGCTAGTAACTAAATCCCTTTGTCTCTCGATATATTACATGTCCGAGATTCAATCATCGGTATCTCCATACCTAGTTTGATCTTGTTAACGACGTGCACTCTTTTCTCGTTCCCGTGATATAACATTCTAGTGATCACATCACTTGCTTGCAAGCTATCTTAATGTGATATCACCGATTGGGCCCAGAGTATATCTATCCGTCATCGGGATTGACAAATTCCACTCTTGATCCATGAGCCTCAACATAACATCTTTGTAGCACCGAACCCACCTTTATAGTCACCCTGTTACGGTGTGACGTTTGGTGTTATCAAGATACTCTTCTGGTGTTAGCAATTAACATGATCTCATGGTCTAAGGACTAATATTACTTCGTATGATGTTATAGCAATATAAACATAATGACTTGATCATAATGCTATACTTCGGATGAATGTTCATCACATCATTCCACCAATGTTGTGACCTCGTTTTTAACAACATCCAATGTCCATGATCAGGAAACCTTGATCATCTTGTTAATCAACGAGCTAGCTATAAGAGAGGCATAACTAGGAACCCTTTTTGTTTATTAAACACACATGTATTGACGTTTCCGATCAATACAATTATAGCATGCAAAATAAACATTTATCATAAACATGGAATAAGATAATAACCACTTTATTATTGCCTCTCGGGCATATTCCCTTCAGTAGAAGCATTAACATCCTGTATGTCGAAACGCTACGCTGGATGAAGATCTTGAAGACCCAGCTGAATTACAGCTCTGTGATCTTTCATGGAGTTGTCCCAGGAAGACAAGCAAATTCCCTGGGAGAGATCACTTTGGATGTTACCTTTGCAACTCCAAAGAACTATCAGACGAAAGCACTTTCCTTCGAAGTGCTCCCGTTCAAAAGCGCGTACCATGCTATATTCGGACGTCCGGCTTACTAGGATTTTATAGCTCGTCCATGTTACATTTACAATATGACAAAAATTCCAGGTCCCAACAGCGTGATCACCATCAGGGGAGACCCGAAGAAAGCGCGAGAGTGCGAGGATGGAAATGCTGCCTTTGCTGAAGCCGTGCTGCATGCCTA
This sequence comes from Avena eriantha, assembly GCA_910589775.1. Taxonomy (NCBI): domain Eukaryota; kingdom Viridiplantae; phylum Streptophyta; class Magnoliopsida; order Poales; family Poaceae; genus Avena; species Avena eriantha. The sequence goes on from OU342745.1 coordinate 19,367,715, forward strand.
GGAGTACCAGGAGATCAAGAAGACCATAGATCTGTCTGAAATGCCTGCAACGAAGAAGGAGGTGACAAAGCCGAATCCGGAGTTCAAGGCATCAGAAGCAACGAAGAAGACGCCGTTGAAGGATGATGACCCCTCCAAGGTGACCCAGATAGGCGTAGGCCTAGATAGCGCATAGGAAAGCGTGCTCGTCAAGTTCCTCCAAGCAAATCAAGATATCTTCGCATGGCAGCCATCTGACATGACCAGAGTACCTAGGGAACTTGCCGAGCACTCTCTAAATGTAAACCTGAATGCTCAACCCATCAAATAGTCCCTACGACGTTTTGGTGATGTAAAGCGTAAGGCAATAGCCAAGGAACTAGCCCGGCTCGAGTTAGCCGGATTCATAGAAGAGGTCATCCATACTGATTGGTTGGCCAACCCTGTAATGGTCCCTAAAAAGGACACCACTGATTTAAGGATGTGTGTTGATTATACTGCCTTGAACAAGGCTTGTCCCAAAGATCCGTTTGCTCAGCCTAGAATTGACCAAGTTATCGACTCTACGGCAGGCTCAGAACTCCTTTGTTTTCTCGACACATATTCTAGTTATCACCAAATTTGGATGAAGGAATCAGATAAAATCAAAACTTCATTCATAAGCCCCTTCGGAACCTTCTGTTTCGTTACAATGCCCTTTGGGCTCAAGAACGCGTGAGCTACATACCAGCGCACTATGCAGCGTTGCCTCCACGACCAAGTCGGATGCAACGTACATGCATATGTGGATGACATTGCGGTGATGTCCAAAAAGAAGGAAACATTAATTTCCAACTTGGAGGAAACATTCGCCAATCTACGAAAATACAACATAATGCTTAATCCGAAGAAGTGTTTCTTTGGAATCCCAGTCGGAAAATTGTTAGGTTTCATCGTGTCTCAAAGAGGCATAGAGGTGAACCGAGACAAGATTAAGGCTATACTCAATATTTCTAGGCCAACTCGCCTGAAGGACGTTCAATCACTAACTGGATGCATTGCTGCAGTCAGTCGGTTCGTAAGCTGGCTCGGAAAAGAGCAGCACCACTTTACAAGCTCCTGAAAAGGACCAAGAAATTCGTTTGGACTAATGAAGCTGAAGCTGCATTACAAGATTTGAAAGAAGTACTCTCGTCTGCTCCTATCCTTGTAGCACCGGAACCAAGGGAACCGATGTTGCTCTATCTCGATGTGACAAACAGGGTCGTCAGTGTCGTCATGGTAGTGGAGAGACCAGAGGAAAATCAGGAACACCTGGTGCAGCGTCCGACTTATTATCTCAGTGAGGTCCTAACTGAATCGAAGCAGCAGTATCCGCACTATCAAAATCTGGCTTATGGTGTGTTTTTTGCATCCCATAAGGTACGGCATTATTTTCAGGAACATCCAATTACCATGGTGAGCACAGCTCCCATGAGAGATATAATCAATAACAGCGAAGCTACAGGACGCGTTGCAAAATGGGGCATAGAGCTTTCAACTTTCGATATTGAGTATAAGCCTCAGACAACAATCAAATCCCAAATCCTTGTTGACTTTGTTGCTGATTGGACAGAGACAAAGGAGAATATGACCCTCTCTGAGTCAGAATATTGGACCCTATATTTTGACGGGTCTAAGGCTTGCGGAGGCTCAGGGGCTGGCGTTGTGCTCAAATCACCCCAAGGAGATAAACCTCTATATGTGTTGCAGATCCACTTCACGGCGACAAATAATATTGCCGAGTATGAAGCACTGTTGCATGGAATCCAGATTGCTAAGGATACTCGGCATCCGACGTTTGATGTGTTACGGAGATTCGGATCTTGTTGCTCAACAAGTGTCGGATATTTGTAATGCAAATAAGCACATGGCAGCATATAAAGCTGTCGTGGATGATTTATCTAAATCGTTCGAAGGGTTTGAGGTTCAGCACATCCCTCGAGCAGAAAATGAGGAAGCAGATGCATTATCTCGGATAGGCTCTACACGAAAAGAGGTCCCGGATGGCGCTTTTTTAGAGAACATCAAAGTTCCTTCAATAAAAGGAGTAGACGAGGAATATCCGACCAAATCTGACTCACCTTTAGTAGCAGTTCTGGCTGTAATTCCTAGCTAGACTCAACCCTACCTTGACTACTTGGTAGATGGCAAATTACCCAAAGACGAAGTTCTGAACCGGCAGATCGTCCGACGAGCAAAAGCCTATACTGTAGTTAGTGGTGAGCTCTATAAGCGGAGTGTGTCTAGGGTCTTTTCAGCGCTGCGTATCTCCGGAAGAAGGAGTGGAAATCTTAAGAGAAATCCACGAAGCCAAGTGTGGTCACCATGCTGCAGCCAAATCTTTAGTGGCAAAAGCTTTTCGACACGGTTTTTTCTGGCTTACAGCCAAGGCAGATGCCGAACGGCTGGTCAAGACGTGCAAGGGCTGCCAAAAATACGCCAAACAAGCTCATGTTCTGGCTAATCAGCTACGAACAATACCTATAACATGGCCTTTTGCGGTCTAGGGGCTTGACATGGTAGGACCGTTCAAACGGGCTCCAAGTGGATTTACTCACCTCTTAGTGATGGTGGATAAATTCACCAAATGGATTGAGGCTAAACCCGTCACTAGTTGTGATGGAGCAACAGCCAGAAGATTTTTTTGAGGATGTTATAATCTGGTATGGTTATCCGCATAGCATTATCACGGATAACGACAGTAATTTCTCTATGGGAGAGCTTGCCAAATTCTGCAATGAACAAAATATCCGGCTTGACATTGCGTCAATTGCACATCCGGGCTAATGGACAAGTTGAAAGAGCAAATGGTTTAATCCTACAAGGCCTAAAACCAAGACTCGAAGCACCACTACGACGTGCTGCGGGGGCTTGGGCAGAGGAATTACCCTCTGTAATATGGAGCTTGTGAACAACTCCAAACAGGTTAACCGGATACACACCTTTCTTCTTGGTCTATGGTGCTGAAGTTGTTCTTCCAAGTGATTTGATTCACAATTCTCCTAGAGTTGTCGCATATATTGAAGAAGTGATGGCTCAATGCACGGTGCCCAGAAAAGTGTTGATGTAGAGCTCGTTGGGAACCCCAAGAGGAAGGTATGATGAGCACAACAGCAAGTTTCCCTCAGTTATGAAACCAAGGTTTAATCGAACCAGTAGGAGCAAGGAAACACCCCAAAGGTGTTACTAGCTGAGCTTTGGCAGGGCGCACTACCGGTGCTAGTAGCAAAGTGGAGACCTGCACAACACAACCACAGAACTTTGTCCCCAACTTGCGATGAGGTTTTCAATCTCACCGTGTTTTGTGGAAAACAAAGGATTAAACGTATCGAATGAAAAGAAGTAAAAGTTTGCAGAAAGTAAACACAAAGCAGTAAACAGTTGTAGATTGTATGTAAAGAAAAGGACCGAGATCCATAGTTCACTAGACGTGGCTCTCCTTAAGATAGATAACATGCTGGGTGAACAAATTACAACGGGGCAATTGACAAACACCGAGAAAGCAATACATGCATATACTAATCATCTTGGCTCCTTTGAGACTTGATTGGGCATTACAACATTATACATAGACCGCCATCCAACTGCATCTATGACTAATAATCTACCTTCAGGTTATCATCCGAACGCCCTCCAGTATTAAGTTGCAAGCAACAGATTATTGCTTTACGAACTGCGTGTAAAGTAAACAATACGATTGTTCTATGAACAAAGGATTGTTGTTTTCTCCCTAGTAGCAACATCACATCTAGTACCTTAGAGATTTCTGTCACTTCCTCATATTACCAGAGGCATGAACCCACTATCGAGCATAAATACCAACTCTTGGAGTTGCTAGCATCTACTCAGCCAAGATAGCTACTAACAACGGAAAGCATGCAAGATCTCAAATAACAAAGACATGATAGAATCAATAATCAATCTGAAATAACATCTCAATATCCATGGGATCGCCGCAAACACAACATGCAGAATTACAAATAGATGATCTTGATCATGAACGGAGCTCACAAGATCTAGACATGAAAGCACAAAGGAGGAGAACCATCCATCTAGCTACTACATGGATCCGTAGTCCAAGGATGAACTACTCACGCATCACACCGGAGGCTTGCATGGTGATGAAGAAGGCCTCCAGGGTGAATTCCCCTCTCCGGCAGGGTGCCGGGAAGAGCTTCAGATGCCTCCCGATCTAGGGATGGAGACGACGGCAGCTACAGACTCTTTCGTGGATTTTTGATCGGGCACTTAGGGTTTACGTCCTGAGGGCATCTTATAGTCGGAACGGGAGGCCGAGGGGGTGCCTGGGCTGGCCACACCACCCCCTGGCGCGGGCCAGGCCTGGCCGCGCGGCCACGTGGTGTGGTCGCCCTCTGGCCCCTCTCCGTCTCGTATTCTGGCACTTGATGACATCCAGAAAAATAGGCACTTTGGCTTTTGTCCCGTCCAATTCCGAGAATATTCATTTTCTGACTTTCCTGGAACCAAAAACAGCAGAAAACAGGCAGCTGGCACTGTGGCTCTTGTTAATAGGTTAGTCCAAGAAATCATATGAAATGTACTCCAAAGTTGGAACAAAACACAAGAAAGTGGATAAAACTAAGCATGGAACATCAAAAATTATAGATACATTTGCAATGTATCAAGAAGATGCCAAGATTTCTCGACAAAATGATCTTGACTTAGTCAAAGAAGTTCGTGTCGTTGCTGAAATGAGATCAATAGCCTATCAACAAAAGTTACACAAGTATCATAGCCAGAGAGTTAGAAACCGATCTTTCAATAAGGGTGATTTGGTTCACCGGCTTGTGCAACAAAGAAAGCACAAACTTTCCCCAGTATGGGAAGGGCCCTTTTTGGTTAGTCGAGAATAGCACAACGGTTCATACTACCTAACTGATATGCGGCCAGTCAAAGAAAGACCTGCTACTAAGAAGAGAAAGAGAGTTGGAGGCAGTACAAACCCAGAAGAATTAGACAGACCATGGAATATTGCTCAACTACGTCCCTTTTATTCTTAGTTTATCCTTCTTTGTAATAATATATATGTACATGTTCAAAAAGAAATAAAGTATTGGTTGCCTCAAATTTTTTTGAGAAGTTTTTTACCATCTTATTTCTGAATGATCATGTCACAGTCGAAAATCCCAGAATACTTGAAAGTACTTTATGCTCATGATTGTTCTGGTTTAGATTTCCGATTCTAAAATTGCTACCTTTGGGTATAAGTTTAATTTTTATAGTCTGTGCTTTGATTATTTGTTTGATTGCCGGATGTGGGTATTTTCCAAGTAGTGAATTGTTGGTACTGGAAGCCGGTTTTGTTTTCGAGTTTAAACTGGTTCAGCAATTGAGCTCCGTTGCTTGGCAAAGTTTCCGTGCTAAAGGTTGGCCGGCTCACAAAAGGGACGAGGCGGAAAGCCAGATAAACGATAAGTGTAGACAAAAAACACAAGTGCTTATGCAAACATTTCATGCACATAAACGTTTAAACCAAAAGTGCTGAACAGATAAAATAAAACTTGGCACTAGAAAAAGTTTCATACTACTTATTTATAGATCCATATTGTTTTCAGAATAACAAATTGTTTTCCTGATGCTCTATGATGCAGGGGAGAGGTAGGAGCTGCTGGCTCGCTGGATACATCGCCTTGATAACGTTCCGAGATGTTCAAATCTGATACGGTTTGTTCATCGTCGGAAACTTCTGTTGTCTCTTCGGTAGGCGGAGTTGGCGTGTCCACGCGGGTGAAGAATAGAGTGTCGTAGCTGGTTAATTCGGCTACGTGACACCCATATCCGGCGCAGGAGTCCATGATGGCCTAGTTGTCTTGATCCTGTCCGTCTTCGTCCACTTTGTAGTACCCTCTCGTTACTTGCCAGATTTCCATGTTTCCATGGTGGCTCATAACCATGGTGAGAGCATGCTGCGCTGCAGTCCGCACGTAGGACATGTTCCAGTCCTAGACGAGCTGCGGCATATCCTTGGCCCTGTCCCGCACCTGAAAGCCGGACATGCTATGCATATCCGGAACCTTGAGAGCTTCGCCAATATCTTCGATGGATTGGCGGAGGTCATGAAGAAGATTGCCGACTTGTGTAAGCCGGCTGGTGCGATACTCGTCAGAGGCTGAGTCCAGTAAGTTTAGAGGACCTATGCATGTAATGCAAAATGGTTAATAAAATAAATCCGACATCGAAAGAGTCAAAAGATACAAACAAGTCAGAAAGATGGAAACATACCAAAGATGACATCGTCGACTTTGGTCTTCTCCTCGCGAAGGCTCTGGAGTTCAGCCCGGAGTGCCTCAGAAATATCCCTCTCTCTAAACAAATCATTGCTGAGATCCGAGCTTTTCTTGTCCTTGGACACGATCTTACGATCACGTTCCTCGGTGGCCATGGAGGAGGATTCAAGAATTTGGGCAATGGTCTTCTCATGATCCGCCTTAAGCTTATCCAGCACATGGCGGGGATCCTTGTTTTCTACCACCAAGGTCTTAAGATTCTCGGCCTCCTCAATCATTGCACAGGACTTCTTCACTAATGCTGTAGTCAAAAAGAACAACAGTTGAACAAAAGTTCGACTATGAAATCAAAGGAAACGTTTGAGTACTGAAATGATTACCTTCAGCCTCATCCCTGGATAATTTTAGTTGATAACTTTCAAGCCGGAGAGCTCTGATCTCTTTCCTCTTGTTGCAGATATTTTTCAATAATTCCTGGTTATATGAATTAACTTTCTGTAAGTCAGAATACCCAGAGTCAGAAGTCTACTAAAGACTCGGGCTAATATTGTAACTAATATTAGAACGCGCCTTGGGGTTTAGACTAGTTCATTCTTTGGCATCCTAAGGAAGCATAAACCCAGATTGTCTATCCAACTTCATGCTTGGGGGCTAGAGGATATGATATAAAGTAACATAAAGGAAAACGTGAGTTCGAATTCTGACTTACATGATGTTCATGTGTGAGCTTTCTCAGGCACATGTTCACTTCAGTAGAAACCTTCTCGGCAAGGGTGAGTGGAATAATTGGAGGTGGTGGAAGCACACCAGCTCTTAATCCCTCGTCGCAAAGGCGGATTTGTTCAAGAAGTTTAGAGTACTTGACGTCCTACAATTATTGTGCTTCTTCTTCCGCAGTGATGGTTCGGCTTTCTAGGCATTGCCGGGCCAACCGCTGGATTTCCTCCACAGATTTCTGAGACATGCCAAGTTTGGAAAGTCCCGGATAACTTAGTGAAGGAAATATGCCTTGAGAGGCAATAATAAAGTTGTTATTATGTATTCCTTATATATGATAGATGTTTATTTTACATGCAAGAATTGTATTGATCGGAAACATCAATACATGTGTGTTTAATAAACAAAAAGGGTTCCTAGTTATGCCTCTCTTATAGACTAGCTTGTTGATTAACAAGATGATCAAGGTTTCCTGATCATGGACATTGGATGTTGTTAATAACAAGGTCACACCATTGGTGGAATGATGTGATGAACATTCATCCGAAGTATAGCATTACGATCAAGTCATTATGTTTATATTGCTATAACATCATACGAAGTAATCTTTATCCTTAAACCATGAGATCATGTTAATTGCTAACACCGGAAGAGTATCTTGATAACATCAAACGTCACACCGTAACAGGGTGACTATAAAGATGGGTTCAGTGCAACGAAGGTGTTATGTTGAGGCTCATGGATCAAGAGTGGAATTTGTCAATCCCGATGATGGATAGATATACTCTGGGCCCTCTCGATAATATCACATTGAGATAGCTTGCAAGCAAGTGATGTGATCACTAGAATGTTATATCACGGGAACGAGAAAAGAGTGCATGTCGGAAACGAGATCAAACTAGGTATGGAGATACCGATGATCGAATCTCGGACATGCAATATATCGAGGGACAAAGGGATTTAGTTACAAGCGTTAAAGGTTCTCACGATCACAGAAGTCATCATTGAATGTGTAGGAGTCAGTACGGATCTCTAGGTCCCGCTGCTGATTATTGATCGGAGAAGGGTCTCGATCATGTCTGCATTATTTGCGAACCGTAGGGTGATACACTTAAGAGTTACCGGACACCATTTTGGAGCACATATGTTTCAGACGAAAGAATTGCAAAGCGCAGGAATTGTTTCAATAGAAACCCGAAATTGTTTTGGGTGAAATTGCAGAAAGTGGTTCTGCATGTGATATTGAAATATTGCAAGGGGCTATTTTTGAATGTTTGTTAATTAAAGTATTTAACAAAATTCTGAATAAATTTAATAAAAAGAGTTTTATTAAATGAGAGAGCATTAAACTTGGAGAATTTTATGCATTTAAAGTGGAGACTTTAAAAGGGAATGTGAAGAGGCATTTTAATGTGGAGGGGTTACCACCACATGAATGGTGGAGGTGAGGGGTCACCCCCCATGCGCCGGCCATGGAGAGAGGGTCACCCCCTCCTCCTATAAAAGGACACCCATTCCCTCCTTCATCCTCACACCTCCTTGTGAAGGATCTCTCTCCCGCTCTAGAATTATTCCCCCATGGTCTCGGATTAGCGAGATACATGTTCCCGGTGGCATTTCGTCTAGAAGGAGTTGCTGCTTCCGCTGGATCGCTGGAGCGAGGAGGTGGAGGTTGTCCGGTGGCTTGAACGTGTGTGTGAGTGCGGATGCGCTGCTGAGTTGCGGCGCTCGGACTTCCTCACGATCTTGAGATCAGCAAGTGTACGACTACATCAACCACGAGTTCCTACTCGTTAACAAAACTTGTTGTCTTCAAGGGTAAGTTCTTGTTGGATGTATGTCCAACCGTTTCTTTGTACCTAGTAGATAGATCTTGGCGTGTAGTTCACACCGTAGGAATTTTTTTGTTTTCTATGCTGCGGACCCAACAGTGGTATCAGAGCCTGATCTATGCGTAGGTGCTTTGCACGGGTAGTACACATATGTTTATATGTGGGCGATGATGATCATGTTATTGCATCTTCTATGTATTTTCTATATTGGTGCCATAGTGGGATGAAGCGGCCCGGACCAACCTTACATGTCATCGTACATGAGACCGGTTCCACGACGGACATGCAACTTGTTTTGCATAAGTGGCTGGCGGGTGTCTACCTCTCCTACTATAGTCAATATCTGATTTACAACGAGTTGCTAATAACTTAGTTATCCTCGTTGTGGTTCATGTTCGTAGGTAAGAACGCTTCTATCTCCGAAATCCCTAAGCCACGTAAAACTTGCAATTGATAAATTAGAGGCGTCTAGTTTAGATCGTTGCTGGGCTAGTGTATTGATATGGTATTGTTGTAAGTAGATGTATGATAGATACTCTTACAACACACTCAACGTGTAAGTTCCATAGACCTTGGCCTTACACACAAAGGAATGATAGAGATCATACCACGATGCAAGTGATAGAGATCAAATGCATGGACCATATCATCTCACTTTACACATTAGATATTAGCATCTTATACTGCTAGTTTGGCGCTTTTGGTAGCATTGTAAGATGATCCGTCATTTAGATATCAACATAAAAAATGTGTTCTTCCTTAAGTATGCACCGTTCTGTGGATCGTGTTTCGAGACATCACGTGATGATCGGGTGTACTCGAATCTACGCTTACATAGCTGTCGTGGTGGTGTCACGGCAGATGCCATGTATAGGCTAAAGGTGGGGACTAATGCTTGCTAGGGGAATCCAGGGACGGATAGTGAAGTGATTCTCCACACAAGAACTCGTATTGATTTCCTTCCAAGGTTACAAGTGCTCCTAGAGCTGTATTGGCGAGAGGAGGAAGAAGGAACTCTCTTACTCTCACCCACAGATCTCACCTGAAACCCTAGGCCTCAACAGAATCGTAAAGAGACCAAACAGCCAACCCCTTCTACAGAAGCCCTAGCCCCCTTTTATAGGGGAGGCTCGGTTTCTGCCTAGGGCATACGTGGAGGCATATTCCTAAGAATATGCCTCCTCCCAAAGTGGTAAGCCGACCGGGGTGCTTTTGCCCCGCGTCACACATGCTTTAGCTACGTGAGCCACTGTGGCACCCTCGTCAGCTGACACGGGCGTCGTCACACTTGTTGGCCACATCCCGGTGGTCTTGTCCTTGCTCGCTTCGCTCAGGCAGTGCGTACCGGGGCTCCTTTTGACCAGCGAGATTCCTTCCTTCTCCTAGAAGCTTGCTGCGACCCAGATGATGGTTCATCCGGCCACACCCCTTTCCTGCATACAGGTAAGACATACACTTCCGACTTACCACTTAAGTCGGATGAGGGCTAGTTAGGCGAACGCCCCCAGGTCCGGATTACCCCGTGATTCGGCTGCCTTGAGGTGACCCGGCCAGCATCTGCTTTGGCCTTGCCGAACCTCGGCTAACTCAGCCTTTATACCCCGGCGTGACCCTACCCGGGGGTATCCCCCCAACATTAGTCCCCGAAGCTGGTGCGGTCTTAGCCGCCTTGGCCGCTAAGGCCACACCAGGTTCCATTTTGTGCCCCTGTCGTTGTTGCCGAGTTACCTCTGTACCTTGGACAGCTTGGATTTATGTTCCCTTCGCACATTGCAAGTTTTCACTTGCCGGCCGGGTTACCACAGCTCTATCCGGGTCTTACTTCCTTCTCTCGTACGCTAGCCCATGTGAAGGGTAATCATTATGTCGTCTTATTTTAAGGGACGGTACAGTAACCGCCGCAGTAATTGTCAGTTATCACTATGCGCGGGTCACGTCACGCCTGCCTCCTCGTTTATCGCATCAGTGCGTCACGTCACAGGACTCTCTTCGCCCTGTGGCCTTCCGTGTGGCTCCTTACTGATTGGTCCGAACGGGTAATACACGGCCACAGCGTGTGGCCGGTCCACAGGGTGCGATCCCACTCACCCCTGATGGGAGTGGTTAAATAGCACAGGGGTGCGTCCCTTAGGATTTTTCCCCCTCCGCACCCCTCTGCCCGCTGCTATTCCTCTTCGTCTTCCTCGCGACCACGCCGCCGCTAGCACTGCCAAAAAGCAGCGTCGCCGCCATACTTCTCCGTTGCGCCTCTATGTCACTGTCACTGCGACACAAATCTCCCGCTACGGGTCCTCGTCAATCCAAGCCACTGTCCCCCGCCGCCTCTAGCGCCAGCGAGGGCTTCGAGGAGCAGATGGCGGAAGAAGAACTTGCCATTGCTGAGCAAGAGATGGAGGAGGACGCCGCTGCTGCGGACCGCGGCGCATGGGCCGGCTCCTGGGTCTGCCAGGACGATCTGGACTGGTTCTACCAGACCAGACGCATCCCCGCCGGCGTCGCCGCTCGCCTCGCCTCCGCCGAGCTAGCTCCTTCACCCAATCCTGGGGAGTTCGTTGTGTTCCTGTCTCACTTTCAACGGGGCTTCGGACTCCGGGTGAGCGATTTCTTCCACGATTGGCTCAGTACCTACCATCTCCAGCCGCACCATCTTCCAGCCAATGCCATTACTTCTCTCTCTGCCTTTGCTTCTACAATCGAAGGCTACGCCGGATTATGGCCCACGAAGGAGCTGTGGATCCGGTTTTTCGCCCTTCGTCGCAACGTTATTCCCGACATTCACACTGATCCGGAGGACAAGCGGCTCACTCAGTACGGAGCGTCCTCCATATCACCCCGGAGGTTCTCTGTTTTCCCCCGGGTCACAGGGCTAGAATCCTGCAAAGGGTGGGCCCGGATGTTCTTTTACGTCCGGAACACGGGCACTAAAGATTTGATCCGGTTGCTCCCCTATACACGGGGTCCGCCAAACCCGGATCTGTGGGACGCCGTTCCCAGGAAACCCACGGCCCTGGCCAACCAAGTGAACAAAAGGTTCACGGAGCTGAAGGAGCTCGGGTTGCGCAACGAGGATGCAATGATCACTTTCGTGCGCAACCGAATCTCCCCTCTCCAGAAGCGCACCCACAAGGTGTGCCATATGAGCTACCGCCGCGATCCCAACCGGACTTCATCTTTCGAACTGAACAACATGGAGATCTTTTGCCGGGTTAAGGCTCTCTTCACCACTCACAAGGACTTCTCCTCTGACTGGACTTGGGGGATTGAGCATTTCTGCCGTGACCGGCTTCCTCCCGCGGTAAGTTTCATGCTGCAAACTTACCCTGGACTAATCACGTGTCTGTTATTGTTGCATTTTTGACTCGTTTGTTTACTCTTTTCCTCAGCTATTCCTTCAGAAGACGCTCGAGGACGGCACCGATCCGACCCTTAAGTGGGCAGCGGACCGGGTGAGACGAGGAGGAGCCGGACCAAGAGATGTTTCTCCCCATGACCGACGCCACGAAATGACCCACGGGTAACTTCTCTTCTGCTAGACATTGGCCCGATGATGAAGATTACTCGGATATCAAGATAATTGAACCCTTTGAGGCTGTCCCCCTTTCTTTTGCTTTTCCGCCATCAGCTCACCCCAGTGGTCATATCCACGAGGATCCTCCCCTCGCTACGGACGAGCTAGTTCCGGTGGCGTCAAAGAAAAAGCGCGGGGCTTCCTCAAGCTCTTCCTCCGGACCTTCCCAGCCCATTAAAAGGCGAAAGAAGGCCCCAGCACGAAGGGCTCGGAAACCCAGAGCAGCCGAAACCTCGGATGCGTAAGTCCTTCTTCCTTCTGTAACTCGTTCTTCCTTACTTCGTCGTAATTTTTCTTCTGACGTTACTTGATTTCACAGGGCTCCGGTGGAGGTCCCTCAAAGTGGATCCAGTATCTCTTCGCCTCTCCGACCTAGCCCTTCACCCCGTCGTGAAGACGAGTCACGTCCGCTGAGCCCTATTCCGGAGAGCTCTGCGGCCGCTCCGGGTCATCCTGGAGCGGGGGGAACCGGCTCAGCCGGCGCAACGGCACCCACCACCTCGGCAACACCACAACCAGCAGCCACTAAGGCTACCTCGACTTCAGCATCCGTTCCAGTACCAGCAGCCAAACCAGCACCATCTCCAACTCCGGCATCAACACCCACTCCAGCTGCGAAAACATCAGCGCCGACACCAAGTCCAGCAACGAGAGTACCAGCGCCCAGTTCCTCTGAATCTTCTGAGTCCTCTCAACCTCGGCAGGGAAAAACCGCTGCCACAGCTTCTTCCCCCCAGCAAGCCAAGGGCAAGAAGATTCAAGACGCTGCCAAGCCCAGTGCTGCCGAGCCTGGGCAACGCACCCTTGAGTCCTTGCTCCCCAAGAAGACATCAGCGGCAAAGGACGTGCCTGCCGAGCCAACCGAAGCCCAGCAGTTGGTTCTGCACACCAGCCCCGCCCTTGCCTTGGTGGAGAGGAAGGAAGCACATGCTAAGGGTTTGGTGACACCTCATATGCCCACACGTGAACGGTACCCCCCGAGCCTGATGGAGTTTGTCATGAACTGGAACAAGGCCGAGGTAGTCCATGAATCTGATCAGGTGAATACCGCTGCCAAGGCCACGAATGATGGAGGTACGTCGTTTCTCCTTTGCAAATTGTAGATAATAACCATTAGTCCCCGAGCCTCCGGGGGAGTAACTTGTTACTCGGCCGGATGCTCTTTTATAGAACTAATGTAGCTCCATGATAACTTCGAATATGAACACACCGAAAGCCGGGTTAAGTTCCACTTGGCCCGGACTTTAGTACACTTCGAATACGCACACACCTAGAGCCGGGTTAAGTTCCACTTGGCCCGGATTTTAGTACACTTCAAAGATGCACACACCTAGAGCCGGGTTAAGTTCCACTTGGCCCGGGTTTTAGTACACTTCAAACATGCACACACCTAGAGCCGGGTTAAGTTCCACTTGGCCCGGATTTTAGTACACTTCGAACATGCACACACCTAGAGCCAGGTTAAGTTCCACTTGGCCCGGATTTTAGTACACTTCGAACATGCACTAGGCTGACTTAAGTTTTTGTATCTCTTTTAGGTGACCACCAACCGCCAAAGTGCTGAATTCCAGCACTTGTTGGATACGCACAAAAATATTCGCACGAAACAGGCTGCACTCATCGTGGAGTACGAGAAAAGGGGTAAATTTCTTTCTTTAACGCTCCTTCATTTCCCTTCCACTTCATTTGCCGAACTGATCTGATTGTTCGGTTTCCGCAGCTGGGGTGGAAGCTGAAAACAAAATAATGCGAAAGAACTTGGAGCAGATCAAGGGTACGTCCTTCTTGTCTGTCTTTACCGTGGTTTCCATCGGCTTTCCTCCTTTGCTCGGCAAACATTCATTCCTCGGCGCTGCTAGGCCAACGCACTATTTCAGCATTGCTTGAAGATAGTGTGCCTGTGCCTGACGTGATGCTACATTTTCTCGAACAAGCAGGGCAGCACCAAGCCGAACTGAAGAAGAAAGATGATGAGCTCACCCTCCTCTGGACCAAAGATGATGACATAGCCAAGCTCAAAGCTGAAATGGCTAAGATGAAGGCGCAGCACCAAACCGAGCTGAAAAGGGTTGGCCAGGACTACACCGAAGAACGCGAGCGCCTCAAACTCCAAAGTGCTAAAGACCGTGAGCTTCTTCAGGAAGCCGAGGTCAAACTTGAGTCGGCAAATGCTGAGCTCGAGCAGCTTCGGAAGAGGCGTGATGCTTGCATGAAGGAGTTGACCTGGATTCACAGTCACATCTCATGTAACTTCTTTTTCTTTATCCGCCTTATTTCTCCGGGTTACTTCATATGTCTTGTTTTCTCAACTTTGTCCTTTGCCTTGTTTCCCAGGCCACTTTCCAGAGGGTACTGTCATTGCAAGTGCTGCTGTCGCCAATTTCCGCCGAGAAAGGGGTACTCCGGTCGCTGCTGAGGGTGAGAGCATTCCCTTTGACATGGAGGACCTGTTGGTCAGCCTGTCATCTCGCGTGGAAATCATCAAGAACTACGGCAGGGACCTCCTCGATGTTTCAGTCCGGGTCTTCAACGCCTTCTGGCCCACCGATGATGCTCTAGAGAGAGTCACACAGCACGCTGAAAAACTATCGGAAATTGAGACCCAGCTCGACCTCTGGCGAGAATCCGCTGGACGCGCTGCAGCCGATACCGTCCTTCACCACATTTTGACGTGGTATGAAAAGATAGATCTCAGCCTCCTCACACGCCTGCACACTGGATCCAAATGGACAGATGACCCGGAGTGGGTAGCTCGGCGCCAAGCTTGCGCCCACAGCCTCATCGAATATGCCCCCATTCATGAATGGACTGAGGGTCCGAGCTTCCTGGAAGTCGTAGGTGAAGAGGAGGTTGAAAATGTTGAAGATGATTCGGGTGAAGACGAAGAGGACACTGCCTCGGATATCAAAGAGGGCGACGATGATGCCGAACTTCCTCCCGCTACTCCTTAAGTAAAAAACACATGAAAATTTGTGAGATCCCCGGTATGCCGGGTGGAATTGTATTCCAAACACATGTGATATTTTGCTACTAAGTACTTATGCCGGATTAACTTGGGTGCAGTCCCTGAGTTTCTTTTTCTTGTTCGTTCAATCTTTTGGCTCGGATCGTGTCTACCTTGATTCGGTTTTACAACTTACGAATCCGAGCTTGAAAAATTGTCTTAACAATACTGGGAAACTTTTAGACTTAGCTCAAAAATAAAAAGGCACAATAACTTGAAAATGAATACAGGGTTAGTCCAAAAACAAACGTCGGCTCGAATAAATTCTTTTCCTTAGTCGTTTTTCATGTGCTACGCAATTCCAAACTTGTTCTCTTGCTTGCCATGAAGCCAATTCTTGTTGGACAACAGCAAACCGAAGAGTTGGGTTTTTGGTGCTCACACACTACTAATCCGAGCTAAGTAGAATAACTTACTCCAGCTGACGCGCAGAAAATAACAAACATTATTAAGGCATTCCCCGAGTCACTGTTCGAGGTGCCAACATTTCATTGATAAGTTCATTGCCGACATACATACCGACATATGAGATAACCCGGATACATACACTTCTTAGCTAGGTGTAGAAAGGCCGAAGTAGAGCTATGTTCCATGGTCGCTTGGATTCCTCTCCGGACCTATCCGCCTTGTTCTTTTCCTGTGGCTTTGCATCTATAAGATAGTAAGAATCGTTGTGCAATGCTTTGCTCACGATGAACGGCCCTTCCCATGGGGGGGATAATTTATGCATTCCAGTAGTACGTTGTACCAACCGGAGCACCAGATCGCCTTCCCAAAAGACTCGGGGGCACACTTTCGGGCTATGATAGCGTCGGAGATTTTGCTGATATATGGAGGATCTGGACAGTGCCAGTGCTCTCGCTTCTTCCAGCAGATCAACATCATTTTGCCGGGCTTCTTGCACTTCGGCTTCTGTGTATTGGGTGACCCTAGGCGAATCATGCTCTATGTCGGCTGGTAATACAGCTTCTGCCCCATATACGAGAGAGAACGGCGTATAGCCTGTTGATCAATTTGGAGTTGTTCTTAAACTCCACAGTACCGCTGGTAGTTCTTCTATCCAGCACCCTGCTGATCTTTGGAGCGGCTCAATGAGCCGGGGTTTTATCTCGGATAATACTAATCCGTTGGATCTTGCCACTTGCCCGTTCGATGCGGGGTGGGCTACCGGAGCTACGTCCAGCCGGATCTTCTTATCCCGGCAGAAACGAGCGAATGCTCCTTCCGCAAAATTTGTGCCATTATCAGTTATGATACTGTGTGGATAATCGTACCTCAAGATGATATCTTTGAGAAACGTTACGGCCATAGCTCCATCACATTTTCTTATAGGCTTCACCTCAATCCACTTCATAAACTTGTCCACCATTACCAGAATGTGGGTCATATTTCCCTTTGCTGGTTTGAACGGGCCAACCATATCCAAGCACCATACGGCAAATGGCCAAGTGATTGGGATGGTCTTGAGTTCCGACATTGGCATATGTGTCTTGGTAGCGTACCTCTGACAACCATTACATTTCCTCACCAGATCTTCTACTTGCTCTAAGGCATTTGGCCAGTAGAATCCGTGTCGGAAAGCTTTTGCTACCAAGGCTCGGGATGAGGCGTGATGCCCGCATTCCCCCTGATGTATATCTCGGATGATTTCAAGCCCTTCTTCCGGGTCAACACACCACTGGAGGAAATTGGTCACGCTTCTTTTGTATAACTCGGAATTGATGATCGTGTAGGCCTTTGACCTCCTTTGTGTTTGCCTGGACAGCACCTCCTCAGTGGGTAACGTTCCATTTTTTAGGAATTGAAATATAGGCAGTGCCCAAGCCGGTATTGGCCGCACGGGGAACACGTCCTCGTCTATCTCCATCTGATCCACCGGCATAACTTCAACCGGACCATGTTGAGAATTCCCTGGGTCTTGCAAAGCAGTCCCCGGGTTTGCCGAAGCAGTCCCCGGGTTTTGCGCACCACTTCCTGTGTCAACGTCCATGGGCACAGCTCCGGATTCTGTGTCCTCCGGGACGTAGATTGACTCGGATTCCGGGGATGGCCTGATGGATGGTTTCTTGAGGTGCTCTAATGCTACACCTGGTGGAATTGCTTGTCTGGTTGACCCGAGCTTCGACAGCATGTCGGTAGCCTCATTTTCCACCCGGGGTACATGATGAAACTCGCATCCCTCAAAGTAACCATAAATCTTTAGCACATGAAATCTGTATAGTGCCATGTTTGGGTCAAGGGCGTCCCACACTCCGGACACTTGCTGCACCACCAAATCCGAGTCGCCAAAGCATATGATCCGACGTATACCAATTTCTTTTGCTACCTTGAGTCCATGCACAAGTGCTTCATACTCAACGACATTGTTTGACGTGGTGAAGTGGATCTGCAGCACATATTTCAACTAGTCCTTCTTTGGCGACGTGAGTACAACTCCGGCACCTAGCCCAGTTTTGGTCTTTGATCCGTCAAAGTGCATCCGCCAATAGTTCAGATCCAGAAGTGGTGGTTCGTACTGCACCTCAGCCCAGTCCACGAAAAAGTCCACCACAGCTTGAGATTTGATGGCTTCTTGTCTGTCATATTGCGGAGCATAAGGAGCTAGCTCAATTGCCCATTTTGCAATTCTGCCGCTTGCGTCCTTGTTACTCATTATCTCGGATATGGGGGCCTCACATATGACCCGGATGGGATGCTCCTCAAAGTAGTGCTTCAGCTTCTTGGCGACCATGTACACGCCATAAGCCACTTTCTGATAATGTGGGTAGTTCTGCTTTGAGGTTGACAACACTTCGCTCAAATAATACACCGGCCTTTGCACCAACTTACCTTCCTCATCGCGCTCCACCACTACCACTGCACTGACAACTCGGTTGGTTGCGGCTATATAGAGCAACATTGGCTCCTTTGATAGTGGTGAGGCTAGCACTGGTGCCGTGGCTAACATTTTCTTTAGGTGGGCAAAGGCTTCATCGGCCTACGGTGTCCAAATGAACTTATCCGACTTTTTCATGAGTTGGTAAAGAGGCAAAGCCTTCTCTCCCAACCGATATACAAACCGACTTAATGAGGCCAGGCAACCTGTGAACTTCTGGACATCGTTAGGACACTTCGACAGTTCCATTCGTTCCATGGCCCGGATTTTGGTTGGATTAACCTCGATACCTCGGCTGGAAACCAGAAAGCCGAGCAATTTTCTAGCCGGGACACCGAAGGTGCATTTTTCCGGGTTAAGTTTCATCCGGAACCTTCTTAGGTTTGTGAACGTTTGCCTGGTATCATCAAGGAGCGTTTTGCTTTCCTTGGTCTTGATAACCACATCATCCACGTACACCTGTACATTTTGACCTATTTGGTCGTGCAAACATTTTTGCATACATCTCTGGTACGTTGCCCCTGCATTACGTAAACCAAACGGCATGGTGCGATAGCAATAAGCCCCATACGGGGTAATAAACGCAGTCTTTATTTGATCATCCGGATCCAGAGGTATCTGGTGGAAACCAGAATAGGCGTCAATGCATGACAACAGTTCGCATCCAGCAGTTGAGTCTATGACCTGATCTATTCTTGGCAGCGGAAATGGGTCTTTTGGACACGCCTTGTTCAGGTTCGTGTAATCGATACACATACGTCAAACCACTCCCACGTTCGGATCATCCTTTTTCTTTTCCACCAGCACCGGATTAGACAGCCAATCCGGGCAAAGGACCTGCATGATAAATCCTGCAGCTAGCAACCGAGCTATCTCATCCCCAATGACTTTCCTCCTACCTTCGGCGAAGTGGCGGAGAGGTTGCTTCACCGGCTTGGCTCCGGGTCTCACATTCAAAGAGTGCTCAGCCAACTCCATCGGAACACCTTGCAAGTCCTGTGTGGACCAAGCAAAAATGTCCCGATTCTCACGGAGGAAGCTGACGAGCTTGCTTTCCTATTTATCGCTTAGCCTGGCACCAATTGTTACGGTGCGCTCTGGGAACATGTCATCAAGGGGAACCCTCTTGGTATCTTTCGTGGCCTGGAAGGAGACAGTTCCATGCTGGTTACTCAGCGTCAGCATATACTGCTGCGCGGACTGAGCCAATGCTGCCACCTCTTGAATTTTTCTTTTTTCTTGCGCGATCACAAGTGACTCGGCTAAGTTTGATCTGGCCGACGCACACTCCATCGAATGTCAGAAGTCCCCAGCAATGGTAATCACTCCGTTTGGTCCGGGAAATTTCATCTTTAAGTAGCTGATATGACAACTTGCCATGAACTTGTTCAGCGCTGGCCTTCCGAGCAACGCATGATACGCGCTTTCTAAGTTCACCACTTCGAACTCCAGATTTTCGGTTTGGCAATTATCCCTCATGCCGAACAAGACGTCGACCCGGACCTTGCCTATGGGCTCGCAAGAAATGCCGGGCACAATGCCATGGAAAGTTGTCCTCGTGGCCTGGAGCATGTTCTCCGAGATACCCAACTTGCGCATTGTGTCCGCATACATGATATTTATGCTACTGCCATTGTCGATCAGTACCTTTGAGAACCTTACGTTAATGCTAGGCCCAATGAATGTAGGATCTAGCACCAATGCATACGAACCAGGGCTCGGCATGAGCTTGGGATGATCCCTAATGCTCCAAGTGATTTCCTGATCGGACCAAGGCATGTACCTCGTCACTGCCGGCATTACCGCATTCACCTCCATATGCCTACGCTGCAAGCTTTTTCTATCAGTTTCCTCTGTGGTAAATACATAGTAGCTCTAGTGATGCTCCCTGTACTCGTTTCTCCCATCATTTCCGGGGTGCCTCTGATCCGGCTGATGCTGATTTTCTACCTGATGCACTGCATCCCTTCTTTCATTGTTATCATACCTTGGCGGAGGGGGAGGCAACATTAGCTGTTGCGTGTTCGCTCCGGATAGCAATTGCTGCTGGGGTAACTCCTGCCGAGGCTGATCATTCCGGGGTGCCTGAGCATTCCCCGAACCACCTTGCTCGAGCTTGCGCATCCACTCGCATTGCCTCGTCGTATGACCCGCTTGGTTGTTCGGATTTGGCATGTGAAACTTACACGGCTAGTCCAACATCGACTCGTAAGTATACCTCAGACGGTCTTTCCTTTCTTGCCACTTCTTCTTTTGCTCCGGTGTCCAAGTTTTCTTTCCATCGTTCCTTGGAGTCCATTGACCTCCAGTTTTCTGGCGCTGGCTACCCCCTGCTCCGGGTTGATCTTGATTCACAGCTGCAAGTTGATGCGAACCGTATCGGTGGTCCGGTCGATCATCTCTCCTTTTTCCTCTGTAATCATTTCTCCGGGATGATCCAGATCCATCCCTCTGATAGTATTCATCGCTTGACTCGTTTGATGCGAGCCTCAGTTGGGTCGGGTCACCCAACGCATATGAATCTGCAATCCGGATCATTTCTGCCAACGTTGCCGGCATTTTCCGTTGCAACTTCATCCATAGTTCGCTTCCATATCTGCACCCCTGTGCAAACCATGCCATGGCCTGTGATTCTATCACGCCCTCGCATGAGTTTCTCACGGTACACCACCGGGTCAAAAACTCCCGGTCTATTTCATTGGGTCTTTGCTTGCACATAGCTAGGGTCTGTGGCCTATTTGGCCTTTGATACGTACTCGAAAAATTGCTGATGAACATCTCCTCGAAATCTATCCACCAGTTGATGCTTCCTGGTGGCAAATTGTTCAACCACACCCTTGCCGGGCCTTCCAACATTTGGGGTACATACCGTACAGCCCATCTCAGGTTGCCTGTGGCAATTTTTACAGCCGTAGCATAGTTTATTAGCCAATCCTCTGGCTTGGTACTACCGTCATAGGTCTTGGTGCCCCTGGGCAGCTGAAAGTTCGGTACTGGTGGCTCTTTCATGATCCGGGGTCCAAAACACGCTGGACCCGGTGGACCTTGACATTCAATCTGTTCCGACCTATACAGTCGATCCAGTTTCAACCTTGCATCGTTCGGCATCAAATCCCTACTTCCCAATCTCGACCCTATAACATGATAGTCCGGTCTCGGGTATCCCGCATTTTCCATCTCCGAATCACCATCGTTATACCGGTTTTGCTCTTGCGGCGCGCCTTTCTGTTGCACACCTCGGCCGGCACTATGCTCTTGCCTCGGCATGTTCCACTGATGCGGTTGTCTTGCTCCGGCTGAGTTTTGCTGCCCGGCATTGCCGTTGACAACGTTCCTTTGACTGGCATTGCCTTGGTCACGGTTACCTCGGCCAGCTTCGCCTCGGCTCACACTCCGTCGATCATCATTTTTCTGCACTTCTTTTTCTTTCCCTGCCCGTGTCGGGTCATACGGGACGATCTGTTTGTTCCGTCTGGCCGAGGTTACCACCTCCTCTCTCCTTGGATTGCCATGAGGGGACGATGCAGCTCCAGCGGATTTCTCCTGGTTACCCACCGCTGAATGGACGATCTTGGAGGCTCTAGCTCTCTCTGGGTTCGCTCTGAGTAGTTCCTCGTTTTGCCTATTTGCAATCCGAACCAGCTCGTTAACCCGATCTTGCTGCCTTTGCCGGGCTTCACCCGTCAGTCCCTCTAACTCGGACGCAGCTGCATCCGCTGCTCTGAGGTTCTTGGCCGGGGTACTATACCTCGGCAGCCCCACAGACAAACAGTTTTCTGATTCCTCGATTCCAGCATCACCTTCTCTGTTCATCTCGCTCATGAGATTTCTCCCTTTGACTTTTACATTATCAACTTTGTTCGCCTTTGCGTACTCACGCAGCGTCATGTTCAACCACTGCTGGGCCGCGGCTATTTTCTTTGCGCCCTCTAGTATTTTCTGCCTAGTTTCTTCCAGCTCGGCCTGTGCACGAGCCAGATCTACCGCTGCTACTACAGGGTTTGCCAAGCTATCCATTGCCTCTCTCAGCACGTTTTCCGGCCTCTCTAGCGGAGGACCTCTACCTTTCCTTGGTGCCTTGGGCGTCACCTCCAGATCTGGCGCCGGATCCTTGCTCGCACCCGCACCTGGCGCGGTCATCATTACCTCTGCATGGTCTGGGGAACGAGCGATACGCTCCCCGCGAGCCACAGTGAGGGGCGGTTCGCCTGCTTCGACGATGTGGCACGGATGAACGCAAGACACGTCCACCGCAACGTAGACCTTGTGCGCGCCGAGCTTGACGAAGATGCCGTTGCGCGGGAGAGGGCGCGTGCCGAAGCAGCCTGCATTGTCGCTGACGTAGTCCCGCGCTCCAAAGCGCTGAACGAGCCCGGAGACGATGTGCTCGCCGGTGGCGATGAAGTTTCCCGTCCGGATTTTGACCCCTGCTAGCGCCGCTAGCCCCATGGTGGGCGCCAACTGTCGTGGTGGTAGCACGGCAGATGCCATGTATAGGCTAAAGGTGGGGACTAATACTCGCTAGGGGAATCCAGGGAGGGATAGTGAAGTGATTCTCCACACAAGAACTCGTATTGATTTCCTTCCAAGGTTACAAGTGCTCCTAGAGCTGTATTGGCGAGAGGAGGAAGAAGGAACTCTCTTACTCTCACCCACAGATCTCACCTGAAACCCTAGACCTCAATAGAATCGTAAAGAGACCAAACAGCCAACCCCTTCTACGGAAGCCCTAGCTCCCCTTTTATAGGGGAGGCTCGGTTTCTGCCTAGGGCATACGTGGAGGCATATTCCTAAGAATATGCCTCCTCCCAAAGTGGTAAGCCGACCGGGGTGCTTTTTCCCCCGCGTCACACATGCTTTAGCTACGTGAGCCACTGCGGCGCCCTCGTCAGCTGACACGGGCGTCGTCACGCTTGTCGGCCACGTCTCGGTGGTCCTGTCCTTGCTCGCTTCGCTCAGGCAGTGCGTACCGGGGCTCCTTTTGACCAGCGAAATTCCTTCCTTCTCCTAGAAGCTTGCTGCGACCCAGATGATGGTTCATCCGGCCACACCCTTTCCTGCATACAGGTAAGACATACACTTCCGACTTACCGCTTAAGTCGGATGAGGGCTAGTTAGGCGAACGCCCCCAAGTCCGGATTACCCCGTGATTTGGCCTGCCTTGAGGTGACCCGGCCAGCATCTGCTTTGGCCTTGCCGAACCTCGCCTAACTCAGCCTTTATACCCCGGCGTGACCCTACCCGGGGGTATCCCCCCAACAATAGGAACGTGTGTAAGCCAGTTTTACACACGCGAATACTAAGGTTCTTACTTGGCGAGCCTAGCATGTACAGACATGGCCTCGGAACACGGACCGAAAGGTTAAGCATGAGTCATATAGTTGATGTGATGCCCATATAGATGCTCGCCTTTGAAGCTACATCAACTCACGTGATGATCGGACTTGGTGTAGTGGATTTGGTTCATGTAATCACCAAAAGGACAGAGGGATGTCGTTTTTGAGTGGGAGTTCATTAGTAATTTGGATTAGTTGAACTCAATCTATCATAAACTTAGTCTAAATAAACTTTACAAATTCTGTTGTAAATGGCACCACCTGCTTTTAATTTCAATGTGTTCATGGAGAAAGAGAAACTTGCTGCAAATGGTAGCAACTTCACCAACTAGGCTATGAATTTGAGGATTCTCCTCACTATTGCACAAAAGCAATATGTGCTAGATGCGCCGCTAGGCCCCCCACCAGCTCCTAATGCCCCTGACGAGGAAAATAATGTCTATGTGACTCGTCAGGAGGACCACAACTTAGTTCATTGCGGCATACTGTATGGGCTAGAGACAGAACTTCGAAAGCGTTTCGAAAATGGCAATGCCTTTGATACTATGGGAGAATTGAAAATGATTTTCGATACCCATGTTGCCGTAGAGAGTTATAATGCTACAGAAAAGTTCTTTAGCTGCATGATGGAGGAAAATAGCTTTGTTAGTGAGCACGTACTCAAAATGTCAGGGTACGCCTATAAGCTTGTGTCCTTGGGAATAACGATTCCCATTGACTTAGGCATACATCGTGTTCTCCAATCTCTGCCACCTAGCTACAAGATCTTCGTGATGAACTATAATATGCAGGGCATGAAGAAGACTCTTCCCGAGCTTCTGTCAATGCTTAAGACTACAGAAGTGGAGATTAGGAAAGAACATCAAGTGTTGATGATCAATAGGACCATCGGTTTCAAGAAAGACAAGAAAGTCAAGCACAACGGAAAGAAGGGTGGCAAGTCTGTTGCCAGGCCTGAAAATTAACCCCGAGCTGGCCCTAAGTCTGACACCGAGTGCTACTATTGTAAGGGCACTGGCCATTGGAAGCGCAACTGGCCCAAGTATTTGGCGGACAAGAAGTCTGGCAACACAAACAAAGGTATATGTGATATACATGTTATTGATGTGTACTTGACTAGTACTCACAGTAGCACCTGGGTATTTGATACGGGATCGGTTGCTAATATATGTAACTCGGTTCAGGGGCTACGGAACAAGAGACAACTAGCAAGGGATGAGGTCAGGATGCGGGTCGGCAATGGATCAAGAGTTGATGTGATCGCCGTTTGGACGCTACCTCTCCATATGCCATCGGGATTAGTTATAAACCTAAATAATTGTTATTTGGTGCATGCACTGAGCATGAACATTGTATCTGGATTGTGTTTGATGCAAAGTGGTCATTCCTTTAAATATAAAAACAATGGTTGTTCGATTTATAAGAATGATATCTTTTATGGTCATGCACCTATGTTGAATGGTTTATTTCTAATAGATCTCGATAGTAATATTACGCATATTCATAATGTTAATGCTAAAAAATTAAACTTGATAATGATATATCTGCATACATGTGGCACTGCCGTCTAGGTCATTGGCGTTAACGCATGAAGAAACTCCATTCTGATGGACTTTTGGAATCACTTGATTTTGAATCATTTGATACATGTGAGCCATGCCTTATGGGCAAGATGACTAGAACGCCGTTTTCCGGTTCAATGGAACGCACGACAGATCTATTGGAAATCATACATACTGATGTGTGGACCAATGAGTGTGTCGGCGCGAGGTGGATATCGTTATTTTGTTACTTTCACGGATGATTTGAGTAGATACGGGTATATCTATTTGATGAAAGACAAGTCTGATACTTTTGAAAAGTTCAAGGAATTTCAGAATGAAGTGGAAAATCATCGTAATAGAAAAATCAAATTTCTAAGGTCTGACCGTGGAGGAGAGTATCTAAGTTATGAGTTTAGCACACACATGAAAGAGTGTGGAATAGTTTCACAACTCACGCCTGCCGGAACACCACAGCGTAATGGTGTGTCGGAACGTCGTAATCGTACCTTATTGGATATGGTTCGATCTATGATGTCTCTGACTGACTTGCTACTGTCATTTTGGGGTTATGCACTGGAAACAGCTGCATTCACTTTAAATCGGGCACCATCTAAATCCGTTGAAACGACACCGTATGAATTATGGTTTGGAAACAAACCTAAGCTGTCATTTCTTAAAGTTTGGGGATGCGATGTTTATGTGAAGAAACTTCAGCCAGATAAACTCGAACCCAAAGCAGAAAAATGCGTCTTCATAGGATACCCTAAGGAAATGATTGGGTATACCTTCTATCACAGATCCGAGGGCAAGGTTTTTGTTGCCAAGAATGGATCCTTTCTTGAGAAGGAGTTTCTCGCAAAAGGTGTGAGCAGTCGGAAGGTAGAACTCGAAGAGGTTATTGAACCTACTCTTCATGAAATGGCGAGTGGCGCGGCACCGGAAGTTGTTTCGGAGTTGACTTCACCTGATGAAGAGAGAGCTAATGATAATGATCATGAAACTCCGAAAGAGGACACTACCGGACCTCGCAGGTCAAGCAGGACATGTGCAACTCCTGAACTGTAAGGCAATCCTGATGTGAATTTCATGGTTGATGAAATGGATGACCCTGCGACGTATGAAGAAGCGATGATGAGCCTGGATTCCTACAAATGGCTAGAAACCATGAAATCCGAGATGGAATCCATGTACGAGAACCAAGTTTGAACCTTGGTGGACTTACGTCACGATCGAAAGGCCGTTGAGAATAAATGGATTTTCAAAAGAAAAACTGATGCTGATGGTAATGTGACCATCTATAAGGCTCGACTTGTCGCAAAGGGGTTTCAACAAATTCAAGGAGTTGACTACAATGAGACATTCTCTCCCGTAGCGATGCTTAAGTCGGTAAGGATTATGTTAGCAATTGCTGCATATTTTGATTATGAAATATGGCAGATGGATGTCAAAACTGTGTTCCTCAATGATAATATTGAAGAAGAGTTGTATATGATACAACCTAAGGGTTTTGTCGATCCTAAGGATGCTAATAAGGTATGCAAACTTCGGCGGTCCATCTATGGACTGAAGCAAGCATCCCCGAGTTGGAATCTCCGCTTTGATGAGGTGATCAAAGAGTTTGGATTTGTCCAAACTTATGGAGAGGCTTGTATTTACAAGAAAGTGAGTGGGAGCAATGTGGCATTTCTGATATTATATGTGGATGACATATTATTGATTAGAAATGATATAGATCTTTTAAACAGTGTTAAAAGTTATCTAAAGAGCAAATTTTCGATGAAAGACCTTGGTGAAGCATCATATATATTAGGCATTAAAATCTATAGAGATAGATCAAGGCGCCTAATTGGGCTATCGCAGAGTACATACCTTGATAAGATATTAAAGAAGTTTAATATGGACAAAAGTAATAAGGGGTTCTTACCTATGTTGCAAGGCAAGACATTGAGTAAGACTCAAAGTCCGGCTACGGCGGAAGAAAGAGAGATGGTGGATAAGATCCCCTATGCCTCGGCCATAGGCTCTGCTATGTATGCCATGCTATGTACAAGACCGGATGTGGCACATGCTATTAGTTTGACTAGTAGGTACCAATCTGATCCAGGTTTGGAACACTAGATAGCGGTAAAGAACATCCTCAAGTACTTGAGAAGAACTAGGGATATGTTTCTTGTATACGGAGATGAAGAAGAGCTAGTCGCTAAGTGTTATGTCGATGCTAGCGTTGACACTGATCCGGATGACTCTAAGTCTCAATCCGGATGCGTATTTGTCTTGAACGGAGCAGCAGTTAGTTGGAGGATTTCCAAACAACCTTTGGTGGCTGGATCAACGACGGAGGAGAAATATGTTGCTTCTTCAGAAGCGGCGCAGGAAGCGGTTTGGATGAAAGAGTTCATTACGGAACTAGGTGTGGTTCCCAGTGCGTTGGACCCGATGGTGATCTATTGTGACAACAATGGAGCCATAGACAATGCAAAGGAACCGAGGTCTCACAAGAATTCCAAGCATATTAAGCGCCAGTTTCACTCCATCCGCGAGCATGTCAAGGATGGAGATATAAAGATTTGTAAAGTACACACGGACCTAAATGTAGCAGATCCGTTGACTAAAGTTCTCCCTAGGGCAAAACATGATCAACACCAGAACTCCATGGGTGTTAGATTTATCACTATGTGAACTAGATTATTGTCTCTAGTGCAAGTGGGAGACTGAAGGAAATATGCCTTGAGAGGCAATAATAAAGTTGTTATTATGTATTCCTTATATATGATAGATGTTTATTTTACATGCTAGAATTGTATTGATCAGAAACATCAATACATGTGTGTTTAATAAACAAAAAGGGTTCCTAGTTATGCCTCTCTTATAGACTAGCTTGTTGATTAACAAGATGATCAAGGTTTCCTGATCATGGACATTGGATGTTGTTAATAACAAGGTCACACCATAGGTGGAATGATGTGATGAACATTCATCCGAAGTATAGCATTACGATCAAGTCATTATGTTTATATTGCTATAATATCATACGAAGTAATCTTTATCCTTAGACCATGAGATCATGTTAATTGCTAACACCGGAAGAGTATCTTGATAACATCAAACGTCACACCGTAATAGGGTGACCATAAAGGTGGGTTCAGTGCTATGAAGGTGTTATGTTGAGGCTCATGGATTAAGAGTGGAATTTGTCAATCCCGATGACGGATAGATATACTCTGGGCCCTCTTGGTGATATCACATTGAGATAGCTTGCAAGCAAGTGATGTGATCACTAGAATGTTATATCACGGGAACGAGAAAAGAGTGCATGTCGGAAACGAGATCAAACTAGGTATGGAGATACCGTTGATCGAATCTCGGACATGCAATATATCGAGGGACAAAGGGATTTAGTTACAAGCGTTAAAGGTTCTCACAATCATAGAAGTCATCGTTGAATGTGTAGGAGTCAGTATGGATCTCTAGGTCCCGTTGCTGATTATTGATCGGAGAAGGGTCTCGATCATGTCTGCATTATTCGCGAACCATAGGGTGACACACTTAAGAGTTACCGGACACCATTTTGGAGCACATATGTTTCAGACGAAAGAATTGCAAAGCGCAAGAATTGTTTCAATAGAAACCGGAAATTGTTTCGGGTGAAATTGCAGAAAGTGGTTCTGCATGTGATATTGAAATATTGCGAGGGGCTATATGTGAATGTTTGTTAATTAAAGTAATTAACAAAATTCTGAATAAATTTAATAAAAAGAGTTTTATTAAATGAGAGAGCATTACACTTGGAGAATTTTAATGCATTTAAAGTGGAGACTTTAAAAGGGAATGTGAAGAGGCATTTTAATGTGGAGGGGTTACCACCACATGAATGGGGGAGGTGAGGGGTCACCCCCCATGTGCCAGCCATGGAGAGAGGGGCACCCCCATCCTCCTATAAAAGGCCACCCATTCCCTCCTTCATCCTCACACCTCCTTGTGAAGGATCTCTCTCCCCCTCTAGAATTATTCCCCCATGGTCTCGGATTAGCGAGATACATGTTCCCGGTGGCATTTCGTCAGGAAGGAGTTGCTGCTTCCGCTGGATGGCTGGAGCGAGGAGGTGGAGGTTGTCCGGTGGCTTGAATGTGTGTGCGAGTGCGGATGCGCTGCTGAGTTGCGACGCTCGGACTTCCTCACGATCTTGAGATCGGAAAGTGTACGACTACATCAACCACGAGTTCCTACTCGTTAACAAAACTCGTTGTCTTCGAGGGTAAGTTCTCGTTGGATGTATGTCCACCCGTTGCTTTGTACCTAGTAGATAGATCTTGGCATGTAGTTCAGACCATAGGAAAAATTTTGTTTTCTATGCTGCGAACCCAACACTTAGGAGATTGTCGACGAAGATCTTTGCTGAGGGATCATTACCTGAAGAGGGTTCACCCTTATCAATGCCTGAGACACCCATGGTGACGTCAGTTTGAGATTCAAGGATCGCTGGCTCTGGTGAGGGAGCCGGATCTTCTACAACGATCGGAGATGGAGTAATCTCTGGCACTGTAGAAGGCTCAGGGACAGGAGTCGGAGGATCCACAGCAGGAGAAGCCAAAGTTAGCTTCGACTAACACAGGGGATTGGTTGGAACTCCCTTCCCCATGCCCTTGATGAGCTGTTTAGCTCTGAGAAAGTAATAGAACAAAGAACATTACATCTCGGAAAGATTTACAAACAAAGTACAAAGGCGGAAATTGTGAGGAAAGTTACCTCTTCACAATGGGCACTTCCTTTGTGCTGATAGCCACTATCAGGGCTTTATTCTTTCGAGGAACAATGTCCGGCAGTGGAACCAATTCTTCCTCCTGAGAAAATTCAGGAGGATATCCCTCGATAGGAGCGAATTCCGACTCGGGGAGGTCGGCAAGCTGAAAAGAAGATAATATCTCAGTATTGCAAAATAACATAAAGATGAGCACATAAAAAGGGTTGTTGTTGTAGCTTACCGGCACAACGAGATCTTCCGTTGTGTGCATGTCAAGGGACACCTCCGGAATCTTCCTCTCGATCCTCTCCCTTATTAGCCACTTGATCTAGCTTACATAATCATTTGTCGTGTAGGCTTTGGGGCTGATGCGGAGGGAATCATTCTTTGACGACGTGATGGAGTGCATCAGTCGGTTGCCATGATGTTGGAGAGGCTGGATCCGGCAGGACACCCAGCACTAGACCAAGTCGGACCCTCTCAAGCCCTTGTGTTTCATCAGGTATTCAATCCGCCTCTTGTTGAGGAACAGAACTTCACTGAGAGCCGGAGCGACCTCGTCCCAAGATTCTTGAGGCATGGAGGCTCCATCGACGAAAGCCAGCAAAGCAGTAGCTTTACCGGGAGCAGGAATGTCCTTATGATAGAAAAAAGTGGCCGGCCATTGTTTGAACGACTCACTGGCCATGATCTAAGGATAGACGCGCTCACGCCTAACCTAAAAACTAATAGTACCGGTAATGTTAGGATTACCGGCAGTGATGGAATTTCTCCGGACTAAGAAGTAGTACCGGAAGAGAGTAAGGCTCGACCTAATGCCGAGATACCCCTCGCACAAGGATGCATGCGTGCTCATCTCTAAGATGGAGTTCGGGGGAAGATGGTGGAGTTGAACTCCATAATGATCAATGACCTCGGAAAACAAATCTGAGGGAGGAAAACTCAGACCTCTGTCTAGGTGAGTGTTGAAGTGCACTCGCTTGCCGTCGCGGGGGTTGCGGACGGTTTCGCCAAAGCCGCTCCGCCAGTCGCCAGTGCGGAGGAGCCCTTCTTCTTCTACGCCATGGAGCTTGGCGTTGTCAAGGACGCACGAGATCCAAACCCCACGGTTGCTCTCTTTCTCCGCTGTCGCTGCTGTCGCCGTCGTCGCCACCATACCGAAAGACGAGCCATTTTCTATGGGCGCGATGATGACCTTGGATGGGTGGTGCTGGGAATTTCTGGGGGCAGAGAAGCTCTGTGTGCGCAGAAGGAGTAGAGGAGAAGGAAACAGCGCTGGGAACAGGTGAAGAAGATGAGAAAAAGAAATCCTCACCCCTTATAACCACCATCCATGCCAAGATTCGTGCAAACGTTACAGTAAACATGCCACGCGTCGTGGAAAGGACTGGGAAGCCCCCACGTGATGATTACGCCGCCTAGATCTCCACTCACGCATTGAAACAGCGCCTCGGTTCCACGAAAGGCGGACCCACCAACGGTCGTGCTGACAAGAAATTTCTATCAGTGACGTGACTTGACCATGACTGGTGTCAGATAACGTCAGAGACCAAGTTCCTTCTTAGTTTGAATTTCGAGCTGGCAATCTGAATAACGTATATATAGGTCCGACTCATTTTTGAGACCCGGATCGTATCTTTTCTTGTGAAGTTTCAGGAACCCTTCAAGATTCAGCAAGCCAAAGATCAAGCTAGACGATGATCAATTCGACTTTGGATCTTGCAGGACTCTGGGGCTGCTGTTGGGGATATACTTTCCGGGTATCCTCACTGTACCTCATTGACCAGGGTGGCCCACTTTGGGTTAGAGATTTGCTTCACAGGCGGACCAGTCAGGGAGAAGAGATGGAGTCTAGTCCGGCTACGTGAAGGCCCAGAAGACTTACCGACATAGGCCCATAGTGTTACTTGTAGTCCAAGATGTACTCTGTAACCGACTCTTACTCGTAGCCGAATAGATCTCTCATGTAAACCCTAGGCTGGATATCTATATAAGCCGTCCTAGGGATAGCCTTTAGGGCACCCTCACAATAGCCTACAATCTAAACTCGCACATGCAAAACCCTTGTAACCCATATTCCGGCTCTGCCATATTACTGGATTGCTAGCAGGAGTAGGATCCATCCAAAGCCGGTGGATTCAAACCTGGGTAAACTTGTGTGCTCACCGTCCCGGAATCCTGTACGACTCACACCCCTCTCTTCCACACACCT
This sequence comes from Avena eriantha, assembly GCA_910589775.1. Taxonomy (NCBI): domain Eukaryota; kingdom Viridiplantae; phylum Streptophyta; class Magnoliopsida; order Poales; family Poaceae; genus Avena; species Avena eriantha. The sequence continues at coordinate 19,399,792 of OU342745.1, forward strand.
CGAGGACCCCCTTATGGTGTACTTGTCATCAATCCGACGACAACCAGTTCCCAACCTCGACAGCACCCAATCGGACAACGTGGCGTGGCTGGAGGTGCTGGTGACTCCTCCAGCAGGGCTGGTGGTGGTGGATACTCCTCCAATTCCAGATCTTAACTTGCCCGCTGCAGCGAAGGCGCCGGCCCGCACCACCATGCCATCAGCCAGCCACTCCGCCACTTGCACGCTATAGCCTGCCGGTGGCAGTGCCTTGACATTGGCTGAGTTCGACGCCCTCAAGGTAACTAACTAATTAAAGCGAGAGTTGAGAGGCTTAACCACACCGATGACTTGATCTCTATTTTACTGACGCCCAACCTACATGTCTTTCGCAGAGAGACACTCCTTGCACTCTAATACACTGGGTGGGTGGCCAGTTGAAGGATGTTGCCAAGGGTACTAACGTTCAAACCGGAGAACCGCAAAATGCGCAATGTCACAATGCCACCCGACATGATGAGGGTCAGATACAATATGGTGCTTCCGGGCTACGAGCAAGTGGAACCTCCCTCTCAACCTCAAGGATGGGATGATGAGGAGATGGCGGTGGTCATCAATACCGGCTTTAGCTACTTGTACCTATGGCCGAAGAGCCAGATCCATTTGGGGACAAAGGACCAGCTTAAAATCACCCCAGAGGCAGCACAACTAGCACATGATGAAGAATTCGAGATGGCAGACTTGGACAACATGGCACAGGATCCCTATGATGATGATGGAGAAATTGACCCGAACTTCGGCGACAAGTTCGTTCACACAAGGTTTTCTGATTGGTATGAGCCGGCACCATCAGACACACATCAAGTTGCCGATACCTAACCAGCACTGGCGAAACCCCCTTGCCAGGTGCATCTCTTCCCAACTAGTCAAGAGACGCCGCCACCCGCCCCCTTCACCGAGCCTTCGAGGCCAGCAGTTCCTTTGATCAACCCTAGCACCCTCCATAAGTCGATCGGTGAGGTGAACACGGTGGCCGACGCCCCAAAGGGCAGGAAGCAGGGTCGCAAAAGGAAGCCTAAGGGTGACCGGGGCAAGGATCCAAATCTTGTTCTCTTGGCTCAGGACGGCCCTGTGGGGCAAGCCAGGAATCAGCAGCACGTGGCAGGTGCACCAATGATGTGTAACTCGTTGCTCGAGGTCGCATGCTCTCAAATGCACAATCTTCATTATAGTTGTCTCGCAATTGAGGAGCGCCGCATTCGCGAGAACGATCAGTCGTACCTTGTTTTCAAGGCTAAGGTGCCTTCTGTGTCGTGCTTCGTCAGTGTACCCCCTAGGATATCTTCTACGTGCGACATACCGACATCTTCGACATGTTGAACGGGTTCCGACTGCACCATACCCTGGTCCGGCATATTCTCCCTCAATATGGCCATGCAGATCACCAGAGACAAGATCCCGGGCTCCATATAGTGGATCCCTACTTCATGAAAGACGTCGTCCTGAAAGATGCTGAGGACATAGCGCTAGCGACCGACTACCTCTCAACCTTCCTGCAAACATACTCGGACAAGGATGTGATTCTCCTTCCCTACCATCCCATCGCGGAGGATGATCGGACATCCTGCGTGCTCATATGCTTGAATTTGAAACACTCAACAGCCGTGTACTTCAACTCAAACAGTGCGATCCCAAAAAACTACACCAATATCAAGAAAATTCTTGATGGTTCTCTCACCGGCTACATCGTAGCGGGACGCGTCAAACCGGCAACGCCACATGTGAAGTTCGGCATGCACGTGTTCCGCCACAAAACCAAGTTCGTCTGCGTCAAGCAGCCGTCTGGCAATGTGAAGGATGCCTTCTACGCCATTTACCACATGAAGGCGTTCTTCAATGACATGGAGAGCAAAACGCTGCCATCTGACCTCGCGGAGTGGGCTAAAAGGCTTGCAATAATACATGATCGCAACCTCAGGCAGCACTTCTTTGACATCCAGGAGGATATCGCGACAATCGTGCACCAGGGAGTCATGAAATCTGGGGGCACCTTCTACGACGTCCATACACCGCCCAACAGGGAGATAGACGAACGCTTAGCGCAGCAGGGTGACCGTAGGATGTTCATGCAGATGGCAAAAACTCGGTCGGGCTTCATCAATGCCCCCCAAAGCCGACTCAATAGCCGAAGAAGTCTTGATGATTGCATTGCCTAGGTAGCTAGCTGTTAGTTCCGAACTCGTGTTGTAACCTCTTATCACTATGTTAAACTTGCCTAGCAAAACTACTAGAGTATGTTTCATCAACCGTTGAACTTGATTGTGAGCGACACTAGCTAGTTATTTGTGTTATGAACTATTTTAAGTGCTTGTTGCTTTTCATTCGTTATCGCCACCCTACTTCTTGTGGTTTGCTTTCTTTGTCTTTCTTCGAAATGCCGATTATTAAAACGTGTTGTGGCATCATGTGTGTGACCATGCCGTTGCTGGATCTGGTGTGCCAAGTAGACTAGAGGTTTGTGCATATACTCTACTTGCCGCACCAGATCCATTAGCGGCATTGTCATTTTCCCTGCCCAACCTAAGTATGAGGCAAGTAGACTTGTAACAATGTCACCCAAGTTAATACTATTTCATCTCATAGCCCCAAAGTCGAAAGAGGACAAATATTTTCGAGATTCATATACATAAGACATAATATGTTCAGAGGTAAGCCAAGGAAAGGATTTTGGATCCACGTGTCAATAACTCCTTTCGACACACCAAACTCGAAATGAGTCGTTGCCGTGGAGATCGAATCCTTTCCTTGCTTTACCGCTCGACATATCATGCCCATGCTATATGAATCGTGGAAGTATTTCTCTTCTTTTGTCTTTGGCGATATGAATAGATTAGATAGCGTGAATTAAATGTTGTTTCAAATATCTCATTGTAGCCCCAAAGCTGAAAGGAAGAAAGACATTACTTCACTATTTGTATAGCACTGGCGACATTGTTATATGAATCGTGGAATGATTTCTTTCCTTTCGTTTTTAGCGATATAATGAAATGATAAACTATTCCATCTCGTAGCCCCAAAGTCGCAAGAGGACAAATATTTTCGAGATTGATATACATAAGACATAATATGTCTAATGGTAGGCCAAGGAAAGGATTCTGGGTCCATGGCAACGACTCCTTTCGACACACCAAACTCGAAATGAGTCATTTCCGTGGAGACCGAATCCTTTGTTTGGTTTACCACTATACATATCATGCCCATGCTATATGAATCATGGAAGTATTTCTCTTGTTTTGTCTTTGGCGATACGAATAGATTAGATAGCATGAATTAAATGAAATGGTGATGTATTTAGTTTCAAATATGTCATTGTAGCCCCAAAGTCGAAAGGAAAGATATTGCTTCACTATTCGTATAGCACTGGCGACATTGTTATATGAATCGTGGAATGATTTCTTTCCTTTCGTCTTTGGCGATACAATGAAATGATAAACTATTTCATCTCGTAGCCCCAAAGTCGAAAGAGGACAGATATTTTCGAGATTCATATAAATAAGACATAATATGTTGAGTGGTAAGCCAAGGAAAGTGTTCTGGGTCCACGACAATGACTCCTTTAGACACACCAAACTCGAAATGAGTCATTGTCATGGAGACCGAGTCCTTTCCTTGCTTTGCCACTCGACATACCATGCCCATGCTATATGAATCGTGGAAGTATTTCTCTTATTTTGTCATTGGCGATATGAATATTATGAGGCACGAATCCACATCATTCTTGGTTTTCTTTTTATGGTATTTCTTTGAAATGCCGATGATTAGAACATGTTGTGGCGTCATGTGTATGACTATGTTGTTGTTTGATCTTGTGTGCCAAGTAGACTAGTAATTTGGGCATATAGTCTACTTGCCACACGAGATCAAACAGCAAGCATTTTTATTTCCATGCCCAACCTAAGTATGAGGCACTAATGCAAGTCATTCTTGGTTTGATTTTTCTGTCTTTCTTCGAAATGCCGATGATTAGAACGTGATTTCTTACATCTTGTTGCACCCATATATATGCATGATCATATCTTGTGAACTGCTATTGCTTTCCATTGACATAGATAATATCATCTATCTTGCGTACAGGAGATGGCGAATAAGTGCTATGTCATGTACGTCGGCAAGGTTCCAGGTATGTACAAGGAGTGGGAATACTGCCAGAAGCAAGTGAACAATTCTCGGGCAACAGCTACAAAGGCTACAAGACTAGAGAGGTGACGGAAGAGAAGTAGAGGAGGCACGTGAGGAAGAAGTGGAGGAACTTCCTTCTGATCACCACCTTGTTGCTCTTCATGGTAGGTTATGTGCTCTACTTCATCTAGATAGAGCTCTGTCGTCGGAGTTGTAATGTGATTGTGAACTTGTACTCAGAGGTGTGAACTTGTGGCACAAACACTTGGTGTTGTGTGAAAACTTGGCACTTGTTGATTCTAGTTGATGTACGAACTCGTATGTTGCGATTGATGTGTAATGTACTTGTATTCATGTTAGTTCTATTATGCTTTGGCTAATTGCAAGTTTCTGAAAAATTATATGCTGTTTATACTGTATTCTGGACTGTATTATATATTTGAATACCTGTAAACTGTTATTTGAAAATTGCTGTAAAACTTGAATTTCGAAAATATATCTGAGGCGCATATGTGAAGTATAGGAGGCGCATATAGGGTACTATACGAGGCACATTATGTGCCTCGCATAACAAATACTAGAGGCGCGACGCTAGAGGCGCATACCATATGCGCCTTGGGTAGGGTTTTCCCTAGTAGTGAAGATAGGACAACCCGCTCTCGAGGCGCCAAGGGAGGGAGTCCGCCGCTAGGGTCCCTGGTGGGTCATGGCTCCCGAAGAGCAGAGCTCCATTGCAACACCGTCGCATGTCCTTTCCGGTGTCCATCCCATGGCCGAAAAGAATCGGGACAACATGGATAGCTATTTGAACTGAAACAATCTAGTGGTATTATTTACTCTGATATTATTCTTAAGTAGGAATAATATTTATAAAGCATTTATCAACTTTCAATAATTTATCTAGTGTTGTTTTTGATTTATCATTATCCAAGTTACTTAGGCATTATTTTATTGGGTCTAATATTTTCATTTCCTACTAAGAATGAAACCGTGTTTGATTTCATCCTTTAAGTCAAAGTTATTTTTAGGCAATAATGAGAAATATGCCTTTTACCAATATTGGATTTATTTTAGCATTTGAAATAATATTTATCTCACGAAATGTTTCTAGCAGTCTAGAAATGAAATTAAGACTTTATATTATTTAGAATAACAACACTCTATTGGATTTCCATTTAAATTTGGGTTTGGTTACTTTTACATTTCTTTAAATTGAGTTTTAAGAAAGTGTATGTGAGGTTTTTATTTATTCTTAGAATTTTATTCCACATAAGTATATGGTACTATGATATAATTGGATAGATCTTATTTTTCTAAACATTTTGATATGTTATTTGTATTTTTCTAAGTTTGTATGAATTAGTTATGATTTTTCTAATATTAAAGGATAATCTGGAATTTTCTAAATGAATAACGTATATACATACATGGACAACAAGTGTCACTGACGTGTGGGTTCCAAGTGCCACATGGTTAAGTGAAACGATTTACACAGAAATTAATCTAGCCAGAGTCGATGATAGGTGGGGTCTAGGTGTTGAGTCAGCTGCCACACAGACACAGACTTGGTCAAACTGACCAGTGCGGTCCACTGATGACGTCAGCTCGCCGGAAACCTTCCATCAGCATGGTAAGGCACAAAGGAGACGCTTGTTTTAGGTTGCTCTAAGATGCGAGACTTCTACCGTTCAGTTTAGCACTTCAGCACGAGTTGAACGAGCTACCTCATGGACTAAGGGGTCATTGGCAACTACATCGACGACGAGCTACTATGGTGGAGCAACTCCGGTCATCCACGATTCATACTCTAGGACTAACCCCATGATGAACTACACCTACTAGGAGATGCGTATGCTCATGGTGAGGGTGATAGGCTAGCTATCAAGGTCCTATGGCTGCTAGAGATGAGGCTTTGCTCACAGATTCCGGCGAACAGCGTCGAAGAAGAAGGTATTGATTCCAGAGCTTAAAGACTTCTCAACATGTTTCCCTTTGCCAGGATACTATCCTAGGCACGGTTGAAGCTCCATAACCACTCAATTGAGAAAGGGGAGATCCTCACTGACGGCTAGCCGAAATTCCCTTTCGGCTAGGGTTGTAGCAGAGAGAGCGATTGAGAGCTCGAGAGATGAAATTAATAGTTGTGAGAGATGGGGTGAAGACCGGGGACTATTTATAGGGTGTTTAGGTCAGTTTTTTTAAGTTGGTTCGCCAGCAACGTGGCCTCTCCATTGTCGAGACGAAGATGATGCGAAAAGAGGCGGTTCTAATGTGATTTGGCAAAAAAACACTAGGGCTCTGGATTGTGGTACAAACTCATGACTAGGACGTGTTGTATTGCTAGTTGGGCTGGCATTCGGTTGTCTAGGCGGGTTTTTGCCCAGTTAGGCTGGCCAGTATTTTTTCTTCTAATTCCTTTAATTGTTTCCATTTCTATTTCTGTTTTCTAATTTGAATTCTATTTTGAATTTTGTTCTGATGTGAAATGTGTTTGAATAATTCATATGTGTGGATCATTTTGAATGCCACTAAGATGTATTTTAATATATCACAAAGTAATTTGGAAAATGTCTTTGAGTTAATATTTTCTCACATATAAATATGTGATATCCATATTTTACCATTTCAAAATAGTTTGCTCAAGCTTAAAATATATTTGAATTATTCAACTAGTTGAATTATTATGAGTAGGACAGAGAGGTATTTTTTCATCTCTCAAAAATAATTTTGTAATGGACTTAAATGATTTCGTCCTCGCATAATGGTATGTGATATTCAACATCTTTTATCCATTTTAATTTATTTTGCCCATAAGAACAATTTATATCTCTTCACATATTCCATTGAGTTTAAATATTGGTTATAGGTATATTCGAATGAGTTTGTATTTTATTCCATAGAATAAAGTGTTAGGAAATACTTTCCTAGTTGGATTTTTTTTCTTTATGTATAAAGTAGTATGCTAAACCTTCAATGGAGTCTTCATTCAAAATGAAGATTTTGAACACTCAAATTTTAAATGGTCTCTTTATATTTCCTTTTCTTTTATGTGATTAACACATAGAAGATTTCTACATTCATTCATAGACATGGATTGTGTAAAATAACTGAAGGAAATATGCCTGAGAGGCAATAATAAAGTTGTTATTATGTATTCCTTGTATATGATAGATGTTTATTTTGCATGCTATAATTGTATTGATAGGAAACGTCAATACATGTGTGTTTAATAAACAAAAAGGGTTCCTAGTTATGCCTCTCTTGTAGACTAGCTCGTTGATTAACAAGATGATCAAGGTTTCCTGATCATGGACATTGGATGTTGTTAATAACAAGGTCACAACATTTGTGAAATGATGTGATGAACATTAATCCGAAGTATAGCATTATGATCAAGTCATTATGTTTACATTGCTATAACATCATAAGAAGTAATCTTAGTCCTTAGACCAGGAGATCATGTTAATTGCTAACACCGGAAGAGTATCTTGATAACATCAAACGTCACACCGTAACAGGGTGACTATAAAGGTGGGTTCAGTGCTACGAAGGTGTTATGTTGAGGCTCATGGATCAAAAGTGGAATTTGTCAATCCCGATGACGGATAGATATACACTGGGCCCTCTCGGTGATATTACATTAAGATAGCTTGCAAGCAAGTGATGTGATCACTAGAATGTTATATCACGGGAACGAGAAAAGAGTGCAGGTCGGTAACGAGATCAAACTAGGTATTTGGATACCGATGATCGAATCTCGGACATGTATTATATCATGAGACAAAGGGATTAAATTACTAGCGTTAAAGGATCTCACGATCATAGAAGTCATCGTTGAATGTGCAGGAGTCAGTATGGATCTCCAGGTCCTGCTTCTGATTATTGATCTGAGAGGAGTCTCAATCATGTCTGCATTATTCGCGAACCATAGGGTGACACACTTAAGGGTTGCCGGACACCATTTAGGAGCACATATGTTTCAGACAAAAGGTTTGCAAAGCGCAGGAAATGTTTTGATAGAAATAGGAATTGTTTCGATAGAAACCGGAATTGTTTCGGGTGAAATTGCAGAAAGTGTTTCTGCATGTGATATTGAAATGTTGCAAGGGGTTTTATGTGAATGTTGTTTAATTAAAGTAATTAAGAAAATTCTGAATAAAATAAATAAAAGAGTTTTATTAATTGAGAGTGGCATTAAATTTGGTGGAAATTTAATGCATGTGAGTGGAATTTTGGGTGGAGTCAAAATTTATGTGAGTGGAGCTTCACCACATGAATGAGGAAGAGGTGGGGGCACCCCCCTTTGTCTGCTGGCCATGGGAGGGGAGGAGCCTCCCCTCTCCTATAAAAGGTCCCCTGTCCTCCCTCACAAAGCACACCTCCTCGTGAAGGATCTCTCCCCCTCTAGATATTCCCCCATGGTCTCGGATTAGCGAGATACATGTTCCCGGTGGCCTTGCGTCTGGAAGGAGTTGGTGCTTCCGCTGATTCGCTGGAGCGAGGAGGTGGAGGTTGTCCTGTGGCTTGAACGTGTCTGCGAGGACGGATGCGCTGCTGATTTGCGGTGCTCGGACTTCCCACACGATCTTGAGATCGACAAGCGTACAACTATATCAACCACGAGTTCCTACTCGTTAACAAAACTCGTTGTCTTCGAGGGTATGTTCTCCATGGATGTATGTCCACCCGTTGCTCTGTATCTAGTAGATAGATCCTAGCGTATAGTTCTCATCGTAGGAATTTTTTTGTTTTCTATGTTGCGGACCCAACAATAACACTAGGTCTTCCACTTGAAGAAATCTCAAATGAATTCCTTTTATTTTGGAACTACTTCATAATATATTTTGTAACTCTAACTTGAGTGAATATACTCATGAAGAATTTTGTAGGTGGTTTTACTACTATTGATAGAAGCGATTTTGGGTACATATTCTTATGATGAAAATCATAAAATGTTCTTTGTGTGTTTTACCTAAGACAGTTACATAGAACATTTACACTTTAGTTCTATGGACAATATCAAGGTTTACTTCACCTAGGGACCTGTGATCATCATCACATCAACATAACACTAGGGTTTAGTATTAGAATAATAGATTTGCTTCACAAGAGTATGAGGAATTGTTCTTCTCAGTACTTTGAGTTTTAGGGTTTCCAGAACGGACTATAAATGGTCTCATAACCATATGATTATTCATATGGTTGACTTGATAGAGATGAGTTGCTACCTATGCATGCAAAAATAGTATGGAATACTCTCGTAACCACTATGCCATGAATTAGGTATATGCTCTAGTGAAGAATAGTGTATACTTCATCCACTTAATGTCTATCATCATTACCTCCGTTTTAAGGAATAAGGCGCACGCGCATTCCAAAGAAAAGTTTGACCGAATAAATAGAGCAACTAAAACTTGATTATATTGTGTAAAATTTGTATCGTTGGATTTGTATTGAAAAACAATTTCCAATGATGCTAATTTCGTACCAACATTATTTATATATTTAGAGTAAATCTTGGTCAAAGCAAAAACACGCAAAAAAAGTCCGCCTTATTCCTTAGGATGGAGGTAGTACTCACCAATATAATGGAATGGATAATATGATTTGAGAAATGGGATTTTAGAAAATAGTCAATGATTGGCCCAATGACTTTGATAAGATTGCCAAGGTTTAGGTTCACTAGATATATTTTCCTATTCTTATTTACTTAGGTTTAACGTATAATGTCATGGGATTCCTTTCTTAGATATACTAAACATATATAGTTATTAGGCTTCTCCCCATGTCCTATATATGATTAGCTTATGTGCCAATGCCCATCGTCTATGGGTACTCCTATATTAGTCATAGGGTTTTAGTTATAACCTTTATAGATTTCTAAGTTTTCTCACGTTGATGAACATTCCTTCTCCTAGCTTGTCTTTCTACTTCTCTTTCCTCTCTAGATCACTCTCTTACCCTACCAATTTGTTTTTCTAGTTTGTGGTTTGTACCTCTCAATCAGCATCTAGCCCAAGTGTGATTCTTATGAGCTCTTGCTCTGAGGTGGTGAGTTGTGATGTGGTTCTTATGATCTCTTGCTCAAGGGGTCTCCTATTTATAGGTTCTTTAGGTAATTGAGAGCCAAGTTTCCCAAGGTAAATTATTAGCCAAGGTACCTAGGTGGGATGATTATCCAGTTGAAATTGTTATTTTTTAATAAGACAAGTGACATTTCTCACTAATGGGCCTTGGGCTTATTTGGTATGTGGGCTTTGATATTTAGAATTGGATTAAGAAATTACATTGGCTTATTTTCATTTTTAAGTGAAACTTAATTTGCAAATATAGATGAATACTGTAAGCTTCCATCTTAATTAAGTGAAAACTTAATTAGCCATCTGGATTAACAATAATTTCTAACTAAGATTTAATATTAAACTAAGTGAAAACTTAATTAATCAAGGTGGTTTATTTAGGTGAAGTATAAGATGTCTAATCATGAACTGTCAAGGTGAATAGATGATCTCATAGGTTTGTCTTGTTAGTGTACTAAGCTTGGGTATATGACTGGGAATGAATACCATTCTTTCAAGGGCATTCACTAAAGGTTTATCCAAATCTACTACTCCCTCCGATCCAAATTAGTTGACTGAGATTTGTCTAGATTCGATTGTATCTAGACATGATTTAGTATTAGATACATCCGTATCTTGACATTTTGAGTCAACTAATTTGGGTCGGAGGGAGTACTAATGGCTTAGTACCAAGTATGGACTCTTCCTTTAAGAGAATGATTTATTAAGTGTTACCTCTTTATTGGTTGCTTCCAAATGTATACTCAGCTCTAGTCAGGATTGAGTTAGCTTATCTATCATCTAGACTACTCTTACTACCTATTAGGATTTCATCCTAAAGATGATGGTAGTACTCTAACATATCTAGATTCCTTCCCTTTACTTGAAAGTAGTGAATGGTTTGAATAGGTTGGGAGGAATAGAGAAGAATGAATAGATCAATATGTGATAGATCAAGATTTGGTTTTGAGCTTTGATGCTCCTGAAGGATATATGCCCTAGAGGCAAATAATAAATGGATTTTATTATCATATCTCAAATAAGTTTATGATAGTTTCGTATTGTTCTATAAATATATCAAGCGGAGACATTGATATAGGTGTGGTATGAAACAAACCAAGTCCATAGTAGCCTCTACTCATACTAGTTCGTTGGGAAACCATGATCAAGGTTTCCTGATCATGGAGAATTCATGCCAGTTGAAAACGGAGTCATATAATTATATGATGGACATTACCCAAAGATAGTTATTGCGGCATGATCAAGTCACATGTTCATTGTTGCAATATTTAGAAGCATAGTATCCTTCTCCTTAAACCATGAGATTATATTAATCATTATCTCCCAAGGCTGCTTTGATCACATCAACCGTCATGTCTGTAACTGGGTGGCCATAAAGGTGTGTTTCAGGTATTCCAGAGGAATAGTTGAGGCTTATCTATCAAGATCAGGATTTCTTCACCTTCGTGACGGGAATGTACACACGGTCGACTTGGTGAGATTACATTCATAATGTTGCAAAATGTGACTTGGTCACGGGGATGGAATATCACATGAACAAGTAAAACATAACTTGTCGGTAACGGGATTGAAGAAGGTATATGATACCGATGATCAGATATCAGACAAGTCGTATCGAAGTAACAAAGGGAATTGGACTCGACGTTAATGGTTCAAACAACATTACATCATGGAATGCACATGGGTCATTATGGGTATCCCGGTCCCGCTAATGATCATTGAGATGAGAGGGGTCTCAATCATGTCTGTGACGTTCCTGAGCCATTGGGGTAACACACTGATGTCTACGCACTTCTATTCTTGTAGACAGTTGTTGGGCCTCCAAGTGGAGAGGTTTGTAGAACATCAGCAAGTTTTCCCTTAAGTGGATCACCCAAGGTTTATCGAACTCAGGGAGGAAGTACTCAAAGGTATTCCCTCTCAAGCAACCCTGCAATTAAGATACAAGAAGTCTCTCGTGTCCCCAACACATCCAATACACTTGTCAGGTGTATAGGTGCACTAGTTTGGCGAAGAGATAGTGAAATACAAGTGGTATGGATAATTATAACTGGTAACGGTGATAGAAAATAGCTTGATGGCGTGGAAAAGACTAAAGTAAAACTGAAATAAATATGGAAGCACGCAAACATGTAACAGATCTAGTAGCAAACGGTGTTTCAATGCTAATAAATAAGGCCTAGGGATCATACTTTCACTAGTGAACACTCTCATATAAATATATTCTCCTTATGATACTACGCTGAACTACTCTCCGATTGGACACTCTAATCAACGGTAGGGCTATAACAGCACACCTCAAAGTAAGCCTTTCCCATCTAGAAAACCCCACACTGTCACCTTGAGTACTAGATGAGTCCAACAAACACCATAATTTTATAAAGATATCCAACTCCAGATATAACTCATAACAAGTATTTGTAATCTCTAGCCTAAGTGCCACCATGGTGAGCACGCTGTCACTTTCACACACATGGGGAGAGCAGAGATCTAGTAAGCACTTGAGTAGCAAGGTAGATCTACTAGATTACAAAGCTCATGATCATAATATGATCACGCATAGAGAGAGATGAACACATAGCTACCGGTAGAACCCTTAGCCTCGAGGAAGAACTACTCCCTCCTCATCATGGGAATCAGCAATGGTGATGGAGATGGAGATGGTGGTGGAGATCGATGGAGATGGCTGGGAGGCACTTCCCCATCCCGGCAGGGTGCCCGAACAGAGACTTTCTGTCCCCCGAATCTCCCCTTCTGTGGCGGCGGCGCTGTGGAACTATTCGTGGCTGGAGGCTTGACTCCTTAGGATTTATGCATCGGGAGCCTTCTTATAGGCGAAGAGGCAAGGTCGGTGGGCGGCCAGGGGGCCCACACCACCTAGTGGAGCGGCCAGGGCTAGCCTGCGCCACCACATGGTGTGGCCGCTGTTGGGTCCGCAGCATAGAAAACAAAAAATTTCCTACGGTGTGAACTACACGCCAAGATCTATCTACTAGGTACAAAACAACGGGTGGACATACATCCAACGAGAACTTACCCTCGAAGACAACGAGTTTTGTTAACGAGTAGGAACTCGTGGTTGATGTAGTCGTACACGTGCCGATCTCAAGATCGTGAGGAAGTCCGAGCGCCGCAACTCAGCAGCGCATCCGCACACGCACACACGTTCAAGCCACCGGACAACCTCCACCTCCTCGCTCCAGCGATCTAGCGAAAGCAGCAACTCCTTCCAGACGAAATGCCACCGGGAACATGTATCTCGCTAATCCGAGACCATGGGGGAATAATTCTAGAGGGGGAGAGAGATCCTTCACAAGGAGGTGTGAGGATGAATGACGGAATGGGTGGCCTTTTATAGGAGGAGGGGGTGCCCCCTCTCTCCATGGCCGGCGCATGGGGGGTGACCCCTCACCTCCCCCATTCATGTGGTGGTAACCCCTCCACATTAAAATGCCTCTTCACATTCCCTTTTAAAGTCTCCACTTTAAATGCATTAAATTTCTCCAAATTTAATGCTCTCTCATTTAATAAAACTCTTTTTATTAAATTTATTCAGAATTTTTTTAATTACTTTAATTAAAAAACATTCACATATAGCCCCTTGCAATATTTCAATATCACATGCAGAACCACTTTCTGTAATTTCACCCGAAACAATTTCCGGTTTCTATTGAAACAATTCCTGCGCTTTGCAATTCTTTCGTCTGAAACATATGTGCTCCAAACTGGTGTCCGGTAACTCTTAAGTGTGCCACCCTATGGTTCGCGAATAATGCAGACATGATCGAGACCCTTCTCCGATCAATAATCAGCAGCGGGACCTGGAGATCCGTACTGACTCCTACACATTCAACGATGACTTCTGTGATCGTGAGAACCTTTAACGCTTCTAACTAAATCCCTTTGTCTCTCGATATATTACATGTCCAAGATTCGATCATCGGTATCTCCATACCTAGTTTTATCTCGTTACCGACATGCACTCTTTTCTCGTTCCCATGATATAACATTCTAGTGATCACATCACTTGCTTGCAAGCTATCTTAATGTGATATCACCGAGAAGGCCCAGAGTATATCTATCCGTCATCTGGATCGACAAATTCCACTCTTGATCCATGAGCCTCAACATAACACCTTCTTAGTACTGAACCCATCTTTATAGTCACCCTGTTACGGTGTGACGTTTGATGTTATCAAGATACTCTTCCGGTGTTAGCAATTAACATGATCTCATGGTCTAAGGATAAAGATTACTTTGTATGATGTTATAGCAATATAAACATAATGACTTGATCGTAATGCTATACTTCGGATGAATGTTCATCACATCATTCCACCAATGGTGTGACCTTGTTATTAACAACATCCAATGTCCATGATCAGGAAACCTTGATCATCTTGTTAATCAACAAGCTAGTTTATAAGACAGGCATAACTAGGAACCCTTTTTTGTTTATTAAACACACATGTATTGATGTTTCCGATCAATACAATTCTAGCATGTAAAATAAACATCTATCATATATAAGGAATATATAATAACAACTTTATTATTGCCTCTTAGGGCATATTTGTTTTAGTCTCCCACTTGCACTAGAGACAATAATCTAGTTCACATAGTGATAAATCTAACACCCATGGAGTTCTGGTGTTGATCATGTTTTGCCCTAGGGAGAACTTTAGTCAACGGATCTGCTACATTTAGGTTTGTGTGTACTTTACAAATCTTTATATCTCCATCCTTGACATGCTCGGGGATGGAGTGAAACCGGTGCTTAATATGCTTGGAATTCTTGTGAGACCTCGGTTCCTTTGCGTTGGCTATGGCTCCATTATTGTCACAATAGATCACCATTGGGTCCAACACACTGGGAACAACACCTAGTTTCGTAATGAACTCTTTCATCCAAACCGCCTCCTGCGTCGCTTCTGAAGCAGCAACATATTCCGCCTCCTTCGTTGAACCAGCCACCACAGGTTGTTTGGAACTCCTCCAACTAACTGCTACTCCATTCAAGAGAAATACGTATCCGGATTGAGACTTAGAGTCATCCGGATCGGTGTCAAAGCTAGCATCGACATAACACTTAGCGAATAGCTCTTCTTCACCTCCGTATATAAGAAACATATCCTTAGTTCTTCTCAAGTACTTGAGGATGTTCTTTACCGCTATCTAGTGTTCCGAACCTGGATCAGATTGGTACCTACTAGTCAAACTAATAGCATGTGCCACATCCGGTCTTGTACATAGCATGGCATACATAATAGAGCCTATGGCCGAGGCAGAGGGGATCTTATCCATCATCTCTCTTTCTTCCGCCGTAGCCGGACTTTGAGTCTTACTCAATGTCTTGCCTTGCAACATAGGTAAGAACCCCTTCTTACTTTCGTCCATATTAAACTTATTTAATATCTTATCAAGGTATGTACTCTGCGATAGCCCAATTAGGCGCCTTGATCTATCTCTATAGATTTTAATGCCTAATATATATGAAGCTTCACCAAGGTCCTTCATCGAAAATTTGCTGTTTAGATAACTTTTAACACTGTTTAAAAGATCTATATCATTTCCAATCAATAATATGTCATCCACATATAATATCAGAAATGCCACATTGCTCCCACTCACTGTCTTGTAAATACAAGCCTCTCCATAAGTTTGGACAAATCCAAACTCTTTGATCACCTCATCAAAGCGGAGATTCCAACTCCGGGATGCTTGCTTCAGTCCATAGATGGATCGCTGAAGTTTGCACACCTTATCATCATCCTTAGGATCGACAAAACCCTTAGGTTTTATCATATACAACTCTTCTTCAATATTACCATTGAGGAACACAGTTTTGACATCCATCTGCCATATTTCATAATCGAAATATGCAGCAATTGCTAACATAATCCTAACCGACTTAAGCATCGCTACGGGGGAGAATGTCTCATCGTAGTCAACTCCTTGAATTTGTTGAAACCCCTTTGCGAGAAGTCGAGCCTTATAGATGGTCACATTACCATCAGCATCAATTTTTATTTTGAAAATCCATTTATTCTCAAAGGCCTTTCGGTCGTGAGGTAAGTCCACCAAGTTCCAAACTTGGTTCTCGTACATGGATTCCATCTCAGATTTCATGGCTTCTATCCATTTGTTGGAATCCGGGCTCATCATCGCTTCTTCATACGTCGCAGGGTCATCCATTTCATCAACCATGAAATTCACATCAGGATTGTCGTACAGTTCATGAGCTGCACGTGTCCTGCTTGACCTGCGAGGTTCGGTAGTGTCCTCTTTCGGAGTTTCATGATCATTATCATTAGCTCTCTCTTCATCAGGTGAAGTCAACTCCGAAACAACTTCCGGTGCTGCGCCACTCGCCATTCCATAAAGAGAAGGTTCAATAACCTCTTCGAGTTCTACCTTCCGACTACTCACACCTTTCGCGAGAAACTCCTTCTCAAGAAATGATCCATTCTTGGCAACAAAAACCTTGCCCTCGGGTCTGTGATAGAAGGTATACCCAATTGTTTCCTTAGGGTATCCTATGAAGACGCATTTTTCCGCTTTGGGTTCGAGTTTATCCGGTTGAAGTTTCTTCACATAAACATCGCATCCCCAAACTTTAAGAAATGACAGCTTAGGTTTGTTTCCAAACCATAATTCATACGGTGTCGTTTTAACGGATTTAGATGGTGTCCGATTTAAAGTGAATGCAGCTGTTTCCAGTGCATAACCCCAAAATGACAGTGGCAAGTCAGTCAGAGACATCATAGATCGAACCATATCCAATAAGGTACGATTACGACGTTCTGACACACCATTACGGTGTGGTGTTCTGGCAGGCGTGAGTTGTGAAACTATTCCACACTCTTTCATGTGTGTGCAAAAATCGTAACTTAGATACTCTCCTCCACGGTCAGACCGTAGAAATTTGATCTTTCTATTACGATGATTTTCCACTTCATTCTGAAATTCCTTGAACTTTTCAAAAGTTTCAGACTTGTGTTTCATCAAATAGATATACCCATATCTACTCAAATCATCCGTGAAAGTAACAAAATAACGATATCCACCTCGCGCCGACACACACATTGGTCCACACACATCAGTATGCATGATTTCCCATAGATCTGTCGCCCATTCCATTGAACCGGAAAACGATGTTCTAGTCATCTTGCCCATAAGGCATGGCTCACATGTATCAAATGATTCAAAATCAAGTGATTCCAAAAGTCCATCAGAATGGAGTTTCTTCATGTGTTTAACGCCAATATGACCTAGACGGCAGTGCCACATATATGTAGACATATCATCATCAAGTTTAATCTTTTTAGCATTAACATTATGAATGTGTGTAATATTACTATCGAGATCCAATAGAAATAAACCATTCAACATAGGTGCATGGCCATAAAAGATATCATTCTTATAAATCGAACAACCATTGTTTTCAGATTTAAAGGAATGACCACTTTGCATCAAACACGATCCAGATACAATGTTCATGCTCAGTGCAGGCACTAAATAACAATTATTTAGGTTTATAACTAATCCCGATGGCAAATGGAGAGGTAGCGTCCCGACGGCGATCACATCAACTATTGATCCATTGTCGACCCGCATTCTACCCTCATCCCTTGCTAGTTGTCGCTTGTTCCGTAGCCCCTGAACCAAGTTACATATATTAGCAACCGATCCCGTATCAAATACCTAGGTGCTACTGCGAGTACTAGTCAAGTACACATCAATAACATGTATATCACACATACCTTTGTTTGCCTTGCCGGACTTCTTGTCCGCCAAATACTTGGGGCAGTTGCGCTTCCAATGGCCAGTCCCCTTACAATAGTAGCACTCGGTGTCAGACTTAGGGCTAACTCGGGGTTTCTTTTCAGGCGTGGCAATAGACTTGCCACCCTTCTTTCCCTTATGCTTGCCTTTCTTATCTTTCTTGAAACCGGTGGTCCTATTGATCATGAACACTTGATGTTCTTTCCTAATCTCCACTTCTGCAGTCTTAAGCATTGACAGAAGCTCGGGAAGAGACTTCTTCATGCCCTGCATATTATAGTTCATCACGAAGCTCTTGTAGCTAGGTGGCAGAGATTGGAGAACACGATGTATGCCTAAGTCAATGGGAATCGTTATTCCCAAGGACAAAAGCTTATCGGCGTACGCAGACATTTTGAGTATGTGCTCACTAACGGAGTTGTTTTCCTCCATCATGAAGCTAAAGAACTTTTCTGTAGCATTATAACTCTCTACGGCAGCATGGGTATCGAAAATCATTTTCAATTCTCCCATCGTATCAAAAGCATTGCCATTTTCAAAACGCTTTCGAAGTTCTGGTCCTAGCCCATACAGTATGCCGCAATGAACTAAGTTGTGGTCCTCCTGACGAGTCACATAGACATTCTTTTCCTTGTCAGGGGCATCAGGAGCTGGTGGGGGGACTAGCGGCGCATCTAGCACATATTGCTTTTGTGCAGTAGTGAGGAGAATCCTCAAATTCATAGTCCACTTGGTGAAGTTGCTACCATTTGCAGCAAGTTTCTCTTTCTCCATGAACACATTGAAATTAAAAGCAGGTGGTGCCACCTACAACAGAATTTGTAAAGTTTATTTAGACTAAGTTTATGATAGATTGAGTTCAGCTAATCCAAATTACTAATGAACTCCCACTCAAAAACGACATCCCTCGTGTCTTTTTGGTGATTACATGAACCAAATCCACTACACTAAGTCCGATCATCACGTGAGTAGATGTAGATTTAAAGGTGAGCATCTATATGAGCATCATATCAACTATCAGACTCATGCTTAATCTTTCGGTCCGTGTTCCAAGGCCATGTCTGTACATGCTAGGCTCGCCAAGTAAGAACCTTAGTATTCGCGTGTGTAAAACTGTCTTACACCCATTCCTATGAAAGCGTAGATTCGAGTACACTCGATCATCACGTGATGTCTCGAAACATGATCCACAGAACGGTGCATACTTAAGGAAGAACACATTTTTATCTTGATATCCAAATGAGGGATCATCTTATAATGCTACCAAAAGCGCCAAACTAGCAGTATAAGATGCTAACATCTAAGGTGTAAAGTGAGATGATATGGTCCATGCATTTGATCTCTATCACTTGCATCGTGGTATGATCTCTATCATTCCTTTGTGTGTAAGGCCAAGGTCTATGGAACTTTCACGTTGAGTGTATTGTAAGAGTATCTATCATACATCTACTTACAACAATACCATATCAATACACTAGCCCAGCAACGATCCAAACTAGACGCCTCTAATTTATCAATTACAAGTTTTACGTGGCTTAGGGCTTTCGGAGATAGAACCGTTCTCACCTACGAACATGAACCACAACGAGGATAACTAAGTTATTAGCAACTCGTTGTAAATCAGGTATTGACTATAGTAGGAGAGACAGACACCCGCCAGCCACTTATGCAAAACAAGTTGCATGTCATTCGTGGAACCGGTCTCATGTACGATGACATGTAAGGTTGGTCCGGGCCGCTTCATCCCACTATGCCACCAATATCCAAAATCATAGAACATGCAATAACATGATCATTGAAGGGAATATGCCTGAGAGGCAATAATAAAGTGGTTATTATCTTATTCCTTGTTTATGATAAATGTTTATTTTGCATGCTATAATTGTATTAATTTGGAAACGTTAATACATGTGTGTTTAATAAACAAAAGGAAAGTTCCTAGTTATGCCTCTCTTATAAACTAGCTCGTTGAGTAACAACATGAGCAAGGTTTCCTGATCATGGACATTGGATGTCGTTAATAACGAGGTCACAACATTGGTGGAATGATGTGATGAACATTCATCCAAAGTATAGCATTATGATCAGAGTCATTATGTTTATATTGCTATAACATCATACGAAGTAATCTTAGTCCTTAGACCATGAGATCATGTTAATTGCTAACACCGGAAGAGTATCTTGATAACATCAAACGTCACACCGTAATAGGGTGACTATAAAGGTGGGTTCAGTGCTACGAAGGTGTTATGTTGAGGATGATGGATCAAGAATGGGATTTGTCCATCCCGATGATGGATAGATATACTCTGGGCCCTCTCGGTGATATCACATTGAAATAGCTTGCAAGCAAGTGATGTGATCACTAGAATGTTATATCACGGGAACGAGAAAAGAGTGCATGTCGGTAACGAGATCAAACTAGGTATTTGGATACCGATGATCGAATCTCGGATATGTAATATATCGCGAGACAAAGGGATTTAGTTACGAAGTTAAAGGTTCACACGATCACAAGTCATCGTTGAATATGTGGGAGTCAGTACGGATCTCCAGGTCCCGCTGCTGATTATTGATCGGAGAGGGGTCTCGATCATGTCTACATTATTCACGAACCGTAGGGTGACACACTTAAGGGATACCGACACCATTTGGAGCAAATATGTTTCAGATAAAGATTTAAGAAAGCGCTGGAATCATTTCGATGGAAACCAGAATCATTTTGGGTGAAATTGCAGAAACTGGTTTTGCATGTGATATTGAAATGTTGCAGGGGGTTTTATGTGAATGTTTGTTAATTAATGTAATTGAAAAAATTCTGAATAAAATAAATAAAAGTGTTTTATTTAATGAGAACTTGCATTAAATTTGGTGGAAATTTAATGGAGGTGAGTGGAATTTTGAGTGGGTGGCTAATTATGTGAGTGGGAGCTCCACCCACATGAATGTGGAAGAGGTGGGGGCACCTCCCTTGGCCGCCGGCCATGGTGAGGGGCTGCCCCCTCCCTATAAAAGGCCCCCCACTCCCTCCTCTCATCTTGCACCACCTCCTCGTGAAGGTTCTCTTCTCCCTCTAGTTATTCCCCATGGTCTCGGATTAGCGAGATACATGTTCCCGATGGCTTTATCTGTAAAGGATTTGCTGCTTCCGCTGCATCGCTGGAGCGAGGAGGCGGAGGTTGTTCGGTGGACCGAACGTGTGTGCGATCACGGATGCACCGCTACTTTGCGGTGCTGGACTTGATGGTGCTGGACCTGATGGTGCTGGAGCTACTGGACCTGTCAGACTTCCACACAATCTTGAGATCGGCAAGCGTACGACTACATCAACCACGAGTTCCTACTCGTTAACAAAACTCGTTGTCTTCGAGGGTAATTTCTCCATGGATGTACGTCCACTCGTTGCTCTGTATCTAGTAGATAGATCTTGGCGTATAGTTCTCATCATAGGAATTTTTTTGTTTTCTATGATGCGGACCCAACAGTGGTATCAGAGCCTGATCTATGCGTAGGTGCTTTGCACGGGTAGTACACATATGTTTATATGTGGACGATGATGATCATGTTATTGCATCTTCTATGTACTTTGGATATTGGTGGCATAGTGGGATGAAGCGGCCCGGACCAACCTTACATGTCATCGTACATGAGACCGATTCCACGACTAACATGCAACTAGTTTTGCATAAGTGGCTAGCGGGTGTCTGTCTCTCCTACTATAGTCAATATCTGATTTACAACGAGTTGCTAATAACTTTGTTATCCTCGTTGTGTTTCATGTTCGTAGGTAAGACCGGTTCTATCTCCGAAAGCCCTAAGCCATGTAAAACTTGCAATTGATAAATTAGAGGCGTCTTGTTTAGATCGTTGCTGGGCTAGTGTCTTGATATGGTATTGTTGTAAGTAGATGTATGATATGTACTCTTACAACTCACTTAACGTGTAAGTTCCATAGACCTTGGCCTTACACACAAAGGAATGATAGAGATCATACCACAATGCAAATGATAGAGATCAAAAGCATGGACCATATCACCTCACTTCACACATTAGATGTTAGCATCTTATATTGCTAGTTTGGCGCTTTTAGTAGCACTATAAGATGATCCCTCATTTAAATATCAAGATAAAATGTGTTCTTCCTTAAGTATGCACCGTTTTATGGATCGTGTTTCGAGACATCACGTGATGATCAGGTGTACTCAACTCTACGCTTTCATACAACGGGTGTAAGACAGTTTTACACACGCGAATACTAAGGTTCTTACTTGGCGAGCCTAGCATGTACATACATGGCCTCGGAACACGGACCGAAAGGTTAAGCATGAGTCGTATAGTTGATGTGATGACCATATTGATGCTCGCCTTTGAAGCTACACCGACTCACGTGATGATCGGACTTGGTGTAGTGAATTTGGTTCATGTAATCACCAAAAAGGCACGAGGGATGTCGTTTTTGAGTGGGAGTTTATTTCTAATTTGGATTAGTCGAACTCAATTTGTCATAAACTAAATCGAAGTGAATTTGCATAATTTGTTGTAGTCATTGGCATCTGTTCACTACCTTACGCTTAGTTTTAATTGAGATAATAGAACTATAGAATTCTAGATATTTACTTTACGAACTGGTATCGTATTGTTTTGAATGTCAATTTAAAGTTTATAAGTCCTATTGCAAACTTTCAGCAAACTCTATTTACTCCATGAAGTTTAATAAGTAGTATTAAATAAAGAGTAAGAATTCCAATGTTAGTATCTAAAGTATCATGTTTGCCTCCATGATTATTGATATTCAAAAATTGTTTTAATATCAAGGTTATCTAGGAGCTGAAAGAATTGTTTCAGGAACCATCATGTGTGGAAGATATTGTGATATCTGAAACAATGTTTTTGGTTGCATTATGATAGAGTATAATTTAGCAAAATACATGTTCTCATATTGTATGATAATTTGTGAAGGATGGAGATGCTAGGCATCTGGATCTCCCAAAAAGGTGTTGGGAACTAACATTATACTCGCGATTCTTCCTTATAGGCTATAGTAGCTTGATCATGAAAGTTGTCATGATAAGGATGAATAGAAGATGTAAGTAAAATGTTCACTACACTAATAGATTACTAAAGAATGGATTTTTGAAAGAACACCAAACATTTGATGATGGTGATCCACTTCAAAGTGCAAGTCCAAAGCTATTAGTATTTGACTATATACGCTTTGTACTCTGTGTCATGTGAATGACACCACTATTGATGTTGATAGATTCTTTTAAAAGAAAAGGAATTGTTGAAAGAGAATCTATAAAATATTTGGCAGAAAATAAAAGGTTGGAGATGTCCAACTTAGGTATATAGAAGATGTACATGTTATGGTTGTATTCCTTGCTTGTTAACCAATGTGGTTCTGAGGTATAGGATACCGGTATTGGATACCGAATTGGTCGGTGTGAAGTGTCATACAGAACAACACAATTCATGAACTGCAACGGCCTAAGTAACTAGCAAAAGAATAAGTGATGATGTTCATCGAAAACAAATAAAGTGTTATTGTGTTTTTCGTTGTTGTCAAACCTAGCCTTCAAGATTTGTTTTAATAATTGTTATTTTGTTCCGGTATTATGAGAACAATGGTTGTTCAAATAATTACTGTATTCCATAAAGGATGGATGAACTTTTACAAGTCTAGTTGGAGAAATCACATCCATAAATATTATTGCTAAAATGTCGTAAGACAAATGACTGGAAGATCACTTATGAAGTGACATCGCTGTTTGAATTATAATGGAAAGTAAACATGAAGAAACTCCATCTTGATGGATTTTTGGAGTCTTTTGATTTTGATCAATTGATGCTTGTGAAACCTCCCTCAAGATAATGGAAACTCTGTCCATAGGCCAAAGAGGAACGGATGACTAACTTATTGGATATTATGCATGTTGATGTATATAGTCCATTATGTGTAGCCATATGAGATGGATCTTTTTTGCTTCATATGCTTTCTCCGGAAATTTGAGTGAATATATTTATATATTTACTTAATAAGGAAGAAGTATGAAACATTTGAAAATTGTTCAAAGACTTTCAAGATGAAGTGAAAAATCATTGTAACAAGAAAATAAAAGAGTTTATGATTTGATCATAAAGGAAGATATTTGAGTTACAGGTTTAGCAAAACACCTAAGATTTCAGGAATTGTTCCATGAATTTGCATTTCCCAATAAACCACGGGAGTATGGTATGTTCGAGAGATCAAATCAAACCTTGTTTGACATGGTAAGATCAAAGGTGTCATTTATAAAACTGCCATTATGTTTTAAAGATTAAAGCTTTAGAGATTGCCGCTTTTACACTAAAAAGAGCACCATCGTGATCCATTGAAATGACACCAAATGAGTTATGGTTTGGGTTAAAACCCGAATTGTCTTTTCTTAAATTTTGGTATGCTATGCATAAGTAAAATGTTTACAACCAAAGTCGGATAAGCACGTCTTTGTAGGTTATCCCAAAGAATTTGTTGGGAATTCCTCCATAACACCGAGGACAAAAGAGTTTGTCGCTTAGAACGTCAAGTTTCTTGAGAAGGAATTTTTCGTGAAAAGTTAAGTGGGAGGACAATAGAACTTTGATAAGGTTGTTGAACCTTAGATATATGTGCTGAGTAGCGCAGCGCCGAAAAGTGTCCCGGTGGCGGCCACAATGCTCATGGCTCCCGTGATTACAAAGGGTGTGATCTTGGAGATTAGAGTTCTTATTAAACCATGTGGGTCGGTAAGAATCAAATAGTAAGATTTGAAACAAAAGTCGTTATTGTTTTGACAATGATGAACCGACTGCATGCAAAGGAGTGATGATGGGTCCCTGACTCCATAAAATGACTAGAAGTCATAGAATCCATGATAGTATCCGTACACGAGAAATCAAGTTTCTGAACTTGGAAGACCCTCCAAAAAGGCGTGAAGCCTATTGGTCGTGTTTGGATCTATAAAGAAATAAGACATGGATGGTTAACATCTATGAAATAATCGACATGTCGAAAAGAAGTTTACGACAATGTTCAAGGAGTTGACTATGACAAGATTTGATCTTTCATAGCGATATATAGTATTAACGGATTAATGTAGCAACCACTACATATAATTTGGTATATGGTAGTTGAATAAACAAAACAAGGTTCTTCTAATAGAATGGTAACCTAGGACATGTACATGACATGGTCCGAAGGGTTTTGTTAATTCAAAGGGTGCTAAAAGGGCATGTAAACTTCAATAGTTGAAGTAAGCATAGCGGAGTTGGAATCTTCACCATGATGAAACTATTAAAAGAGTTTAAACTCATCGGAGATGATGAAGATGCTTGCATTTGCAAGAAATTAAGTGGGAGCGCTGAGACATATTTCTAATACATTATGTAGAGGACATATTATTGATTGGAAATGATGTATCTTGAATTGACACAAGTTAAGGATTTCATTAAAATAAGATTTCGATGAAAGACTTGGGCAAACCCAGAATATTAGGCATCAATATCTATATGGATAGATTAAGGCGCTAATATGGTTGTGCCAAACATACATATATGAGATATTGAAAGGGTTCAATATGGAAACAACAAGAAAGGTTCTTGCTGCATGGAAAGGATTGTATCAAAATTCAAGTGTTTCAACACTTGGTGAGTAAAATCACATGAAGATTTTGATCGATTATACCATGATAAGATGATCATTGGACAATAGCAAAGATATTCTTATGAGCTTTTGGAAGAACTAAGAATATATAATGTATAAGTGACAAATAGTTAAAGGTAGTTCATTGTAAAGTGTTACATTGATACTAGTTTTGTCACAAGATACAAATTAAATTTATCTCAATTTAGACTATGGGTGGCACAATGTAATGGAAAGGATGTTCCATGATGGATTTGGATGAGTTCCAAAGTTGAGACATTGTGACGGATACTACAACAAAAGGCTAAGTATATGACTGCTATAGTAGCAGCATAGGAGGGCATTTGTGTTAAGTAGTTTGTTATCAAACGAGGTGTGGTTCAAAGTGGGCTAATACTATGAAGATATGTTGTGTGACAATAGTATCAACATATTTTAACCCGAACGAACTAAAGGTCTACCAAAGGACCAAATTTATACAATGCCATCTCATTTGAGAATGAGTGATGCGTAGAGACGCAAAGACATGCAAATACACACGGAACTGAAACTGTCAGAGCCGGAGATTATGTTAACCACTAGCAATCGCCTATATGCAACACCAAGAAAGCCATAGGTGTTCAATACGCAAAGTTTTTCAAACTAGATTATTGACTCTAGTGCAAGTGGGAGACTGAAGGGAATATGCCCGAGAGGCAATAATAAAGTAGTTATTATCTTATTCCTTGTTTATGATAAATGTTTATTTTGCATGCTATAATTGTATTAATTTGGAAACGTTAATACAAGTGTGTTTAATAAACAAAAGGAAAGTTCCTAGTTATGCCTCTCTTATAAACTAGCTCGTTGATTAACAAGATGATCAAGGTTTCCTGATCATGGACATTGGATGTCGTTAATAACGAGGTCACAACATTGGTGGAATGATGTGATGAACATTCATCCAAAGTATAGCATTACGATCAGATTCATTATGTCTATATTGCTATAACATCATACGAAGTAATCTTAGTCCTTAGACCATGAGATCATGTTAATTGCTAACACCGGAAGAGTATCTTGATAACATCAAACGTCACACCGTAATAGGGTGACTATAAAGGTGGGTTCAGTGCTACGAAGGTGTTATGTTGAGGCTCATGGATCAAGGGTGGGATTTGTCCATCCCGATGACGGATAGATATACTCTAGGCCCTCTCGGTAATATCACATTGAAATAGCTTGCAAGCAAGTGATGTGATCACTAGAATGTTATATCACGGGAATGAGGAGTGCATGTCGGTAACGAGATCAAACTAGGTATTTGGATACTGATGATCGAATCTCGGACATGTAATATATCGCAATACAAAGGGATTTAGTTACGACGTTAAAGGTTCACACGATCACAAGAGTCATCGTTGAATATGTGGGAGTCAATACGGATCTCCAGGTCCTGCTGCTGATTATTGATCGGAGAGGGGTCTCGATCATGTCTACATTATTCACGAACCGTAGGGTGACACACTTAAGGGATACCGACACCATTTGGAGAAAATATGTTTCAGATAAAGATTTAAGAAAGCGCTGGAATCATTTCAATGGAAACCGGAATCGTTTCGGGTGAAATTGCAGAAACTGGTTCTGCATGTGATATTGAAATGTTGCAGGGGGTTTTATGTGAATGTTTGTTAATTAATGTAATTGACAAAATTCTGAATAAAATAAATAAAAGTGTTTTATTTAATGAGAACTTGCATTAAATTTGGTGGAAATTTAATGGAGGTGAGTGGAATTTTGAGTGGGTGGCTAATTATGTGAGTGGGAGCTCCACCCACATGAATGTGGAAGAGGTGGGGGCATCTCCCTTGGCCGCCGGCCATGGTGAGGGGCTGCCCCCTCCCTATAAAAGGCCCCCCACTCCCTCCTCTCATCTTGCACCACCTCCTCGTGAAGGTTCTCTTCTCCCTCTAGTTATTCCCCATGGTCTCGGATTAGCGAGATACATGTTCCCGGTGGCTTTATCTGGAAAGGAGTTGCTGCTTCCGCTGCATCGCTGGAGCAAGGAGGCGGAGGTTGTTTGGTGGACCGAACGTGTGTGCGATCACGGATGCACCGCTACTTTGCGGTGCTGGACTTGATGGTGCTGGACCTGATGGTGCTGGAGCTGCTGGACCTGTCGGACTTCCACACGATCTTGAGATCGGCAAGCGTACGACTACATCAACCACGAGTTCCTACTCGTTAACAAAACTCGTTGTCTTCGAGGGTAAGTTCTCCATGGATGTACGTCCACCCGTTGCTCTGTATCTAGTAGTTAGATCTTGGCGTATAGTTCTCATCATAGGAAATTTCTTGTTTTCTATGCTGCGGACCTAACAATCCTCATCGCCCACATATAAACATATGTGTACTACCCGTGCAAAGCACCTACGCGTAGATCAGGCTCTGATACCACTGTTGGGTCCGCAGCATAGAAAACAAAAAAAATTCTACGGTGTGAACTACACGCCAAGATATATCTACTAGGTACAAAGCAACGGGTGGACATACATCCAACGAGAACTTACCCTCGAAGACAACGAGTTTTGTTAACGAGTAGGAACTCGTGGTTGATGTAGCCGTACACTTGCGGATCTCAAGATCGTGAGGAAGTCCGAGCGCCGCAACTCAGCAGCGCATCCGCACTCGCACACACGTTCAAGCCACCGGACAACCTCCACCTCCTCGCTCCAGCGATCGAGCGGAAGCAGCAACTCCTTCCAGACGAAATGCCACCGGGAACATGTATCTCGCTAATCCGAGACCATGGGGGAATAATTCTAGAGGGGGAGAGAGATCCTTCACAAGGAGGTGTGAGGATGAAGGACGGAATGGGTGGCCTTTTATAGGAGGAGGGGGTGCCCCCTCTCTCCATGGCCGGCGCATGGGGGGTGACCCCTCACCTCCCCCATTCATGTGGTGGTAACCCCTCCACATTAAAATGCCTCTTCACATTCCCTTTTAAAGTCTCCACTTTAAATGCATTAAATTTCTCCAAATTTAATGCTTTCTCATCTAATAAAAATCTTTTTATTAAATTTATTCAGAATTTTGTTAATTACTTTAATTAACAAACAATCACATATAGCCCCTTGCAATATTTCAATATCACATGCAGAACCACTTTCTGCAATTTCACCTGAAACAATTTCCGGTTTCTATTGAAACAATTCCTGCGCTTTGCTTTTCTTTCGTCTGAAACATATGTGCTCCAAAATGGTGTCCGGTAACTCTTAAGTGTGCCACCCTATGGTTCGCGAATAATGCAGACATGATCGAGACCCTTCTCCGATCAATAATCAGCAGCGGGACCTGGAGATCCGTACTGACTGCTACACATTCAATGATGACTTCTGTGATCGTGAGAACCTTTAACGCTTGTAACTAAATCCCTTTGTCTCTTGATATATTACATGTCCGAGATTCGATCATCGGTATCTCCATACCTAGTTTGATCTCGTTACCGACATGCACTCTTTTCTCGTTCCCGTGATATAACATTCTAGTGATCACATCACTTGCTTGCAAGCTATCTTAATGTGATATCACCGAGAGGGCCTAGAGTATAACTATCCATCATCTGGATTGACAAATTCCACTCTTGATCCATGAGCCTCAACATAACACCTTCGTAGTACTGAACCCATCTTTATAGTCACCCTGTTACGGTGTGACGTTTGATGTTATCAAGATACTCTTCCGGTGTTAGCAATTAACATGATCTCATGGTCTAAGGATAAAGATTACTTCGTATGATGTTATAGCAATATAAACATAATGACTTGATCGTAATGCTATACTTCGGATGAATGTTCATCACATCATTCCACCAATGGTGTGACCTTGTTATTAACAACATCCAATGCCCATGATCAGGAAACTTTGATCATCTTGTTAATCAACAAGCTAGTCTATAAGAGAGGCATAACTAGGAACCCTTTTTGTTTATTAAACACACATGTATTGATGTTTCCGATCAATACAATTCTAGCATGTAAAATAAATATCTATCATATATAAGGAATATATAATAACAACTTTATTATTGCCTCTTAGGGCATATTTCCTTCAGCCGCCCTGTGGCCCCTCTCCGTCTCGTCTTCTGGCTCCGTGAGTCTTCCGGTAAAATATTGACTTTGGCTTTTGTCCGGTCCAATTCTGAGAATATTGATTTCTAACTTTCCTGGAACCAAAAACAGCAGAAAACAGGCAACTGGCACTGTGGCATCTTGTTAATAGGTTAGTCCATGAAATCATATGAAAAGTACTCTAAAGTGTGGACAAAACACAAGAAAGTAGATAAAACCAAGCATGGAACATCAAAAATTATAGATACATTTGCAATGTATCACACACTTAAGGGTGCAATGACGCTACAAGATAATTCTCGATGTATCGGAATCACTAGATGAAAGAGAAGAGAAAACCGGAAAAAATCCGTGAGAGAACCAGAATCATTCCAGGAAATTCCAAAGTCATTCGGAGGAAATCGAACGGGAACCGAGAGTTATTCAGGTCAAAAAGGATTTTTTAATATGTATTTACATATTAATTAATGTAATTAACATTAAATATAATATTAAAATCTAATTTGAAAGGGTATTTCACTAATGGGCCAAATTCCCTAGGGAAAGGGCCCATGAGGGAAACTACCATGAGGAAAGGGCCAAGGGGCTAACCGCCCCATGGTGCCCACTTGGCTAGCCTAGGACTACGCGCAGGGTGGGGCACCCCTGGCCGGCCAGCCCACGGAGCCATAAGGGCGCATGGCGCCACCCCCTCTCTCTACCTTGTTTAGTCCCACATAGGAAACCTAGGAGGGTACACCTCCCTCTGCCTATATAAAGGGGTGGCCACGGGTGGGAATAAACACACAACAATTTAATAACTCTCTAACTCATTTCCAGAGGGAATTCTCTCTCTCTTATTGTCCTCTCGCGGTGTTGTGGTCCGTAGAAGGATTGCACACATAAGAAGATGACGTACCTACAACACACCATTGTGTTGCAGATATTCTAGCCGAAGGATCTACTTCCGCAACATCGGCAGGGATCAGAGCCCGGGAGTCATCGTTGTACACTGTGTGTGTGCAAAACCACGAGGATCCTACCATTATAGGCATCTTTGATGTCTTGAGCTAGAGCCGCTACACGATGGAGAAAGGGGTGACTTGCGAGGAGCTTCGCGTCCTTGAGGTCGGCTACGAGTAAGACTACATCATCCATGTTCCACTCGGAATGTTAACTACTTTCAAACTACAAGGGTATGTTTCCAAAACCTTGGAAGTTACAGTATTACTCCTAGATAGATCTTGGGCAGTTCAGGGCGTTCCAACGTAGAATTTTTTTTGTTTTCTGCCACGGAACCCCTTAAGTGGTATCAGAGCCGATCTATGTGTAGTAGTACTTGTACGGCCAGTACACACGTGGACTGTGCAGGCTTTGATCCTATAGTTGTTACCCTCTACCATGTACTTGCTAATATAATGGCATTAATTGATGAAGCATCCTAGACCGACCTTACTCGTAATCTTACGCGAGACTGGTTCCACTCTCAACATATGACTTGTACCATATAAGTGGCTAGCGGGTGTCTGTCTCTCATTCAATAGTTGATATGGCATTTACAATGGAGGGCCTTGAGTGGGGTGTATTAGAGACAACTATTCGTTCCATGTTCTGGTTGGAAAGTTCGTAGATTAGAAACGATTCTATCACTAAATCCCTAGCAGCCACGTAAAACTTGGAAAATATAAAGTAGAGGCGTCTAAATTTATTTTACAGGAGGGCTTGTGATTTGATATGGTCTTGGTAAGTACGAACGTAAAGTACTTTACTTTTATGTTACTAAGTAGTATAGTAATAGTCATCATTCCGATGGATGACCTACTGGTGGCATCATGGAGTTGGCGTCAAACTGGTGGAAAGATAGAGATCATGCCAGAGCACTCGATGGAGATCAAGGTGCAAGAAGAAGGACCATATCATTTCACAATATACATATGATGTTGATACCTGTTATATCTTATTATGTGCTAGTATTAGATACTCAACAGTAGCATATTATATTGGATGATCCCTATTAATACTAGTGTAGTGTTCTCCCTTTGGTGTGCACCACCAAGAAAGTTGGCATTTATGAAGCAGGTATGCACTGCGAATACACAAAGGTTGGATTGGCGATCCTAGCATGTATAGACATGGCCCCGGAACACAATAGATCAAAAGATCGAGCATGAGTCACATGGTTAATGTGATCAACGGGAACAGTCCACCCCGGTAGCCGTATCAAAGGTCGTGATGATGAGGGATGATATGGTGTAAATGGATCCTATGATCGCTAAAATCGTCCAAGGGATGGCAATTTTAGTGGGATCTCAATTATAGAATTAAACTCGTATTATGAACTTAGTCTAGATGTATTTTGCAACTATCTTAGTAAGATCTTGACTTATCCCATTTAGGTCCTTTGCGACCATGGGAATTTTCTTGCTTGATGTGGAACTTGAAAGAAGGGTCCAACTTCATAGATTAATACCCACACTTGAAGGATGTCATCGTAATAGATGATGTTCTCTTCTTGATACAAAAAAACCAGTAGGAGATAATCCAATAACTCCGCAATGTCATCTAATGGGCCCACTGATGATATTTTGTATTTTCTCCACTACCATCCAATAAAGCCACTCTCCATTCAATGGAAGTTAGGCTGGACTATGATTGTGTTTTCATGCAAATGAGGCACATAAAGTATGAGCCATTAGATAAGTTTTTGTTCCAAACTAGTTGGAAGAAAACCGATCTTGGAGAATCTCTTAGCAATCTTGAATTAGCGCCATGAATGTCGCACATACGATGTGGACTATAAACACCTTTGTGTTAAATGGGGCATCATACTCGCTTCTTCCCAGTCACAAAGATGTCATCAGGGGCTATATCATGAAATATAAATAGTTCACCTTTCATGAGTTCATGACACAGTTAAGAACTCTTAGAAGGGATTGATCGCAGTGGGAGTCATGGATGAAAAGGGTATATGTTAGATATACAAATTATAATTGCTATTCTTGCAAAAACTCATTGCAGTTTACAAAGTATTTGATACTTGTCCAGTTTTGTGAAAACATGATTGTCTTCTTGAGAATTGCCAAAAGAAATGGGGCAACATGGCATGATGATGACAGTCAAGACAGTTGATGCTAACATCACTCCTTTCCTCAAAGTTCATCATTTGGATTAGTGGGTTTGAAAAAAAAATCATATTTGTGTGTTTTGTGACTTTATTAGTGTGTCTTGCTTTAGCTAGACTATTATTCATATAAGTGAGAGACAATCCAGTTGTACCACTATTATGAATAATATATTTTATGGTCACATTACGATTATGAATGAGTTATTCTCATCACTATGTTAATGATAATAGTTTAAGCATTTATAAAGGATTAGAATGCTAAAAGATAACCATGTTTAAATATTGAATGACACTATTGTTTAAATCATTGTGGTTATTGCATGTTTTTCATGTTAATGAAAATCAGGGTCTTAGATATTTGATCTAGAGACTTTGCAAAAGCATGCCTCATTGGGTAGAATGACTAAAACTCCACATTCTAGTAAAACAGTTATATGCGATGAATTGTTGAATCTTATACATAGTGATGTATTGCATTTTCAACAGAATAGTGGAAATCATTATTTCATAAACTTCATTGTGAGTTTAAGTGAATATGTGTATTTACTTAATGAAACACAAGTCTGAAACTATTTGAATTGTTCAGATGATTTCGAAATGAAGGAGGATATTAAAATTATCGAGAATACAAAGTCTATAGGATTTTATCGAAATGACTAAGTTATTTAAGTTAAATGTTAGTATAAAAGGACTTGTTAAAGATGTTTCACAAATTATGATGATTGGACAATGCAAAATGTATTGATATGTCTAAACATCATAATCATATTGTATTGAATACATATGGTCTAAAATTATCTCTTATCAAGGTTATAGCTATCGTTTAGAGTTAGAGATCAAATAAGCAAACACTCATTTGAAATATAAGGAACATCTAAAGATTCGTGGAAACAACACCATAAGAGTTATGGCACATTTGTGTTTATGGAGATTTCGATAGTTCGAATTCATGGTGAATAAACAAATCTTTCTAGTGTATTCTTAGGCAACTTTGAATACATCTTCCACAAAGGACTAACCTGCTGTTTTCTGAGGTATTGTATTTTCTCAAGAAACAATCTCTTGATGAAGATACAGGTGGAAGAAAGTGAAAGCATAAAGAAGATATTTGATCTTGCATCCGATATGTCGAGTAGCGCAACGAAATTTGTTTCAGGGGCTAAACTCTACAAGAGGAGAAACTTGTGGTAACGATCATGAAGTTTCATCGAATACTTTTATTAAAGAAAGTAGGATTCAAGAATATATATTTTGTAAGTTTGTAGAATTTTATTTTTGATTCACTTGTCATGTTAATTAGAATAAGACATACATACGAACTGCAAAGAAGCGTGATAGACCTAAATGCGAGCAATTACTAGGAGTCATAAAATCCTATATTAAGTTACATTTAAGATTAAAAAGTAATATGTTACTTAATCTTATTAAGTAATGATGTTTACTTAATTCTTCCAAAGGACTGCAAAGTAATCCTAAAGAATTGAATCTTAAAGAAAGACTTAAAATCTCGATTTGTCACAAAGAATGTTTGACAAATTCAAAGGATTAACTGCAATTGCGCGGTGATGCTTGAGTCTATTGGATTTACTTCAGCAATTACTCCAATATGATAATTGGTGTTATAGTTTTTCTAGACTACATGTTCTTCAATGACAAGATTGAAGGCATGGTTGTAAGTGGTACAACAAATAAGGTTTTGTCAAACAATATGGGTGTTGGAGTCTCATAGCTGGAATTCTCAATTTGATGAATGGTCAAAGAATTTTGGAATGTCCAAGATTATTGAGAGGACCTACATTTGACTGGGAGCTGAGTAGCTTGGCTGAATCTTAATATGTAAGTGACATATTTTGAGTGGTAGCTAAGTGAAATACCTGGATCTCATATATGGATGTCATATTTGAGTGGGAGTCTGACAACATTCTTTTATATGTGTACGCCATATGATGAGTGATGTAATAGGTATTAATGATATTGAAGTTAGTAAATATTTTATGAATGAAGTTGAACAAGTTATTAAACACTTAAGTCTATCAAGATAGATTAATATGTTTAATAAACATTAGAGTCGAAATGCTTTCTGAATTTGATCCTGAAGATGTTCAGAATATCCTAGATAAGATTCTGAAGATGATCAGAATGGTGCAGGGTAAGAAATCAGTTCTTACTTATATATCTAGATGAAGCATTAAGTTAATCTTAGTATCACAACCATGGGTTAAAAGAAATAAAAGAGACATGTTCCATCTCCTATGCCTTCGTCATAGGTTCTTCCATATAACCATGTTGTATACACAATGTAATGTGACCCAAGGTTCTGGTTAGAAGAACAAGTTCTTAGTTGTCTTGAAGTGATTTCTGAGTTAATCACTAAACTGGAGTTATGTATGTCCTTAATTGTAAGGAGCAAGATTAGGCATCATAGTGGCATTCTATCTAGTATCGATTAGGATCTACATAGATATAGAAGTATATGGCTACTTCTGAAGTGTCTATTATAGTGGTTTGGCTAAACAAGTTCGACTTCTGCTGAGTGGTTTCCAGTGGTTTGTAATTGGTACATCATAGTGAAAGTTCAATTGACTTATTGACTATTATTATAAATACTAGAAACAAAGTCTCACTCTTTCTCCAAACTAATACTTCAACACATTATGGGATATTGGTGTAAATGTCGAAATTATGAAGGCATTAATGATTTTCCAAAGGACATACAGATCTGGTAAAACAGATCAAGGATAGAGCATTTTCCATGAGCAAGCATACTTGTTCATATCATCATATGATGTTATGACTGGTATGAATGCAAGCTAGATTATTTGTACTCTAGTGCAAGTGGGAGACTAGAGGAGATATGCCTAGAGGAAAATAATAAATGGATTTTATTATCATATCGCAAATAAGTTTATAATAGTTTCATATTGTGCTATAACTGTATCAAGTGGAAACATTGATACAGGTGTGGTATGAAAAAACCAAGTCCCTAGTAGCCTCTATCCATACTAGTTCATTGGGCAACCGATGATCAAGGTTTTCTGATCATGGAACATTTATTTTAGTTGACAATGGAGTCATATAATGATATGATGAACATTACCCAAAGATAGTTATTGCGACACGATCAAGTCACAGGTTAATTGTTGCAATAGTTAGAAGCGTAGTATCCTTCTCATGAAACTGTGAGATCATATTAATCACTATCTCCCGAGGCTACTTTGAACACATCAACTGTCATGTACATAACTAGGTGGCCATAAAAGTGTGTTTTAGGTATTCTAGAGGAATAGTTGAGGCCTATGTATAAAGACCAGTATTTTTTCACCCATGTGACGGGAAGATACACACGGCCGACTTGGTGAGATTACATCCATAATGTTGCAACATGTGACTAGGTCACGAGAATAAGTAAAACAGAACTTGTTAGTAACGAGATTGAACAAGGTATATGGCACCGATGATCAGATCTTGGACAATTTGTATCAAAGTAACAAAGGGAATTAGACTTGACATTTACGGTTCAAACGATATTACATCATGGAATGCACAAGGGTCATTATGGGCATCCCGATCCCACTAATGGTCATTGATATGAGAGGGTCTAGATCATGTCTGTGACATTTTCGAGCCATTGGGGTAACACTTAAGGGTGTGATTATGCTAGGAGATCATTCTGGAAGTATCGGAATCATTAGATGAAAGAGAAGAGAAAACCGAAAAAGTTCTGTGAGAGAACCGAAATTGTTCCAGGAAATTCCGTAGTCGTTTGGAGGAAATCGAAAGGGGACCGAAAGGTGTTTCGGGTGAAAAAGGATTTTTTAATATGTATTTACATATTAATTAATGTAATTAATATTAAATATAATATTAAAATATAATTTGAAGGGGTATTTCACTAATGGGCCAAATTCCCTAGGGAAAAGGGCCTATGAGGGAAACTACCATGAGGAAAGGGCTAAGGGGCCAAAGGCCTAGCCGCCCCATGGGGCCCACCCGACTAGCCTAGGGCTGCGCGC
This sequence comes from Avena eriantha, assembly GCA_910589775.1. Classification (NCBI taxonomy): domain Eukaryota; kingdom Viridiplantae; phylum Streptophyta; class Magnoliopsida; order Poales; family Poaceae; genus Avena; species Avena eriantha. The sequence goes on from OU342745.1 coordinate 19,436,700, forward strand.
GGGGTGGGGCACACTGGCCGGCCGGCCCATGGAGCACTAAGGGCCCATGGCGCCACCCCCTCTCTCTCCCTTATTCAGTCCCACATGGGAAACCCAATGGGAAGGGGTACACCTCCCTCCGCCAATATAAAGCGGTGCCCATAGGTGGGAATAAACACACAACACTTCAATAACTCTCCGAGGCATTTCCTCAGGTAACTCTCTCTCTCGCTCTCTCTCTCTCTCATTGTCCTCTCGCGGTGGCGCGGTCCCTGGAATGGATGCACACGCAAGAAGACGACGCACCTGCATCACGCCATTGCGCTGTAGGTATTCTAGCTGGAGGATTTACTTCCGCAACCTTGGCAGGGATCAGAGCCCAGGAGTTGTCGTTGTACACCGTATGTGTGCGAAACCACGAGCATGCTGCCATTAGAGGCATCTTGGATGTCGTGAGGCAGAGCTACTGCACGATGGAGCAAGGGGTGACTTGTGAGGATCTTCGCGACCTTGAGGTCGTCTACTAGTATGACTACATCATCCACGTTTTCCTCAGAACATTAACCGCTTTTGGACTACGAGGGTATGTTTCTAAAACCTTGGCCATTATAGTATTACTCCTAGATATATCTTAGGAAATTCGGGACGTTCCAACATAGGAATTTTTTTGTTTTCTTCCATGGGACCCCTTCAGCTCCAAAGTATTAAAGAATTGACTAGCACATGTGATGATAGATTGAGAATGACTAGACAAGATAGATAGAATATATCTTGTTCTTTGTGCACTACGAATGTACTTGTTTTATGGTTCAGTTTTACTCATGAATTTCACTTCTAGCTTTCTAAGATAGATTCTTAGCAAATGTCACATCAAATTTTATAACACTCATGTAAGATCTCACCATAATAAGGTAAGATCCCTGTGATTGCAGTGCTAGTCCCTGGATCGAAATGCTAGCACCCACAGTTTAAGATGAAGTACACAGAAACAAAGGTCATTATTATATCGCATATCCAGGAATATAATGGTTCATACAACTCACTTAGCCCAAGGCTAAGACACAAGTTCACATTACATAGCATAATAATAATAGAGTCTTTATTCTTCATGTGCCACAGGCAAGCATGTCGAGTGTAGACCCACAACCCTACTCATCATCAGAGTATCCTGCAACATAATAAGTTACAGCCACAAGGGTCAATACATTTGGAATTGTATTGGCAAGTGATACCATAGATACTTAGTGTAATCCAACAACTACATGAATATATGGCTAAGTGGGGTTATGGCTGGCTTTGCACAAGCTAGTTTAACTTATAGTTTTTGAAGAGTAAGTTTTTCTCATTCAAACTCTAAGGTACCAATGATAGACATCACTGAACCTCTACCCATGTTCACCCACAAGTTTTAACTTAGAGAAATTTGGATGAGGAGATTATTGAACTACTTCACTGTCTTGAGGCTCAGAAATTGTCCATAACCGGGGACACGTCTAAGTACTTAGTTTTACCCTCTCGAGAGGTGGTGCACTTTCCCCACAAGACTCGACATGCATCGAGACAAGACCTTTCAGAAGCAATCCCTCAGACCACTACGGACGCGTTCCATACTATCACATCTACCACCTTCTGTCCGTCTGGCTGAGTTCTTGCAACTTAGTTGGTCAAGGCAGAGCTCATATGCCATGTGGCTGCACTGGAAGCTTCATGACAAGGATGTCTCCAATCTCTTTGTTCCTGGGTGGCCATCCACAAGTGTGATACACCAGCTGACCATAGACATGGCCCCTGAGTAACCACTCAACATAATCCAAGCAAGTCCCAATCCACCCAGGTGTTTCGTTAATATTAGTTGTTTTCTTAGTCAAACAAAATAATATCTTTCCATACTATCTTATATGTGTATCCCACCCACGAATTCTAATAGCATGGCTAAGCACTCTAGCATACGAAGTCTTTCAACCAGGAGATACTACCAAGATATAATCTATAGGATAACATAGCATAGTAACACTAAATAATCCTACCATGCTAAGATCTACCAAAATAACACTAGTGCAATGGTGAAAATAATAGGACATAAGATGAAATATCACTTGCCTTGGTAGCTAGGGGAATAGGTACAATCCTCACAGCAACAAACTTCACAATCCACACAATCTACACAAGATCAATACAACAACAATAATTCAATCAATAAAGTATTACTAAAACATGAATGCATGCAAAATGCAATGATATGATCACAACTCTATAATTTACAGAGTCTACAGTACAGATGGTAAAATACCTCATCTAAATGCATAAGAAATACCCCAAAATAATTTATAGAACAATTTTTATGAGCAAAATACTCCTAAAAGGTTTTGCCTATAATTCCAATTTTTAGAGGCAAAAGTGTGAAACAAGGCCTCCATAATAAAGGTCTTATTTTTCTGAATCCATAGACACCAAATTTGCATTTTTCTGAATTGTGGAACAAAAGTTATGAATTTTCTAAGTTTAATATATAATCTGTCTATTTTTCTAATTAAACAGATACCCTAGCCGACGTGGCGCAATCTGATTGGCCCGTACCGGTTCGGTCGGATCGATCGCTGCGGGCCGTCAGATCTTAAGTGACTACGGACGGATCTGATCAGCCCATACCGTTTCGGTCGCGATCTAATCCTAACCACTGACGATAAATCTAACGGCTCGTAGGGCCTGGCCGGGAACTGGCAGCGCTGACCAGCTGCGCGCAGCGGCGGAGCGTCGGCTGACGGCGGTCCGGTGGTTCTACAGGGGCAAGGAGACAGTGGACACGTACCAGAGGTCGAGGCGGTCGTGGCGGTCTCGATGGAGATCACGGTGGAGGGAGGGGTGCTCTGCCTCGATCCCGATTCCTCGCCGAAGCTCTGTCGACGACGGAGCTCGTGTCCCCGCGTCAGTGACAATGATCTGGGGCTCGAACAGGCAAGGAGAGGGGTTAGTGAGGGGCGCCTGGGTCAACACGACTTAGCAGAGACCAAAAAGGGGCGGCGGAAACCCTAACCTCACCGGAAAATGCGATGGACGACGGCGGCAAAGGGTGTTCGCCGGAGTAGACCGTGTCGTCGACCTGGAGAAAAAGAAGGAACGTGGCCGGAGTTAAAAGACGCGCCAGGACATGGCAAAGGAGATAGGGCAGAGAAGAGGGCGCGGCGCGGCCGGAGCTCACCGTAATCGTCACCGGAGTGGCGTCGGATTGCGGCGGTTCGAGCTCGCAATTGGGGAGCCTGGGGGCTCTCCGGGGGAAGTGGCTGAGGGGAAACAGACGAGGATGGGGAGGGGATTAAGAAGGGGCGTCGTGATGGGGATTTAATCGCGGTAACGCCTGAATGCGACCGGGTTTTAGAAACGGCAAAGGGGAGTGGGGCTGTTCGTCGCCGGGGGTTGAAGACGATGGGGTGGTGGTGACGTGGCACGGGGCCCAGTGGTAAGTGGGAGGGGGGTGGGTTGAGGGGGCGTGCAGAAAAACAGAGAGGGGGAGAGGAGTGGCCCGGGTGGGCTGCTGGGCCGAATTGGGCCAAAGGCCAGAAGTTGCTGCTGTTGTTTGAAATTCTTTTCCCTCCTTTTTCTTTTTCTTTTTGAATTTCTTTTCTAGGTTTTGTTTGAATTTAGCAAATGTGTTCCAAAAAGTCTCAAAATTTCACCAAATTTTTGGAGGACAAATCTAATGCAAAGTAGTACATGCCATGATGATTTGAATGCAATGATGATGATTTTCAAATGAAAAATTTGGGATGTTACAACTCAACTTGATGACCTAAGTCTAACTCCTCAACTTAAGTGAAACTTCAATCACTTTGACAAGTTCTGACAAAAAGTTTGAAATTTTCCTGGATGGATGCAATACAATTGATTACTCTAGTTGCGTGTGTGCATGTAGGCTTGGCACTACGGCTCAAAAAATATGGGAGAACCCTTGATGCTATTTACAGGTCTATGATTTTGTGTCTTTTTTGTGCGATTGTTTTTGAAAAATTATAAGACTATGTCATGAGAGAAGAAAGCGTTTGAAGAACTCGATGTTATGCTAGTTTCTTTTAAACTTTATTTTATAATTGCTGGAGATAGCCCATGTACTTGTGATGTACTTATTAGATATGATAAATATATATGGTATTGATTTGTAAATTTGCTTCAACAGACTCTTCTTCTTCCTCTGTCCGGTGCAAGACGTACGGAAGAGGGTAGGGTCTTGGTGGCCACCGTTGCTCTATAGTGCGGCCAATCGCACTGGAGCTTGGAGTGTGACCTGGTCGTACCCCGCACCCGGAGAGAGTAGGCACGACACCAAGGAGCTGCAAGAGTCGGTGCCCCGAGCTTGGCCATGGCGAGCGCCACTTGGAGATCTCGTACCTATCTTCCTCTCGATACTTTCAGGCTCCGGATGGGAATTTAGGGATAGCAGGACCTCAACCGTCTAGTTAATCGAGTAAGGGGGCTCTCACACGCTCACCAACGGATCTCGGGCACATGCGAGCGGGGGAGGTCGGGACGACATAGCAGCCGTAGGGCACCAAGACAACCGGGACGGAGAAAAATGGGGCACTTCCGGGTGGAGGAGGTTGGGCCGACGGAGCAGCGGCAGAGCACCATGAGCATCGGCGCCGATGGCCCGGGGCGTTGGGGCGGGGGGGGGGGGGGTGAGGGGAATGGCCGGCATCCATGACCTTCTGGTCAAACCTCAATGTACAAAAGTAAAAAAGAGAAGGGGTAGAACGAAAAAGTGAAACCAGACCCACAGTTTTTGTATTAGCCTAAATTTCACCCAAATAACTAAAATTGGTCCCTCCAAGCATTGGCTCCCCAACTTTTAGAATCCCAGGATTACACTGAACTTGGGTACCTGAGAGCCTGTATGAGTGAACTTCTGGACTAAATTGCAATTAGCATGTGGTTGTCGTAGTGTACCTAAGTGCTACACTGCTGGGTGAAGCCGGAGCTACTGTGAGGATTTTCATATTTTTAGCATGGAAGGGAAAATTACAACCAGAAATCGTCGCAATGTTTTAATTTTTTTCGAGAGAAGATTTCAAAATTATCATGCTCTTTTAAACAATGGATTTTGGAAGAAAAAAAGCATTAGTACATATGAATTGTTGATGACATTTGGATGTTTTTCTTAGACAAGAGGTCCCAAGTAGCCGACTTCATCAAATTAATAAAGCCCTAAACAAGCCGAAGGATATACAAAGTGCTGAGAAGAACATAAGAATGTCACCCACACACACCCACTTAACAAGCAGACGCAAGTGAAAGTTACACACAGCCTGAAAATGCTGAAGACTTCGTACAATAGAGAGTGCTCGAGGCGAACGCAAATCCTAGAGAGTATCAACCATATTTTTTGTACTCCCTCCGTCCATAAATAATTGACTTGGATTTATCTTGATTCGAATGTATCTATATACTAAAATGTGTCTAGATACATTCGAATCTAGAAAAACTCAAGTCAGTTATTTCTAGACGGAGGGAGTACATTGGATTCTTGTGTGTTTCCATTCCTTTTCTCCTACAATGCTAGGACTTGATGTGGATCGGTAGTCTGTCTAGGAAAGTATGTGCTTGTGGCCACAATGTGTCATTGATCTTAGGTTCTCACCAACTATAGTGTTACATCTCATGTGCTTGAAACCCTTTTGAAAAATCAATTCCGTGTGTGTATGTTTGATCTTCACAATTCATGTACTGAAAGTATATGACGAATGTCAAGATCCAAAAAATGAAGTTAGAGATAACAACTTTGGAGGACTTCGTCTAATGATCTGCAGGGCTCTGTTTAATTTGCATGTTTTTGTTGGGTAATCAATAAAGAAGAACCATATGTAAAAAAGATCCACCATTGTGAAAATTGTGAGGAGATCGTCAAAACAAACTATTATATAGCACCATACAAGGGAGAAAGAGCCGCTGACCCTACAACATGTGAAACACACTACAATATCTATAGAGATGAAGAGATAAGGATGGTCGTCCAGTGAAATTGCACAGAATATATTATATTCTCATTGATAGTCATTAATGTAAAATATTTTATTTAATTTTTTTCAACCTTGGCCTCCAATGGATATATTATACTTAATGAATGTCAGTAATTAATGCAAAATATTTGATTTAAAGTATTTCCGTCTTTGGCTTCCAATGGTTAGAAATTCGAATTATTCCTAACGGTCGTAAAAGCCCAGTGTTCCTATAAAACATCTCCCCTTTTATACCTATCATCTTTCCTCATACCCCCACCCCTCTCTACAACCATTATTAGCATTGTTCATACTACAGGTTGACAAAAGGTGTTCACAAAAGTTGAACAAGCTGATGACTAGTTTGGATATGCTTGTAGTCAAGTGCACCATAGATGATAGTCAAGGACTCAATCATAATGAAGAAAAGGAGGAGGGGGAATCCAAAGTGGTGCAGGAACATCCCATACCTTCCGCTGATGTAAGTAAAAGCTACAACCATATAGAAGAAATTGGGGATGAAGAAGCTAATGATGTGTTGGAACCTACCATACCTTCTACTGATGTAAGTCGGGGAACCATCCATCTTATATTTTGTATTTACTAACATGATTATCTTTCAAGCATCCACATTTATCCTCCGTGCGTAGAAAAGGAGGAACAAATATATCAAATTATGAGAAGCCATTAAAGGGCTTCCTTAGGGGTTAAACTTTCATTAGTCCATATTTCTAGAGAAGGTATAAAAAACAAAGAGATAACCTCATTATATTTATTATATATTTAGGATCAAATAAGAGACCATTGAGTTTCATTTGTATACATTCAGCGTCCTGGATTTTTACAGTTTGTCTTTTGAACATAGCTTACACCTCCCCTAATAATTCATACATAGGTACATGCATCTTCTTTTTTGTTATTTATGTAGACAAAAAAATACATCACCTAAATAAAAAGATAGAATACAAAGTGATATCAAGAATCAGAATGTAACTTTGTATGCATATCATATTGTATTGGTATTTGTTACAATATATGCTACAACACACACCCACACACGTACATGCACATGCACATGCGCACGCACGCAACACACACTTTTTTTTGGAAATGGGAAAACCGGCGTCTGTATCAATTGATACACACACGCGTGCGCAAGCATGCAAGTCATCCTAGGCTTGCATGTCACCAGCAATGTTCTAGGAGCCAGAGTTCCACTAACGTGGGAGAGGTGTCTAAACTGAACAACCCAGAGATCTCACATTAACAAAAGTTCAAGAAATTAAGTAAAATAGATAAATATTCCACAATAGACGAAATATACAAGACACTATCGAGTTTATGTATTTTATTGAAATCTCACACAAATCCATCGGTATGTCAATAATACCATATAAATAATACAAATGAAATAATATGACATTGGATTGCGACTAAAAGGTATGTATGTGTATAAGTTTATACAAAAGAAAAGACCCCCGCCAATTTGTTGTTATATGCAGTTATGGTTGAATTTATGATTAATGAATTATATTGTTTTATTTAATTTATTATCTTCCTTAAAATAGCTATGGAGTTTCACATCCAAAAAATGTGCGATTCATTTTTGTACTATTCATGTGGTTTCGAAATTTTGAAGCTCCAAAAAGATGGATCCAAAGTGGCGGAGGAGCATGACATGCCCTTGGTTGTTGTAAGTCAATGCAACAACCATGATCAAGAAAAAGATAAGGAACCCAAAGTGGTGGAGGATCACACCATGTTTCCTGCTTATATAATTCAAGACATCAATTATAGTGAAGAAAAAAAAAGACCTGAGTCTGAAATAGTGGAGGAACATTCCATGGCTTCTGCTAATGCAAGAAAAAGAGGATTGTGCGCAAATACTCAAAAAGAGAAACTTTGAGGGAATGTCAATTCTTATGGAAATAGAACACGACAACTCTAGGTGTGTCGCGAATCGCACGAGAAGCCAAACTATACCACGATCAAGGTTCAAGGATCCCAAGATTGGGAAGTTAAGTAAACCTATCTGTTTGGATAACTCGGAGCTAGAGTCAGACTAGATATGCCATGGTCTTTACAATCTTGATAAATTATAAAACTCATAGCCATTTTCCAACCGATTTTAAATTATATTATTGAAGTTGCTATGTTTGATTTTCAGAATAATATTTGAAAACAAATATTATTCAAACATATGTAAGATATGTGTCTTTGATATTAGTTGACCTTCGGATTGTTCATAAAACATCCGGTACTAACTTGTGTTTATTTTTCACTATATTGTCCTAATTTATAGTAAACCCATTTAATAAATCGGAATAAATAATAAAGCATGAAGTTTCAAACGATTCTTCTATCCACGTCGTTATGATTCTTTCTAATTGTGGGATGGACGCTGGGATACACACGTTGGCATTGGAGTGGAGCCCCCCTCTTCCGAGGAGGTGGGGCCTACCACCCGAGATTCCCTTCCGCGGGTAGCTCGTGCACCCCTTCCTGTACCATGTCGCCAGATGGTGAGTCGCTTTCCATCCTGCGGTGACCCAGCATAACACTGCATGATATAGTACACTATAGTCGTTGACATAACACCAATGAAACACCGTTCACTAGTATTACATTCCTCATAGTGGTACAACAGAAACACAGCAGGTCCAAGACAAGACTATAGGTTACAACTCGACTTTTTACAAAAGATCCAGCGACACTCTAGGTTAAAGAGAGAGGAAGAAACTTCTTACAAAGAAGAACCAGAAATAATAACTCAGAGCTATATGGCTAAACTGACTAAAATGTAAACTATCTGGCTTGCAATTGCTACTAATGCAATGCTCTACAAAAGTAGGTTTTATGGCTAGAGTATCTACTCCTATCTAATCAGGAACTTTGTCTTCACTTCAGCTGATGTATATGTTGACTTCATTGAATTTATTGAAGAACTTGAGCTGTCGATGATGGTTTCTTAATCATAAGTTGGTGTTGACGTCGTCTTCAATAGCTTAGAACCTAGCAAGGGTTAAGAAGGTATGGTTGAGCATGAGCGTACTCAGCAAGTTCACTAAAAAGGAGTGTTCGATGCACTATCTCTACAGCCACAGACCAAAGGCCATAGGCAATGCAGGTTTTCGTAAACATTTCTTCAAAGGTTTCTTTTATTCTGAAAACTATGTCCGACAGCCTTCACAGGTTGACCAGAACTTTTATGGAGTTCCTTTCCTGCCGCATTCGTAGCTCCTTCCCGGAAAAGGGAGTAACATGTCACAATTCTTACACTCTGCAGAGGTGCGTTACTTTACCTAGAAGACACCTTAGCCTTGTTGCACATCCAAGTCGCGAGCTTGTCCATACTTCCTTGGTATGGGGCCCAGTCTAAGATCCAAGCCAATCACTGCCCTCTCCATGACCCCGCATGAAGACACGATCCCCTAAGAGCTTTACCATGAGTATAGTCTGGGTAGCCTCTCGAAGACTCTGTAAGCAGCTCTGCCTAGCAGCCACCATCAGGTATGGTGAACCTCCACCACGACAACTATGCACAGATAATCTAGACACCTAGTTTGCGGGGCACTGAGGGGTCCCACCCATGTGCTGGATTCTCCACGAGAAATCTACAGCTTCACGATAAGGTCATCCGTCCATGCGAAAGGAAGAAGATACAGCTGGCTTTCCCATCCCATTCCAAGTCTTATGGTTAACGTGTAATATATGGTGCTAGAATCACTAGCGGCATTGGTTGTTAAGTCCTAAATATTATGTTCCTTTACCACTGGAACTGTATCAGTAGATTATTACCATCTGATAAATAATTCATAATCATATTATTATGAAAATAGTGTTTTCTCACCTTTTTGAAATGCAGGTGATGACAACATTTGAGTTACAAGCATTTGATAAAAAATAATCAAAGGACATGAGCAAGTGTGAACTTGCCTTTTGTGATTGCAAGATTATGCACTCATGGTCTTCAGGACTCTACAAGATCCAAATTTTGAAAGTAGCATCATTGGTCCGGTAAGGACGAATGTCTAAAGAAGCAAGATGCACTATGCATAATTAATGTAATGCAATTTGGTAAACGTGAATTCCCGGACTAATCGTATCTAATCTATGGTTGAAGCTTGTGTTAATTTCTTTGGAGTGTGTTGCACTTTTATACCAGTTTCATATTTGTGCTTCTTATTAAGGCTTGTGAGTGTGTGTGAAACAATATGTAAGAGCAAGAAGTAGCATTCAATAGTAAAGCCCTCAAGTGTGGAAGGGTACACAGGGATTTCTTAAAGCCATAAAATTATTATATTTAATATTTTTGTGATAGCAAATAATATTCTAAGAGTTCAAAAATTAATTTTATTTAATTTTAACTCTTGTTAATATTTTCTTAAAATCCTATGAAGTAAATAAGATTTTATTTTATGCAAAATTATTTCACTTAACTAAAATATAAGTTAGTATTTTTATAACTTAGTATATCCATTTAGGACCTTAAAAGTGAATTTTATTCAATTTTAAGTATTTTATTTATTTTTATAAAATTCCAAAAGGAATATACACAATTCCAATAATAGATTTAAATTTAATTACTTAAAATTATTATTGATTATTTTATTAGGTAGGGGATGTTTTTGTGATTTCATAGATATATTATTTGTATTTTTAGGGCTTTTATTTATTTTTCTAGAGCTTATTTTACCTTAGGGGTATATTTGTAAATATTTATTTTTAAACAAGCCCTTGTATCAAATCCTAGGCCTGGCCCACTGGGCTGGCCCAAAAGCCCCCAAGGTAGTACTAGGCTGCCCACACCCGGCCCAGTAACCCCCACTCGCCCTTGCTTCTCTCCCTTCTCTCTCTCACGCGACTCCTCTCTAGCCCGCTTGATGTCGCCGCCACTGCTCGCGATTCCGTCCACCTCCGGCCGCCATGACCGCCGCCACGATGCAAGATGACACGGATGATGTTGCTGCTCGACAATGTCCCACTCGATCTAGCGTTGGCGCTCTCCATTGGTCGTGTTCACCCCCATCTCGTGGCTAGGGTTTGGGGTCCACCGGGCTCTGGCGCTCCCTTGAAGACGTTGTGGTGCTCGTGGCACCACCCTTCCATGGCCACCATCATCATGTGCTAGAGCGGGTTGCAGCGCCCCCTCGGGGTGCTCCCCGTGCCGCCACTTCTCTCTGCCGCTGGCCATCTCTCTGCTTCTTCTTCTGTACACTTGCGAGGACCTCGAGTAAGTCTCCTTCTACTCCCCATGGGCTCTCCTTTCCATGCCATGATTACTTGCTATGGGTTCCCCATTTTAGGGTTTATCTTTGAATCCTAGGGTTCGTCCTCCCCCTACAATGATGCTTAGCTGGCTTCTTGATTAAACCTGCCCATGTTAATCTTTTGATGGTGTATTACTATTGGTGTAGTGTCACACCATGTGGACCATAGCCTGCTACTTGATTCTCTATCACTTAACACTCTATTGCTTATATTCAATCACTATGTTCTCTTGCCAGATAACACTCTGCTGGCGCATGGTTTATTTACTGTGGAAACCTAAATGGTTGTTGTTAGTGGCTTAACTCCCATTGAGTTGTGGTGCCTTACTGTTAAGCTGTTGTTGCTTGGGTTGGTACCTTTTGTAACTACCTTTTGAGTTCAGTCTCAGGATTTCATCCTGGTACCGTGTGAAACTAGAATTACTGAGGCTTAGACCCTTTTCCATGACAAAAATAGGAGATGATTCATATCTGGATGATTCATATTTTCTTATAGGAAGTGATTCAATTAATGGTCTCTGTCTAGTGTGGCTTGGAGATAGATAGTGCTGATATTCACTGTCCTCTCGAATCAAAGTGTATCTTATGATTCCTAATTCATTTAGGAAAATGATTATATGTGTTTAATAGATGCTGCTTAGGCTTATTCTTAACAAGTGATGACCTTGCTGGTACAGAGGTGTTACCCAATTGGGGATGTACCCTGTACTATCAGTTGTGATGTGTATTGATCTAGTTAAACTAGATCTATTGGTCTGTGATGCTGGTCTGAGAACATTATTTGTGAAATTAGTATGTTTTTTAGATGTGGCTATCTTAAGACATTAATTTGTGGATCTTGTCTAGTGGCTTCTGCTGCCATGGGCTGCTACTGTGGTACCTCCTTCTTGGACTATGCACAGTAATAGCCTAGGTAGAATGATCTGCTGCTATGTCCCTGCCAACGATGCATAGGCTGAGGCCCTAATGATTAATAAGAACATATGTTATTTTCATCTCAAAGACTCTATGATGATATGAGCATAGCACTACTATGCTTCACTGAGAGTTCCCTTTCACCCTCAAAATTCATTTTCTTACTTGAAAGATAAGATCAGATACTATGATTGATTGTTTGGGTGTAGCTACCTGCTGCTGTGTAGCTTGTGTACTAGATCTTGGCTTCTGGATTTGCTATTGTTGGATCTTGTGGTGGCCGCCTATGGCTATACTAGTTGATCTTGCTGCTTATGATGTTGGTATGCCCTTCCTTGTACCTAGACTTCATCCTCCTCGTGCTCCTGAGGTGGATCTCCTCTCCTTCTTCCCTTGTATGGATCCACTAAGCAACCCGAGGCTGAATATTTGGTGGATTTGATTTGTATGATTATTTGGGTGCTAAGCAGGGTAGTTCATGGTGATGTTCTAAGAACAGTGTGTCCTTTTAGCATGTAGATAGAAATTATGGATGTGGCTATGGGTGTGAAGTGGTGAGCAAAGTTTGCTTTGCTATGGCGAGTGTGGCTTTATCTTTCTCTCTCTCCCTCTCTTTCTCACTGCTGGTCGACAGCACACTACATGCAGTTAGTTGAGTAAGCTGCTTCACTATGCTCTCTCCCTTTGGATTGGATCAAGTGAATTTGACTTACTTCCTATCCTTTACTATTCCCTGATGTGGTGAAACTTGCCCCTTTTACATGGCTTATGATGTTGTGCTGAAGCATTTCTAATTTGAAAGAACATATACTTCACATTGGTGAAATCTGCCCCTATAATTTATTCAATGATGTAAATAGGGACAATGCACTTCACTATTCTCCACTGAGAGTAAAACTAACCAATTAACATCCTATTTCTTTTTGAGTTTCTTTTATTTTGCAGGAACAAAGAAATGGAAGCTCAAGATTTAGTATAGAAGTAGATAGATAGTCTAGGGTTTTATCTTACATTGTAATCTTCCATTTATTCTTTTGTAAAGAATCTTTGTAATAATATCCTTATTATTTAATAAAGTTTCATTTGATTGTAATTTGTTTTCTGTAATACCTTTGTTTAATGTATTTACCTTCCTTTGTATTATTGTAATGGAATAAGGAAAATAAATAAGAATTCCTTTCTTATTTAAATTACTTTGTTATCTTATCTTAATTCTCATTATCATTTAATATATAAAATATAATAAAAAAATACTACTAAATCATTTTGGAAAACAATTTAATATCACTTGCTTTTAGTTTTTCAAATGATTTAAATTTCAAATTAGAATTCAAACTGTTTCCCTAAAATTCATTAATTCTTAAAGGTCATTTCAGAATTTATAGCAATTACTACAAAGAGCTAATTCTACCTCTAGATAGTGAAAGTAACTCTTTTAACTAAGAGATACTATTCATTGCTGGCCTCAAAATAGGGATTACTCCCACTACTAGCTTCATTCCAGGGTTTTGGGCAAAGAGGTAGACATAACTTGATAAGACCTTGGTTAAAGGTTTCTCAGGAATGCCTATCCTCACATTTCACTAAGCTTACGTCATGATTAAGGAATTCCTTTCCTAAATATACTCTATTTAATTCACTATATGATTCACTTGGATCTCTTCTGCCTAAATGCACTAGTTACATGGCTTCACCATATCAATCATCATATGATGGCATGGTCATGCCACTTCAATAATTCTCATTCTCCATTCTTCTACATATAACTTTCATTTCTTAGCTACCCTTAATGAATCCATCAATTTAGCTAATTCTAACTCCACCCAGTAACTCCTTTAAATTCATCTTGCAACTAATACCAAGGCTTGCAAGCTTATAGTTCGCTCTATAACACATGGGATATCAATCCCCTAAAATGGGTAAGGTATTACTCCCATAACACAAGTTTGTTCTTGTACTAGCTTGGTTAAACTACTATGCCTCCAACTACTCCATACAATTCATCAAACACTTCATCATATTCTAACTTGACTTCTCATGTTCAAGCTAGATGGTTGAGCTTACTATGGATTTGCCTAATTTGGTATACTCACAACCCTACTTCAACATCTAATCATCTATTCTCAAATGACTTGAGAATAATGACCACCAACCCTTGATCATGCTTAACTCAGGCTTCTAATTGTCTGATCAATATCTATTAACACTAAGCAGTAGACTTATACTAGACCCTCTACAGGCTTATCTTGTTAAGGAAGCTTACTTTAAGTTTCTACCCACTTGGCTTAACAAGATTATTATTTGATACTCTAGTACTAATAGCTCCATGATGCCTAGCTTAACTATTGGGTTTAGGTACTTCTTCTAGTTAAATCATGAGTGAGTTAACTCCTCCAAACATCAAATGGTTTGATCACCACTAAGGATCACATTCCATTAATGATGGCACACTCAACCATACTAGTTCCTTCTTCTTATTAATTTACTTAAGGTCTTTGGAAGGTCAATAGGTCAAATCTAAAAGTTAACAAGTGCTAAGTCAAGAAATGATTACTCAACATTTATGCTCAATTGATACTAGGACTTGGTTAAATAGGAATGTCATCTAGTAATATGACAACAAAGATATGAGATGAATGGTATTGGCTTGACTTCCTTTTCTACTCTATTTGTGATAAGACATAATGTTTAAGAACTACCATGATCCTCATGGTAGGAACAACTATGTAAAGCAAGTTTATCAAGATTTAGTTATTGAGTTTCTTTACTTAAGTTATATACTTAACTTGGTATTCAGGGTTTGTGGTAGATAATACCTTCATATCATCTTTGGAATATTAAGTATTCATCCTTGAGTTGTGAAGGAAATATGCCCTGAGAGGCAATAATAAAGTTGTTATTATGTATTCCTTGTATATGATATATGTTTATTTTTCATGCTATAATTGTATTGATAGGAAACATCAATACATGTGTGTTTAATAAACAAAAAGGGTTCCTAGTTATGCCTCTCTTATAAACTAGATTGTTGATTAACAAGATGATCAAGGTTTCCTGATCATGGACATTGGATGTTGTTAATAACAAGGTCACAGCATTTGTGAAATGATGTGATGAACATTCATCCGAAGTATAGCATTGCGATCAAGTCATTATGTTTATATTTCTATAACATCATACAAAGTAGTCTTAGTCCTTAGACCATGAGATCATGTTAATTGCTAACACCGGAAGAGTATCTTGATAACATCAAACGTCACAGCGTAACAGGGTGACCATAAAGGTGGGTTCAGTGCTATGAAGGTGTTATGTTGAGGCTCATGGATCAAGAGTGGAATTTTTCAATCCCGATGACGGATAGATATACTCTGGGCCCTCTCGGTGATATCACATTAAGATAGCTTGCAAGCAAGTGATGTGATCACTAGAATGTTATATCACGGGAACGAGAAAAGAGTGCATGTCGGTAACGAGATCAAACTAGGTATTTGGATACCGATGATCGAATCTCGGACATGCAATATATCAAGGGACAAAGGGATTTAGTTACAAGCATTAAAGGTTCTCACGATCACAGAAGTCCTCGTTGAATGTGTAGGAGTCAGTATGGATCTCTAGGTCCCGCTTCTGATTATTGATCTGAGAGGAGTCTCAATCATGTCTGTATTATTCGCGAACCGTAGGGTGACACACTTAAGGGTTGCTGGACACCATTTAGGAGCACATATGTTCCAGACAAAAGGTTTACAAAGCGCATGAAATGTTTCGATAGAAACAGGAATTGTTTCGATAGAAACTGGAATTGTTTCAGGTAAAATTGCAGAAAGTGGTTCTGCATGTGATATTGAAATGTTGCAAGGGGTTTTATGTGAATGTTTGTTAATTAAAGTAATTAACAAAATTCTGAATAAAATAAATAAAAGAGTTTTATTAATTGAGAGTTGCATTTAATTTGGTGGAAATTAAATACATGTGAGTGGGATTTTGGGTGGAGGCCATGTTTATGTGAGTGGAGGTTCACCATATGAATGAAAGACGGGAGGAGTCCCCCCCCCTCATGCGCCAGCTATGGGAGGGGAGGGGTCTCCCTCCCTCCTATATAAAGCCCCCCTCTCCCCTCTCACAAATCACACCTCCTCGTGAAGGATCTATCTCCCCCTCTAGATATCCCCCCATGGTCTCGGATTAGCGAGATACATGTTCCCGGTGGCCTTGCGTATGGAAGGAGTTGCTGCTTCTGCTGATTCGCTAGAGCGAGGAGGTGGAGGTTGTCCGGTGGCTTGAACATGTGTGCGAGGACGGATGCGCTGCTGATTTGCGGCGCTCGGACTTCCACACGATCTTGAGATCGGCAAGCGTACGACTACATCAACCACGAGTTCCTACTCGTTAACAAAACTCGTTGTCTTCGAGGGTAAGTTCTCCATGGATGTATGTCCACCCGTTGCTCTGTATCTAGTAGATAGATCTTGGCGTATAGTTCTCATCGTAGGAAATTTTTTGTTTTCTATGCTGCGGACCCAATAGTGGTATCAGAGCCTGATCTATGCGTAGGTGCTTTGCACGGGTAGTACACATATGTTTATATGTGGGCGATGATGATCATGTTATTGCATCTTCTATGTACTTTGGATATTGGTGGCATAGTGGGATGAAGTGGCCCGGACCAACCTTACATGTCATCGTACATGAGACCGGTTCCACGACTGACATGCAACTAGTTTTGCATAAGTGGCTAGCGGGTGCCTGTCTCTCCTACTATAGTCAATATCTGATTTACAACGAGTTGCTAATAACTTGGTTATCCTCGTTGTGGTTCATGTTCGTAGGTAAGACCAGTTCTATCTCCGAAAGCCCTAAGCCACGTAAAACTTGCAATTGATAAATTAGAGGCGTCTAGTTTAGATCGTTGCTGGGCTAGTGTCTTGATATGGTATTGTTGTAAGTAGATGTATGATAGATACTCTTACAACTCACTTAACGTGTAAGTTCCATAGACCTTGACCTTACACATAAAGGAATGATAGAGATCATACCACGATGCAAATGATAGTGATCAAATGCATGGACCATATCACCTCACTTCACACATTAGATGTTAGCATCTTATATTGCTAGTTTGGCGCTTTTGGTAGCATTATAAGATGATCCCTCATTTAGATATCAAGATAAAGTGTGTTCTTCCTTAAGTATGCACCGTTTTGTGGATCGTGTTTTGAGGCATCACGTGATGATCGGGTGTTCTCGACTCTACGCTTTCATACAACGGGTGTAAGACAGTTTTACACACGCGAATACTCTGGTTCTTACTTGACGAGCCTAGCATGTACAGACATGGCCTCAGAACACGGACCGAAAGGTTAAGCATGAGTCATATAGTTGATATGATGCCCATATAGATGCTCGCCTTTGAAGCTACACCGACTCACGTGATGATCGGACTTGGTGTAGTGGATTTGGTTCATGTAATCACCAAAAGGACACGAGGGATGTCGTTTTTGAGTGGGAGTTCATTAGTAATTTGGATTAGTTGAACTCAATCTATCATAAACTTAGTCTTTTACAAATTCTGTTGTAGATGGCACCACCTGCTTTTAATTTCAATGTGTTCATGGAGAAAGAGAAACTTGTTGCAAATGGTAGCAACTTCACCAATTGGGCTATGAATTTGAGGATTCTCCTCACTGCTGCACAAAAGCAATATGTGCTAGATGCGCCGCTAGGCCCCCCACCAGCTCCTGATGCCCCTGACGAGGAAAAGAATGTCTATGTGACTCGTCAGGAGGACCACAACTTAGTTCATTGCGGCATACTGTATGGGCTAGGGCCAGAACTTCGAAAGCGTTTTGAAAATGGCAATGCTTTTGATACGATGGGAGAATTGAAAATGATTTTCGATACCCATGCTACCGTAGAGAGTTATAATGCTACATAAAAGTTCTTTAGCTTCATGATGGAGGAAAACAGCTCCGTTAGTGAGCACGTACTCAAAATGTCTGCGTACGCCGATAAGCTTTTGTCCTTGGGAATAATGATTCCCATTGACTTAGGCATACATCGTGTTCTCCAATCTCTGCCACCTAGTTACAAGAGCTTCGTGATGAACTATAATATGCAGGGCATGAAGAAGTCTCTTCCTGAGCTTCTATCAATGCTTAAGACTGCAGAAGTGGAGATTAGGAAAGAACATCAAGTGTTCATGATCAATAGGACCACCGGTTTCAAGAAAGATAAGAAATGCAAGCATAAGGGAAAGAAGGGTGGCAAGTCTGTTGCCACGCCTAAAAAGAAACCCCGAGTTGGCCCTAAGTCTGACACCGAGTGCTACTATTGTAAGGGGACTGGCCATTGGAAGCGCAACTGCCCCAAGTATTTGGCGGACAAGAAGTCCGGCAAGGCAAACAAAGGTATGTGTGATATACATGTTATTGATGTGTACTTGACTAGTACTCGCAGTAGCACCTAGGTATTTGATACGGGATCGGTTGCTAATATATGTAACTTGGTTCAGGGGCTACGGAACAAGCGACAACTAGCAAGGGATGAGGTCAGAATGCGGGTCGATAATGGATCAAAAGTTGATGTGATCGCCGTCGGGACGCTACCTCTCCATTTGCCATCGGGATTAGTTATAAACCTAAATAATTGTTATTTAGTGCCTGCACTAAGCATGAACATTGTATCTGGATCGTGTTTGATGCAAAGTGGTCATTCCTTTAAATCTGAAAACAATGGTTGTTCGATTTATAAGAATGATATCTTTTATGGCCATGCACCTATGTTGAATGGTTTATTTCTATTGGATCTCGATAGTAATATTACACACATTCATAATGTTAATGCTAAAAAGATTAAACTTGATGATGATATGTCTACATATATGTGGCACTGCCGTCTAGGAGAGTATCTAAGTTACGATTTTTGCACACACATGAAAAGTGTGGAATAGTTTCACAACTCACGCCTGCCAGAACACCACAACGTAGTGGTGTGTCGGAACGTCGTAATCGTACCTTATTGGATATGGTTCGAATCTCGGACATGTAATATATCGCAAGACAAAGGGATTTAGTTATGACATTAAAGGTTCACACGATCACAAGAGTCATCGTTGAATATGTGGGAGTCAGTACGGATCTCCAGGTCCCGCTGCTGATTATTGATCGGAGAGGGGTCTCGATCATGTCTACATTATTCACGAACCGTAGGGTGACACACTTAAGGGATACCGACACCATTTGGAGCAAATATGTTTCAGATAAAGATTTAAGAAAGCGCTGGAATCATTTCGATGGAAACCAGAATCATTTTGGGTGAAATTGCAGAAACTGGTTTTGCATGTGATATTGAAATGTTGCAGGGGGTTTTATGTGAATGTTTGTTAATTAATGTAATTGAAAAAATTCTGAATAAAATAAATAAAAGTGTTTTATTTAATGAGAACTTGCATTAAATTTGGTGGAAATTTAATGGAGGTGAGTGGAATTTTGAGTGGGTGGCTAATTATGTGAGTGGGAGCTCCACCCACATGAATGTGGAAGAGGTGGGGGCACCTCCCTTGGCCGCCGGCCATGGTGAGGGGCTGCCCCCTCCCTATAAAAGGCCCCCCACTCCCTCCTCTCATCTTGCACCACCTCCTCGTGAAGGTTCTCTTCTCCCTCTAGTTATTCCCCATGGTCTCGGATTAGCGAGATACATGTTCCCGATGGCTTTATCTGTAAAGGATTTGCTGCTTCCGCTGCATCGCTGGAGCGAGGAGGCGGAGGTTGTTCGGTGGACCGAACGTGTGTGCGATCACGGATGCACCGCTACTTTGCGGTGCTGGACTTGATGGTGCTGGACCTGATGGTGCTGGAGCTACTGGACCTGTCAGACTTCCACACAATCTTGAGATCGGCAAGCGTACGACTACATCAACCACGAGTTCCTACTCGTTAACAAAACTCGTTGTCTTCGAGGGTAATTTCTCCATGGATGTACGTCCACTCGTTGCTCTGTATCTAGTAGATAGATCTTGGCGTATAGTTCTCATCATAGGAATTTTTTTGTTTTCTATGATGCGGACCCAACAGTGGTATCAGAGCCTGATCTATGCGTAGGTGCTTTGCACGGGTAGTACACATATGTTTATATGTGGACGATGATGATCATGTTATTGCATCTTCTATGTACTTTGGATATTGGTGGCATAGTGGGATGAAGCGGCCCGGACCAACCTTACATGTCATCGTACATGAGACCGATTCCACGACTAACATGCAACTAGTTTTGCATAAGTGGCTAGCGGGTGTCTGTCTCTCCTACTATAGTCAATATCTGATTTACAACGAGTTGCTAATAACTTGGTTATCCTCGTTGTGGTTCATGTTCGTAGGTGAGACCGGTTCTATCTCCGAAAGCTCTAAGCCACGTAAAACTTGCAATTGATAAATTAGAGGCGTCTAGTTTAGATCAGTGCTGGGCTAGTGTCTTGATATGGTATTGTTGTTAGTAGATGTATGGTAGATACTCTTACAACACACTTAACGTGTAAATTCCATAGACCTTGGCCTTACACACTAAGGAATGATAGAGATCATACCACGATGCAAATGATAGAGATCAAATGCATGGACCATATCATATCACTTTACACATTAGATGTTTGCATCTTATATTGCTAGTTTGGCGCTTCTAGTAGCATTATAAGATGATCCCTCATTTAAATATCAAGATAAAATGTGTTCTTCCTTAAGTATGCACCGTTTTCTGGATCGTGTTTCGAGACATCACGTGATGATCGGGTGTACTCAACTCTACGCTTTCATACAACGGGTGTAAGACAGTTTTACACACGCGAATACTAAGGTTCTTACTTGGCGAGCCTAGCATGTACAGACATGGCCTCGGAACACGGACCGAAAGGTTAAGCATGATTCGTATAGTTGATGTGATGACCATATTGATGCTCGCCTTTGAAGCTACACCGACTCACGTGATGATCGGACTTGGTGTAGTGAATTTGGTTCATGTAATCACCAAAAAGGCACGAGGGATGTCGTTTTTGAGTGGGAGTTTATTTCTAATTTGGATTAGTCGAACTCAATTTGTCATAAACTAAATCGAAGTGAATTTGCATAATTTGTTGTAGTCATTGGCATCTGTTCACTCCCTTATACTTAGTTTTATTTGAGATAATAGAACTATAGAATTCTGGATATTTACTTTTCGAACTGGTATCGTATTGTTTTGAATGTCAATTTAAAGTTTATAAGTCCTATTGCAAACTTTCAGCAAACTCTATTTACTCCATGAAGTTTAATAAGTAGTATTAAATAAAGAGTAAGAATTCCAATGTTAGTATCTAAAGTATCATGTTTGCCTCCATGATTATTGATATTCAAAAATTGTTTTAATATCAAGGTTATCTAGGAACTGAAAGAATTGTTTCAAGAACCATCATGTGTGGAAGATATTGTGATATCTGAAACAATGTATTTGGTTGCATTATGATAGAGTATAATTTAGCAAAATACATGTTCTCATATTGTATGAGAATTTGTGAAGGATGGAGATGCTAGGCATCTGGATCTCCCAAAAAGGTGTTGGGAACTAACATTATACTCGCGATTCTTCCTTATAGGCTATAGTAGCTTGATCATGAAAGTTGTCATGATAAGGATGAATAGAAGATGTAAGTAAAATGTTTACTACACTAATAGATTACTAAAGAATGGATTTTTGAAAGAACACCAAACATTTGATGATGGTGATCCACTTCAAAGTGCCAGTCCAAAGATATTAGTATTTGACTATATACGCTTTGTACTATGTGTCATGTGAATGACACCACTATTGATGTTGATAGATGCTTTTAAAAGAAAAGGAATTGTTGAAAGAGAATCTATAAAATATTTGGCAGAAAAGAAAAGGTTGGAGATGTCCAACTTAGGTATATAGAAGATGTACATGTTATGGTTGTATTCCTTGCTTGTTAAACAATGTGGTTCTGAGGTATTGGATACCGAATTGGTTGGTGTGAAGTGTCATACAGAACAACACAATTCATGAACTGCAACGGCCTAAGTAACTAGCAAAAGAATAAGTGATGGTGTTCATCGAAAACAAATAAAGTGTTATTGTGTTTTTTCGTTGTCGTCAAACCCAGCCTTCTAGATTTGTTTTAATAATTGTTATTTTGTTCCGGTATTATGAGAACAATGGTTGTGCAAATAATTACTGTATTCCATAAAGGATGGATGAACTTTTACAAGTCTAGTTGGAGAAATCACATCCATAAATATTATTGCTAAAATGTCGTAAGACAAATGACTGGAAGATCACTTATGAAGTGACATCGCTGTTTGAATTATAATGGAAAGTAAACATGAAGAAACTCCATCTTGATGGATTTTTGGAGTCTTTTGATTTTGATCAATTGATGCTTGTGAAACTTCCCTCAAGATAATGGAAACTCTGTCCATAGGCCAAAGAGGAACGGATGACTAACTTATTGGATATTATGCATGTTGACGTATATAGTCTATTATGTGTAGCCATATGCGATGGATCTTTTTGCTTCATATGCTTTCTCCGGAACTTTGAGTGAATATATTTATATATTTACTTAATAAGGAAGAAGTATGAAACATTTGAAAATTGTTCAAAGACTTTCAAGATGAAGTGAAAAATCATTGTAACAAGAAAATAAAAGAGTTTATGATTTGATCATAAAGGAAGATATTTGAGTTACAGGTTTAGCAAAACACCTAAGATTTCAGGAATTGTTCCATGAATTTGCATTTCCCGATAAACCACAGGAGTATGATATGTTCGAGAGATCAAATCAAACCTTTTTTGACATGGTAAGATCAAAGGTGTCATTTATAAAACTGCCATTATGTTTAAAGATTAAACCTTTAGAGATTGCCGCTTTTACACTGAAAAGAGCACCATCGTGATCCGTTGAAATGACACCATATGAGTTATGGTTTGGGATAAAACCCGAATTGTCTTTTCTTAAATTTTGGTATGCTATGCATAAGTAAAATGTTTACAACCAAAGTCGGATAAGCACATCTTTGTAGGTTATCCCAAAGAATTTGTTGGGAATTCCTCCATAACACTGAGGACACAAGAGTTTGTCGCTTAGAACGTCAAGTTTCTTGAGAAGGAATTTTTCGTGAAAAGTTAAGTGGGAGGACAATAGAACTTTGATAAGGTTGTTGAACCTTAGCTATATGTGCTGAGTAGCGTAGCGCCGGAAAGTGTCCCGGTGGCGGCCACAATGCTCATGGCTCCCGTGATTACAAAGGGTGTGATCTTGGAGATTAGAGTTCTTATTGAACCATGTGGGTCGGTAAGAATCAAACAGTAAGATTTGAAACAAAAGTCGTTATTGTTTTGACAATGATGAACCGACTGCATGCAAAGAAGCGATGATGGGCCCTGACTCCATAAAATGACTAGAAGTCATAGAATCCGTAATAGTATCCATACACTAGAAATCAAGTTTCTGAACTTAGAAGACCCTCCGAAAAGGCGTGAAGCCTATCGGTCGTGTTTGGATCTATAAAGAAATAGAGATGGATGTTTGACATCTATGAAATAGTCAACATGTCGGAAAGAAATTTACGGCAATGTTCAAGGAGTTGACTATGACAAGATTTGATCTTTCATAGCGATATTTAGTCTTGACGGATTAATGTAGCAACCACTACATATAATTTGGTATATGGTAGGTGCATAAACAAAACAAGGTTCTTCTAATAGAATGGTTACCTAGGACGTGTACATGACACGGTCCGAAGGGTTTTGTTAATTCAAAGGGTGCTAAAAGGGCATGTAAACTTTAATAGTTGAAGTAAGCATAGCGGAGTTGGAATCTTCACCATGATGAAACTATTAAAAGAGTTTAAATTCATCGGAGATGATGAAGATGCTTGCATTTGCAAGAAATTAAGTGGGAGCGCTGAGACATATTTCTAATACATTATGTAGAGGACATATTGTTGATTGGAAATGATGTATCTTGAATTGACACAAGTTAAGGATTTCATTAAAATAAGATTTCGATGAAAGACTTGGGCAAACCCAGAATATTAGGCATCAATATCTATATGGATAGATTAAGGCGCTAATATGGTTGTGCCAGACATACATATATGAGATATTGAAAGGGTTTAATATGGAAACAACAAGAAAGGTTCTTGCTGCATGGAAAGGATTGTATCAAAATTCAAGTGTTTCAACACTTGGTGAGTAAAATCACATGAAGATTTTGATCGATTATACCATGATATGTATATATCCATAATGTCCTATGCTCTAAATGTTATGAGCATATACCAGAATGATTCATAAGATGATCATTGGACAATAGTAAAGATATTCTTATGAGCTTTTGGAAGAACTAAGAATATATAATGTATAAGTGACAAATAGTTAAAGGTAGTTCATTGTAAAGTGTTACATTGATACTAGTTTTGTCACAAGATACAAATTAAATTTATCTCAATTTAGACTATGGGTGGCACAATGTAATGGAAAGGATGTTCCATGATGGATTTGGATGAGTTCCAAAGTTGAGACATTGTGACGGATACTACAACAAAAGGCTAAGTATATGACTGCTATAGTAGCAGCATAGGAGGGCATTTGTGTTAAGTAGTTTGTTATCAAACTAGGTGTGGTTCAAAGTGGGCTAATACTATGAAGATATGTTTTGTGACAATAATATCAACATATTTTAAACCCAAACGAACTAAAGGTCTCACGAAAGGACCAAATTTATACAATGTCATCTCATTTGAGAATGAGTGATGCGTAGAGATGCAAAGACATGCAAATACACACGGAACTGAAACTGTCAGAGCCGGAGATTATGTTAACCACTAGCAATCGCGTATATGCAACACCAGAAAGCCATAGGTGCTCAATACGCAAAGTTTTTCAAACTAGATTATTGACTCTAGTGCAAGTGGGAGACTGAAGGGAATATGCCCGAGAGGCAATAATAAAGTAGTTATTATCTTATTCCTTGTTTATGATAAATGTTTATTTTGCATGCTATAATTGTATTAATTTGGAAACGTTAATACATGTGTGTTTAATAAACAAAAGGAAAGTTCCTGGTTATGCCTCTCTTATAAACTAGCTCGTTGATTAACAAGATGATCAAGGTTTCCTGATCATGGACATTGGATGTCGTTAATAACGAGGTCACAACATTGGTGGAATCATGTGATGAACATTCATCCAAAGTATAGCATTACAATCAGAGTCATTATGTTTATATTGCTATAACATCATACGAAGTAATCTTAGTCCTTAGACCATGAGATCATGTTAATTGCTAACACCGGAAGAGTATCTTGATAACATCAAACGTCACACCGTAATAGGGTCACTATAAAGGTGGGTTCGGTGCTATGAAGGTGTTATGTTGAGGCTCATGGATCAAGAGTGGGATTTGTCCATCCCGATGACGGATAGATATACTCTGGGCCCTCTCGATGATATCACATTGAAATAGCTTGCAAGCAAGTGATGTGATCACTAGAATGTTATATCACGGGAACGAGAAAAGATTGCATGTCGGTAACGAGATCAAACTAGGTATTTGGATACCGATGATCGAATCTCGGACATGAAATATATCGCGAGACAAAGGGATTTAGTTACGACGTTAAAGGTTCACACGATCACAAGAGTCATCGTTGAATATGTGGGAGTCAGTACGGATCTCCAGGTCCCACTGCTGATTATTGATCGGAGAGGGGTCTCGATCATGTCTACATTATTCACGAACTATAGGGTGACACACTTAAGGGATAACGACACCATTTGGAGCAATTATGTTTCAGATAAAGATTTAAGAAAGCGCTGGAATCATTTCGATGGAAACCGGAATCGTTTCGGGTGAAATTGGAGAAACTGGTTCTGCATGTGATATTGAAATGTTGCAGGGGGTTTTATGTGAATGTTTTTTAATTAATGTAATTGAAAAAATTCTGAATAAAATAAATTAAAGTGTTTTTTTAATGAGAACTTGCATTAAATTTGGGTGAAATTTAATGGAGGTGAGTGGAATTTTGAGTGGGTGGCTAATTATGTGAGTGGGAGCTCCACCCACATGAATGTGGAAGAGGTGGGGTCACCTCCCTTGGCCGCCGGCTATGGTGAGGGGCTGCCCCCCTCTCCCTATAAAAGGCCCCCCACTCCCTCCTCTCATCTTGCACCACCTCCCCGTGAAGGTTCTCTTCTCCCTCTAGTTATTCCCCATGGTCTCGGATTAGCGAGATACATGTTCCCGGTGGCTTTATCTGGAAAGGAGTTGCTGCTTCCGCTGCATCGCTGGAGCGAGGAGGCGGAGGTTGTTCTGTGTACCGAACGTGTGTGCGATCACGGATGCACCGCTACTTTGCGGTGCTAGACTTGATGGTGCTGGACCTGATGGTGCTGGAGCTGCTGGACCTGTCGGACTTCCACACGATCTTGAGATCGGCAAGCGTATGACTACATCAACCACGAGTTCCTACTCATTAACAAAACTCGTTGTCTTCGAGGGTAAGTTCTCCATGGATGTATGTCCACCCGTTCTTCTGTATCGAGTAGATATATCTTGGCGTATAGTTCTCATCGTAGGAAATTTTTTGTTTTCTATGTTGCGGGCCCAACAATAGTTTCACAACTCACGCCTGCCGGAACACCACAACGTAATGGTGTGTCAAAACGTCGTAATCGTACTTTATTGGATATGGTTCGATCTATGATGTCTCTGACTGACTTGCCACTGTCATTTTGGGGTGATGCACTGGAAACCGCTACATTCACTTTAAATAGGGCACCATCTAAATCCGTTGAAAAGACACCGTATGAATTATGGTTTGGAAACAAACCTAAGCTGTCATTTCTTAAAGTTTGGGGATGTGATGTTTATGTGAAGAAACTTCAACCGGATAAACTCGAACCCAAAGCGGAAAAATGCGTCTTCATAGGATACCCTAAGGAAACGATTGGGTATACCTTCTATCACAGATCCGAGGGCAAGGTCTTTGTTGCCAAGAATGGATCCTTTCTTGAGAAGGAGTTTCTCGCGAAAGGTGTGAGTAGTCGGAAGGTAGAACTCGAAGAGGTTATTGAACCTTCTCTTCATGAAATGGTGAGTAGCGCAGCACCAGAAGTTGTTTCGGATTTGACTTCACCTAATGAAGAGAGAGCTAATGATATTGATCATGAAACTCCGAAAGAAGACACTACCGAACCTCACAGGTCAAGCAGGACACGTGCAGCTCCTGAACTATACGGCAATCCTGTTATGAATTTCATGATTGATGAAATAGATGACCCTGCGACGTATGAAGAAGCGATGATGAGCCCTGATTCCAACAAATGGCTAGAAGCCATGAAATCCGAGATGGAATCCATGTACAAAAACCAGGTTTGGACCTTGGTGAACTTACCTCACGATCGAAAGGCCGTTGAGAATAAATGGATTTTCAAAAGAAAAACTGATGCTGATGGTAATGTAACCATCTATAAGGCTCGACTTGTCGCAAAGGGGTTTCGACAAATTCAAGGAGTTGACTACGATGAGACATTCTGTCCCGTAGCGATGCTTAAGTCGGTTAGGATTATGTTAGCAATTGCTGCATATTTCAATTATGAAATATGGCAGATGGATGTCAAAACTGCGTTCCTCAATGGTAATATTGAAGAAGAGTTGTATATGATACAACCTAAGGTTTTGTTGATCCTAAGCATGCTGATAAGGTGTGCAACCTTCAGCGATCCATCTATGGACTGAAGCAAGCATCCCGGAGTTGGAATCTCCGCTTTGATGAGGTGATCAAAGAGTTTGGATTTGTCCAAACTTATGGAGAGGCTTGTATTTACAAGTGAGTGGGAGCAATGTGGCATTTCTTATATTATATGTGGATGACATATTATTGATTGGAAATGATATAGATCTTTTAAACAGTGTTAAAAGTTATCTAAACAACAAATTTTCGATGAAGGACCTTGGTGAAGCTTCGTATATATTAGGCATTAAAATCTATAGAGATAGATCAAGACGCCTAATTGGGTTATCGCAGAGTACATACCTTGATAAGATATTAAAGAAGTTTAATATGGATGGAAGTAAGAAGGGGTACTTACCTATGTTGCAAGGCAAGCCATTGAGTAAGACTCAAAGTCCGGCTACGGCAGAAGAAAGAGAGATAATGGATAAGATCCCCTATGCCTCAGCCATAGGCTCTATAATGTATGCCATGCTATGTAGAAGACCGGATGTGACACATGCTATTAGTTTGACTAGTAGGTACCAATCTGATCCAGGTTCGGAACACTGGATAGCGGTCAAGAATATCCTTAAGTACTTGAGAAGAACTAAGGATATGTTTCTTGTATACGGAGGTGAAGAAGAGCTAGTCGCTAAGTGTTATGTCGATGCTAGCTTTGACACTGATCCGGATGACTCTAAGTCTCAATCCGGATACGTATTTCTCTTGAACGGAGCAGCAGTTAGTTGGAGGAGCTCCAAACAACCTGTGGTGGCTGGATCAACGACGGAGGCGGAATATGTTGCTACTTCAGAAGCGGCACAGGAAGCGGTTTGGATGAAGGAGTTCATAACTGAACTAGGTGTGGTTCCTAGTGTGTTGGACCCAATGGTGATCTATTGTGACAACAATGGAGCCATAGCCAACGCCAAGGAACCAAGGTCTCACAAGAATTCCAAACATATTAAGCGCCGGTTTCACTCCATCCGCGAGCATGTCAAGGATGGAGATATAAAGATTTGTAAAGTGCACACGGACCTGAATGTAGGAGATCCATTGACTAAAGTACTCCCTAGGGCAAAACATGATCAACACCAGAACTCCATGGGTGTTAGATTTATCACTATGTGAACTATTATTGTCTCTAGTGCAAGTGGGATACTGAAGGAAATATGCCCTGAGAGGCAATAATAAAGTTGTTATTATGTATTCCTTGTATATGATAGATGTTTATTTTGCATGCTATAATTGTATTGATAGGAAACATCAATACATGTGTGTTTAATAAACAAAAAGGGTTCCTAGTTATGCCTCTCTTATAAACTAGCTTGTTGATTAATAAGATGATCAAGGTTTCCTGATCATGGACATTGGATGTTGTTAATAACAAGGTCACAACATTCGTGAAATGATGTGATGAACATTGATCCGAAGTATAGCATTGCGATCAAGTCATTATGTTTATATTGCTATAACATCTTACAAAGTAGTCTTAGTCCTTAGACCATGAGATCATGTTAATTGCTAACACCGAAAGAGTATCTTGATAACATCAAACGTCACACCGTAATAGGGTGACCATAAAGGTGGGTTCAGTGCTATGAAGGTGTTATGTTGAGGCTCATGGATTAAGAGTGGAATTTGTCAATCCCGATGACGGATAGATATACTCTGGGCCCTCTCGGTGATATCACATTAAGATAGCTTGCAAGCAAGTGATGTGATCACTAGAATGTTATATCACGGGAACGAGAAAAGAGTGCATGTCGGTAACGAGATCAAACTAGGTATTTGGATACCGATGATCGAATCTCGGACATGTATTATATCATGAGACAAAGGGATTAAATTGCTTACGTTAAAGGTTCTCACGATCACAGAAGTCATCGTTGAATATGCATGAATTAGTATGGATCTCCAGGTCCCGCTTCTGATTATTGATCTGAGAGGAGTCTCAATCATGTCTGTATTATTCGCGAACCGTAGGGTGACACACTTAAGGCCATGTTTATGTGAGTGGAGGTTCACCACATGAATGAAGGAGGGGAGGAGTCCCCCCCCTCATGCGCCGGCTATGGGAGGGGAGGGGTCTCCCTCCCTCCTATATAAAGTCCCCCCCTCTCCCCTCTCACAAATCACACCTCCTCATGAAGGATCTCTCTCCCCCTCTAGATATTCTCCCATGGTCTCGGATTAGCGAGATACATGTTCCCGGTGGCCTTGCGTCTAGAAGGAGTTGCTGCTTCCGCTGATTCGCTGGAGCGAGGAGGTGGAGGTTGTCCGGTGGCTTAAACGTGTGTGCGAGGACGGATGCGCTGCTGATTTGCGGCGCTCGGACTTCTACACGATCTTGAGATCGGCAAGCGTACGACTACATCAACCACGAGTTCCTACTCGTTAACAAAACTCGTTGTCTTCGAGGGTCAGTTCTCCATGGATGTATGTCCACCCGTTGCTCTGTATCTAGTAGATAGATCTTGGCGTATAGTTCTCATCGTAGGAATTTTTTTGTTTTCTATGCTGCGGACCCAACAAGTTGTTGTATGGAATACCATGTAATGATCTCTGGAAGATCAAGTACTCCGTATTAAGTAGTGTGTTGTGTCTTAGTTTTATTACATTTGATCTACCCTTAGATCAAATTATATTACCCAAAGATAAGGTTTTAACAAAGGTCATATTGAAACTTATCATAGTCAACTTGATGATCTACTTCAGTTCCACCAAGTTAAGAGAAGCTTCAATCACTTTGACAAGTTTTATTTAAATGCGCGAAAATTATCCGGATTTTATATGCATGAATGCAATGCACACACCTTATCTTAGCTTATTTCTAAGCTCTAATGCTGGGATGTTACACATCCCCTGGGCGATGCATCAGCGATAGTGGGAGACGACACTCTTCGTGAGAGGTGTATGTAGGAAGATAGGGCCCCACACCCACCGGGTCATGGGGCCCATCGACAACCAACATGGCAGCGGAAACCCTCATCATCTATGGGTTCTCGCGGCCAAGAGCCAAGCTACCAACGATAACCCTCGCCGTCCGTGGCTTTTCGCGGCCAAGAGTAGAGCTGGCCATGCAAACCCCCGCGAGCCGCAGGTTCTCGCGGTTGAGAGACGAGCTGGCAGCAAAACCCTCATAGTGCATGGGTTCTCGCGACTGAGAGCAAAGCTAGCAGTGAGAACCCTCTCCATCCGTGAGTTCTCGTGGCGGAGAGCCGAGCTGGTAGTGGAAACCCTCGTCGTCTGTGGATCCATGTTGCGATATCATGTAGTAGGATCCGCTCGCACGAGAAATGCTACGGTGATCCAGCATACCACTTCATGATGTAGTATACTATAGTCGTTTTACATAACACTAATGAAACACCATTTCACCAGTGTTACATCCCTCAGAGTGGTACAATAGCAACATCGTGGGTCCAAGACATGACTATAGATTACAACTCAAAGCTTTACAAAAGATCCAGATAAACTCTTGAGTAGAGAGGAAGAATAAAATTATGAAATAAAATAAAAAATAACAACTCAACAACTAATATGTGAATAAGGTTATTTCCAATACTATTTGGCTTGCCATTGCTGCTACTACAATGCTCTACAGAAATAGGTTCTATGAGATCGAGGTTTGTATTCCTATATAATATAGAACTTTGCCTTCACTTCAGTTGACGTAGATGTTGACTCCATTGACTTTACTGGATTATGTCGGCTTGTTGTAGTAATCCTTCCGAGCACCAATTGATGTTGATGACGTAATCAATGGCTTTAGAATCTAGCAAGCGTTAAGAAGGTACGATTGATTACAAGCATACTCAACAAGTTCATCAAAGAGGACTATTTTATGCACTAACTACAACCATAGACCATAGGTCCTGGGCTGTGCAAGTTTTTTGTAAACATTTCTTCAGAGGTTGCTTTCATTCTGAAAAGCTATGTCTATCAACCTTCACAGGTTGATTAGAACTTCATGGAATTCTTTTCCTACAACATTTGTAGGTCCTCCCTGGAATAGGGAGTAACATGTCACACTTTTTACACTCTGTAGAGGTGCGTTTATTTACACATGAGATATCCTTATTGTAAGAGCCTTGAATCAGTCCTATGCAGATTACAGCGATTCCTGCAAAATCTGTATAGAAACGATTTGATGATGCCCGCCAAGCACTTGTGTGTGGGTTGAAAATGAACTAATACCATTACACTATAGTTCACGGTGGAACCCACAAGAATATATATACACAACAATGACTCAACGAGTCAAGAATACAAATATACATTACAAAGATCCAAACCATAGTAAAAACAATACAACATCCGAGTACACACAAGATGCAAATGGGACTAACAGTCCTAAAGAATAACCAATGGCCTCCATAACCGTGCCTAGGCCAAGCCAGAAAGGTAACCTTTCTAATGTCATCGAACTCATACATGTCAAAGCAAAAGGGGTGCCGACAAAGGGAAAAAGAAAAAAGAGAGCGGTCAGTACTGAGGCTAGTACACAGCGAGTCTTAGAATTCAGTGGCTCTCACCTACATAGGTATCGTGGGCTTAGCAGCCGCAAAGCATGAACCAAAACAACATATAGAGACACGGTATAACTTACTGATGGGGTTCGTTGTATGGAAAACAAAAAAAAATCCTACGACTGCAACTGCCAAGATCGAATCTAGGCGACACTTGTAACAGTTTCAGAAGGACTCACCCTTGAAGACCGTAAATCGGGATAACTTTCCCTCAAACAAACGTGGCTATTGTAGATTGTACATGACCATCCTCAAGGACACAAAGACAATCAACGCCACAAAGGGGATGCGCCTCCATAATCGGTCACACGTTCAGTGTGCCGATGACTTCCATCCCTTTCTCTAGCTGGGCAGCAGAAGTAGGGGTTCCTCGGGAACTCCGCCAACACTACCACATGGTGGTGATGGAGGTGGAGAAGATCTTGAACAGGGCATCGCCAAAGCACCGTGCTCATGCAACTGGACAAGGCTATAATGGGGAGGAAGATGCCAACCATAGGGCATATGAGAGGAGGGAGGATGAGTGTGTGAGAGGAGGTGCTCCACCCCATCTTTTATAGGAGAGGGGGCAGCCCCTCCCATAGCCGGCGGCCAAAGAGGTTCCCCCACCGATTCCCTCATTCATGTGGGTGGACACTCCACTCACAAAAATTGATCTCCACTTTCTCCCATTTATTCTCCACTCAAAATCAAGAGTCATTCCATTAAAACATATTTTAATTCACTTGATTTAATGAAAACTTCATTTAATGGGTACTTAATTTAATGAACACTTTATTTAATGAACACATCAATAATTCAATCCTTTGCATTAATCCAATACACCGAAACTATTTTGACAGATTTATCAGAACAATTCATGCGATATCCTGTATTTTCTCCGGTGTTTCCTATCCACTCAAATGCATCGACTATCCTTAAGTGTGTCTCCCTACGGGTTTGTGAACTATGTGGACATGACCGAGACTCTCCCTGATCAATAATCGTTAGCGGGAACCGAAGATCCATAATGACTCCCACTAGTTCAACAATAAACTAGTGATCGTGTGAGCCTTATTCGCGGTAACCAATTCCTTTGTCTCGTGATTTTTTACTTGTCCGAGATCTGATCATTTAGTATCATCCATACCAAGTTCGATCTCGTTACTAACAAGTACTCTTTTTTCATTCCCGTGATATAATATTCTTAGTGATCTTATCACTTTCTTGCAAGCTATGTTAATGTGATATCACAGAGAGGGCCTTGAGTATATCTCTCCATCACCGGGATGGAAAAATCCCATTGATCCATGACCTCAACTAAAACTTTCTAAGTACCTCACAACATCTTTATAATCACCCTGTTATGGTGTGACGTATGATGGAATCAAATTACTCTTCTGAAGTCAGTGATTGACGTGATCTCATGGTCTAAGGATTAGAGTTACTTCAAATGAGATAACAATATAAACTTGAGGACATGATCGTATTGCTAAATCTATTGTGGGTGAAATTTAATCATATCATTCTCTTGTGACATGACCTTATTATTAACAACATCCAAAGTTCATGATTAGAAAACCTTGATCATCGGTTAATCAATGAGCTAGTGTAATGAGATGCCATACTAGGAACCTGTTCTTTTGTTTATTAAACACACATGTATCAACATTTCCTGTTAACACACTTATACCATGAGAAATAAACATTTATTATGAACCTGGAATAAGATAATAACCATTTATTATTGCCTCTCAGGCATATTCCTTTCAGTCTCCCACTTGCACTAGAGTCAATAATATAGTTTTACATAGTCATGAATCTAACACCCATAGTGTTCTGGTGCAGATCTTGTTTTTCCCTTGGGAGAGCTTTAGTCAACGGGTCTACAATGTTTAGATCCGTGTCTACTTTGCAAATCTCTATATCGCTATCCTGGACATGTTCCTGGATGGAGTGAAAATGACGCTTGATATGCTTGAAATTCTTGTGAGACCTTGGTTCCTTAGCATTGTCTATGGCACCATTGTGGTCACAGTAGATAACCATTGGATGCAAATCATTTGGAACTACACCTAGTTCGGAAATGAACTCCTTCATCCAAACTATTTTTGCCAATACTTCTGAAGCAGAGATATACTTCGCCTCCATTAAAGATCTTGCCACCACAGGTTGATTGGAACTCCTCCAACTCACCACTTCTCCATTCATAAGAAATACATATCTGGATTGTGACTTAGATTCATCCATATCGGTGTCGAAACCAGCATCAACGTAACACTTTGCGATGAGCTCTTCTTCACCGCCATAGATGAGAATCATATCTTTAGTTCTTATTAAGTACTTAAATATATTCTTGACCGCCTTCCAGTGTTCCACACCTGGATCAGATTGGTACCTGCTATTCCAACTAACAATATGTGCCGCATATGGTCTTGTACACAACATAGCATACATAAGAGAGCCTATGGCTGAGTCATATGGGATATTCCCCATCAGTTCTCTATCTTCTGCCAAAGCTAGACTCTGAGTTTGCTCAAAGTTGTAACTTGCAACATAGGTAAGAGCCCTTTCTTACTTTCGTGCATTTTGAACTTTTTCAAAATCTTGTCAAGAGTATCTGATAATCCAATTAAACGTCTTGATCTATCTGTATAGACCATGTTGACTCACCGGAAAAACTCGTCAGAAGGTCGTGGAAAACAAGTCTGCGGGCTTGGCATTGCAGTTCTCGTCGCCAGAAAATTCTCAGCAGTCGGAAAAGACGTGTACGGCTTAGTGGATGACGAGGCGGTACTTATAGATGTGATGGAGAGGTTGTTCCTCCCCAATGGTGACGACAATCCACGGCTGGAGTACTGGTGGTGTCTGGCGGTGCGTGAAACTGCAACAAGGAGATGCACCATCATGTTCTGGAGGTATTAAACGTCTAGGTATATCTTTTGGCAAAATAAATCGATGAGATTCTTACCAAGGGCGACGCGATGTAGCGATGAATTCTGATTTTAGGTTCGTCTTGGCATGATTGGTACATGTTCTACAGAGATCCTCTCGAGAAAGTTTGAGAACAAAAATGATGGAGGAGACATAGGGCAATATGATGCTCTCTTTGGGTTGATCTGAGGTAACCTGAGGAGAGAGATCGGGTGGTGTACACTACCAATTGGCATTTAGTTCACGACGTCGGTTTGCAAATTTAAGTCAATTAAATGATAAATTAATAGCTTGAACTGAACGTCCACTATATTCTAAACATTTTCCGTCTTGAAGTCTAAATGAAAAAGACACTAGAATTGATAGGAGGAGGAGAGGAACATCTCTATTTCTGATAATTTTTCTCATTTGTTTTGAATTTAATTTTTATTCAAATTTGGCTAACTCTATTTCTAATAATTTTTATTAAAATAGCACTGATTATATTATTCCAGATAAAACACTTGGAAATATTTTTTATAAAATTTATAATTAGAATATGGTACATAGGCATTTATTTTTAATTCTTTTCCTTTATCTCATAAAATTCATAACTTTTGTTTTAAGCCTATAAAAAGGTTCGGACCAATTTATATATTTTTATTTTATAATTCTTAATCTCTTTATATCATTGAAATATTTTTTTCCATTTAAACAATTTTTTCTATGAGCTTTATATTGTTTTTGGAATATTTTTCTTCTAACTTAATTAAATCATATATTTTTATCTAGAGCTCCAAAAAGAGTGAATCAAATTTCCATGGTTTCATAATTTTTTACTTTATCTCTTAGAAATTCTTTTGTATATTTAAAATATGGAATATATCCATGGGCTTGTGTTGTTAAGTGGTCATTTCATCGTTTTAGATTTTAGGGTTTTGAGAAGAAATGTTATTTCTCTTAGGTTTAAAATGCAACCATGCATGCTTTATGATTTTGGGGTTTTGAAATCTTGCACACCACGTTTTGAACAAGAATCATTTTATTTGAATTAGGTTTTAGAGGAGTTATATTAAATGGTCAAAAAAGTTTTTGTTCCCTCTAAATTTCTAA
The DNA here is from genome assembly GCA_910589775.1 of Avena eriantha. NCBI lineage: Eukaryota > Viridiplantae > Streptophyta > Magnoliopsida > Poales > Poaceae > Avena > Avena eriantha. Next base: position 19,473,152 of record OU342745.1, read on the forward strand.
CACTTAGTTTTTTTCATTTTGTTTAAGTTTTTCGCATTTCAAAATTTGGATTTTTTTGGGATGTGACATCCACATATAATATCAGAAATGCTACAGAGCTCCCACTCACTTTCTTATAAATACAAGCCTCTCCTATAGTTTGGACAAATCCAACCCCTTTGATCACCTCATCAAAGCGAAGGTTCCAACTTCGAGATGCTTGCTTTAGTCCGTAAATGGAACGCTGAAGTTTTTGTACCTTGCTAGCATCCTTAGGATCGATAAAACCTTTGTGTTGCATCATATACAACTCTTCCTAAATGTTTCCATTAGGAATGTTGTTTTGACATCCATCTGCTAGATTTCATTATCGAAAAATGCAATAATTACTAACATAATCCTAACAGACTTTAGCTCACTCCAGATGAGAAAGAATTGTCGTATTCAACTCCTTGAAGACGTCGAAACCCTTTCTCGACAAGTTGTGCTTTATAGACGGTTACATTACCGTCAGCGTCAGTTTTCTTCTTAAAAATCCATTTATTTTCAATGGCCTTGCTGTCATGAGGTAAGTCTACCAAAGTCCAAACTTGGTTTTCGTACATGGATCCCATCTCGGATTGCATGGCTTCAAGCTATTTGTTGGAACCCGGGCTCATCATCGCTTCTTCATATATAGCAGGATCATCGCTTCCAACTACCATGAAATTTAAGACTGGGTCACCATACAGTTCAGGAGATGTACGTATCCTCCATGACCTACGAGGTAAGGTAGTGGTCTCTCTCAGAGTTTCATGATAAGTTTCATGATTCTCATCATTATTTCCCTCTTCACTCGGTGGAGTCACCACTATAACAGTGTTCAGTGCTGCGCTACTCGCCACTAGGATGAAAAGGTTCAGCAACCTTGTCGAGTTATACCTTCCTACTACTCACACCTTTCGAGAGAAACTCTTTCTCTAGAAAGGATCCATTCATAGCAATGAAAATCTTACCTTCAGATCGGTGATAGAAGGTGTACGCAATTGTTTATTATGGGTATCCTATGAAGACACATTTCTCCACTTTGGGTTTGAGCTTATCAGGCTAAAGTTTCTTCACATAAGCATCACAACCCCAATCTTTCAGAAATGACAGCTTAGGTTTGTGACCAAACCATAATTCGTACGGTGTCATTTCAACGGATTTTGATGGTGACCTATTTAAAGTGAATGGAGTTGTATCTAATGCATGACCCTAAAATTATAGTGGCAAATCAGTAAGGGACATCATAGATCGTACCATATCTAATAAAGTTTGATTATGACATTTAGATACACCATTACGTTGTGGTGTTCTGGCGGGAGTGTGTGGTGAAACAATTCCACATTGTCTAATGTGCGTGCCAAACTCGTAACTAAGATATTCTCCTCCATTATTGAATTGTAGAAATTTAATCTTTTTGTCACGATGATTTTCTACTTCACTCTGAAATTCTATGAACTTTTCAAATGTTTCAGATTTGTGTTTCATTAAGTAAAAATATCCATATCTACTTAAATCATTCGTGAAGGTCACAAAATAACGATATCCATCACGTGTTGACACACTTATTGGACTACATACATCGGTATGTATTATTTCCAATAAGTCGGTTGCCCACTCCGTTGTTTCGAAAAATAGGATTCTAGTCATCCTGCCCATAAGGCATGGTTCACATGTCTCAAATGATTCATAATAAAGTAATTTTAGTATTCCATTAGAATGGAGCTTCTTCATGCGTTTAACACCAATATGACCCAAACGGCAATGCCACATATATGCAGCAATATCATCATTCAGCTTGATTCTTTTGGCATTCATATTATGAATATGTGTACTATTAATATCAAGATTCAAAACAAATAAACCATTCAACATAGGTGCATGACCATAAAAGATATTATTCATATAAGATGAATAACCATTGTTCTCAGAAGCAAATGAATAATTGTCTTGCATTAAACATGATCCAGACATAATGTTCATGCTCAACGCAGGCACTAGATAATATTTATTTAGGTTTATTATCAATCCTGATGGTAGATGAAGCGACAAAGTCCCCTTGGCGATCACATGCACCTTTGATCCATTGCCTATGTGCATCGTCACTTCATCTTTGGATAGTGGTCGACCATTCCTTAGCCCTGTTTTGAGTTACATATGTTAGCAACTGAACGGTATCAAATACCCAGGTGCTACTTCGACTACTAGTAAGGTACACATCAATAACATGTATATCACATATAACTTTGTTCACGTTCCCGACCTTCTTATCTGCCAAGTACTTTGGGAAGTTCTGCTTCTAGTGACTAGTCCCCTTGCAGTAAAAACACTTAGTGTTAGTCTCAGGGCCTCCCTTGGTCTTCTTATCAGGCGAAGCAACAAACTTGCTATCCTTCTTGAAGTTACACTTGGATTTGCCTTTCTTGCCCTTGTCGATCTTATCAACCATCAACTCTTGATGCTTCTTCTTTATGTCTACCTAGGTAGCCATCAGCATGTCCATGAGTTCAGTGAGCGACTTGTTCGCACCACTCATCTTGTAATTCAGCACAAACTTGTAACTTTGTGTGAGCGATTGCAGAACCCTATTCATGATGAGATTAGCTGTAATATCACATCCTAGTGCCTTAATACGTTGAGCGTAGCATTTCATCATGGTGACATGCTCGTTCACAGAGTTGTGCTCCTTCATCTTTGCGCTAAAGAACTTACCAGATATCACATATCTCTTAGCTCGGGTTTGGGTCTCAAACATGCTTTTGGGTTCCATCACCATAGCATTAGCATTAGTAAGTTCAAAATTCTTTTTGAGTTCAGGCTCCAGCGACTGAAGGATCGCACATTGCATAAGAGTGTAGTCATCATACTTTGTGTTATACATGTTGCGCTCATCCTGGGTCGCATCATCTGCAGGGGTGTCACCTAACGAACCATTCAACACATAAGATTTCTTAATGACCATGAGGAAAATCTTCAAGTTGCGGTACCATTGGTGAAGTTAGACCCATTATATTACAACTTTTCTCTATCTAGGAATGCATTGAAATTTAATGCAGGGGGTTCCATGATCTACAATATATTTGCAAAGACTATTTCAGACTATGTTTATAAAAGATAGAGTTCAAGTTAATTCAAAAATCACTATGAGAACCCCCACTCAAAAACGACATCTCTCTAGTCATTTTTAGTGATTACATGAACCAAATTTACTACACCACGACCGATCATCATGAGTGGGGGTGCAGCCCCAATGGGGAGCATCATATGGACATCATATCATTAGTATGACTCGTGCTTTACTTTTTGGTTCATGTTCGGAGGCCTTGTATGTACATGGTAAGCTCTCTAATGAAGAACCTTAGTATTCGTGTGTGTAAAACTGCCTTACATCGTTGTATGCGAACATAGAGTCTATCACACTCGATCATCACGTGGTGATTCGAAACAACGAACTTTCTTAATAGTGCATAATAAGGAAGAACATATTATTATCTTGATATTTAGTGAGAGGGATCATCTTATAATGCTATCACCAAGAACTAAGTAAGACATAAGCAACATAAGATGCATGAAAGGGATAAACATCACATGCATATATAATGTGATATGATATGGTCCTTCTCGCATTCGATTTCCATCTTGTGTGTCATGGTATGATCTCCATCATTCCAGCGGCGTGGCACCAAGGTCCATTGTGCTACCATTATGGCCGTCTCCACCATTACAATATATCTAATGGATATACATGAATAGCACGCAGGCCATAAAAGATAAAGAAAACCTTATGGATCCTGTCAGAAATATCATTGCATACAATAATTTTTGTATCAACGACCATATCACATCACACACCATACAAAAACAAGTTATATGCCTCTAATTCATTTTTGCATATTTTACGTGGTTGTGGGCTTTCAAGGAAAGAATCGCTCTACCTACAAACTTCAACCACAATGATGATAATCAAGTTATTAGCAATCCGTTGTAAATTAGATCATGAGTATGTTGGGAGAGACAAACACCTGCCCAGCCACTTATGCAATACAATTTTCATGTCAAGTGTGGGACAAGTCTCATGTGTGAGGATATGTAAAGTTAGTTCGGGCCGCTTCATCTCAACATGCCACCATGATCCAAATTCATGCAAGTAGGAAATAACATGATCATCAACGTCCACATCTCTATGTGTCTTGTAACTGTACATAGCATCTACGCATAGCCATAGCTCACATACCACTGATGGGGTTCGTTGCATGAAAAACAAAAAATTCCTGCGATTGCAACTGCCAAGATCGAATCTAGGTGACACTTGTAACGGTTTTAGAAGGACTTGCCCTTGAAGACCATAAAGCAGGATAAAATTCCCGCAAAAAATGTGGTTGTTGTAGATTTTACATGACCGTCCTCAAGGATGCAAAGCCGATCAACACCACAAAGGGGTAGCACCTTCGTAATTGGTCACACGTTCGGTGTGCCGACGATTTCCATCCCTTGCTCTAGCTGCACAACAGAAGTAGGGATTCCTCGGGGATTCCGCCAATAATATGACATGGTGGTGGAGAAGATCTTGAACAGAGATTCGCCTAAGCACCATGCTCGTGGCAAAGGACGAGGCTAGAAAGGGGACGAAGATGCCAACCAAAGGGCATATGAGAGGAGGGAGGATGAGTGTGTGAAAGGAGGTGCTCCACCCCACCTTTTATATGGGGAGGGGGCAGCCGCCCCCATGGGTGGCGGCCAAATAGGTGACCCCACCTCTTCCGTCATTCATGTGGGTGGACACACCACTCATAAAAATTGATCTCCACTTTCTCCCATTTATTCTACACTTCAAATCAAGAGTCATTCCATTAAAAACTATTTTAATCCACTTGATTTAATGCAACTCATTTAATGAACACTTCATTTAATGAGTACGTTATTTAATGAACACTTCATTTAATGAATACATCAACAATTCAATCCCTTGCATTAATCTGATACATCAAAACTATTGCGACAGATTTATCAGAATAATTCCTGCGATGTTTACTATTTTCTCTGGTGTTCCCTATCCACTAAAATGTGTCGACTACCCTTAAGTGTGTCTCTCTATGGGTTCATGAACTATGTGTACATGACCGAGATTCTCTCCGATCAATAATCATTAGCGGGACTTGGAGATCCATAATGACTCCCACTAGTTCAACGATAAACTAGTGATCGCGTGAACCTTATTTGCAGTAACCAATTCCTTTTGTCTCGTGATTTTTACTTGTCCGAGATCTGATCATTTGGTACCATCCATACCTAGTTTGATCTCATTATTGACAAGTACTATTTTCTTGTTCCCGTGATATAACATTCTTAGTGATCTTATCACTTGCTTGCAAGCTATGTTAATGTGATATCACCGAGAGGGCCCTGAGTATATCTCTCCATCATCGGGATGGAGAAATCCCACTCTTGATCCACGAGCCACAACTAACACTTTCTAAGTACCCGACAACATCTTTATAATCACCCTATTATGGTGTGACGTTTGATGGAATCAAAGTACTCTTCCGGAGTCAGTGATTGACGTGATCTCATGGTCTAAGGATTAGAGTTACTTCGAATGAGATAGCAATATAAACTTGAGGACATGATCGTATTGCTAAATCAACTGTGGGTAAATGTTCATCATATCAGGAAACCTTGATCATCAATTAATCAACAAGCTAGTGTAGTGAGACGCTTTACAAGGAACATGTTCTTTTGTTTATTAAGCACACATGTATCAATGTTTCCTGTTAACACCTTTATAGCATGAGAAATACATCTATGATAAACCTGGAATAAGATAATAACCATTTATTGTTGCCTCTCGGGCATATTACTTTCACTTACGCCTATTAGAGTGGGGTAATAGAGACCTATTCGGAGCCAACCTAATACTAACACCAAACAGAACCCATCCTGGAGTTCCCCCATCGAAACCAAACAAGGAAGTCCTTCCAAGGAACTCACAAAGTTGGCAGTTTATTAATCATTCCATTGTAGTGGCAATACTTACTAGTCAAATATATGTAACATATGACATCCCAACATCATCAATTATTGCCACTTTTAATTAACCATTCCATTATAGTGGAGCTAATTACTAGTAATGCCAATGTCAAATTTATAGCACTACTTTCGTTTGAGTTGTCTATGATCGAGACACTCTTCTCCAAGTAGTCCATAACCATGCACTGGACTTTTCGAAAAGATTTAACCTACAGGGGTGCACACATAGCAACACACGCTTGATCAACCTCAGGAAAAACTAAATGAAAAGCAACGAGGCATCACAACAAAGCATTAATGATTCAAAAATGATTTCATGGGGCCACCCCACTAAGATACCCATAACAAAGTCGGCCGAGCTCCGAGACGGATCTAGGGTTTGCATCGATAACTGTAAACGACTGGGAACCCAAAAAGTGTGACTGGGCTTGTCGATACCGTGGAAATATAGCACAATTCCTAAACATTATATTAGTAAAGCACTCCTCGAGCAACAGTAGTATATAAAGTAGTAAAGCATGACATAAATACATGATAGTAGTAAAGCCCCAAACTATTTGTGGCCCCAAGAAATAAGATTTGAATCATGCGCATACCAAGGGGATACATGGGCCCACATGTGGATAGTGCGATAGTCAAGGAACATGCATCAAGTACTCGAGTCCTAGGTGGATACAAGTGAGCGAGATAAAAGCCAAGTCTCAACTATTGCCCACCAGTGCCGCTTTATTAGTTATATCTATTTCCAACATTTTAATTATCAAGTTGTAAGTAAACCACGATTATATCCACCATGAAGCGCACGACAACCTCCCAACAACTGTGGAACTTGATGACTCGAACCGACAACTATGCAAGAAACTATGACTCGCAAGGCCAATTATCTACCAAAACAACGACAATAGGAAGTCACCAAGGCAATATAGGCTACAAAGAGTATAAATGGTACGGAAACTAAAGCATCACAACATGGATGGCAATGGAGAGAAGTAAAGCTATAAAGCAAAAAATAGGTAGTAGGGAGGGAATGATCATTTGTGAACCATTGTCGGAGATACATATCCTAAGAACTTATCGAATATCACACATGTCATTTTCTTATCCAAGAAGAAGCAAAGCACTAAAACCAACAAGCAATGCAATAATTACAAGTAATGCGGAAGAACCGGCATGATCATGATATGATACATGACATGGAAAGTTAAGGATGCAAACCATATTGAAAATATGTCATTTGCATAGCAGATTGATGATACAACATTAGTGAGGCATTAGTAACAATAGGGAATCAATTCCAATTTTATTTGTCCATTTTATTAATGAATTTCATTACAGTAACGTATTATAAATGCATGAAAATGGAAGCAAATGCATATATGAAATTCATAGATGGAAAGGGCTCGTCGTGCTAATCAATTTAGACATATTTTTGTCAAATTTGGATTCACGGTTTTCAAGTTATTAATTTATTAAGAAATGACCATTTAATAGCATTAAAACAATTTCAAAATTTTATTTTCCCAGAAGTTATTTTGGATAGCACATTATTGATCCTTGCATTTTTATGATATCAAAATATATATCATTTTCAAGATTTGAAAATGTTAACAAAAAGAGGGAATTAACATGATTAAAGCATTTATTAAATATTAGGAAAATATTTATTGTTTCGCAATATTTGACAAAATAAGAAAATGCCAGGTTCATGTTTAGAATTAAAAAACAAACAAGTTTCATGTTTTGACTTTTGTCAAATTAGTTACAAAACATTTTTAAAACTTGGTCAAAGTTTGCATCAAGTTTGACTAATTTCAAAATTAGTTTGAATTTGAATTTTCGAAAGCTAAAAATTTTGTTACTAGGACAGACCTAGCCACAGTCGCAGAATCGTGGGCCTTCGTGCTGACTAGGACACTAAGCCGACAGGGCTTTTGGGTGGCTGACATGTGGGACGCAGGGGAGGATGTCGGGTCTAGAAGAAAGAGTTGCAGGGTTTATTTTGCAAAAGGTTCTGTGGATTTGAATCTGGGCGTTTTCTCACCACCGTGTTCTAGCTACAGGTGCTGACTAGTGGGCTGTGCACTGGTGTGGCGTGCTGGCGTGGCACCAGGGTAGACAAGCTTCTCTCATCTCTCACTATGATGAACTCGACTAGAGGCTATGGCGCACGATGGCTGGTTCCAGCGGCAGCGAACAACACTTAGCGGTGGAACCTCGTGCACACACATCCCACGACCGAGAAGAACACATCGAACATGAATGCATACTCTATGACAAAATAAATATTTAAATTAATATTTATATGGGAACTTCCTCATTAGGCCAAAACCGCATAGGGAATTAGCCTAGGAGAAAGTCACCCAAAAAAGGACAGAAAATAGCATTGTGGTATGGACCGGACAACCCACACGGGGAACTAGGCGGACGGGACTAAGCACCGCGCGAGTGGCAGATAGTCAGCCGCCACGAACGGGCCTTGGCCAGCCAGCCCACCCGACCAAGCGCTGGGCGCTACCGCTGATGTACATGCTGGGCTGTGTGGGTGGGTAGTCGACCAACCTAGCCAGGCTGCTGGGCTCAGCAGGCCGTAGGCAGGCGAGCCGGCCCACCCAGGATCGAGTAGCTACGTCTAGTGGCACTGTTGTAGCTAGGTCGTGGGCACGCAAGACCGACCCACCCGAGTGCAGGCCGCCGCTACTGCTAGTTGTTACCGTTGTGCTGGGCCGGTGCAGGCAGGTGGCCCACTTGGCCACCACCATAGGGCTAGCCGGCCAGCCCTCTCTCCCTTTTATTCTTTGCCTAAATTTAGTCCACATGGCTTAGCCTTTGAGAAAGGTACACCCCTTCCGCCTATATAAAGGGATGCTCATGGGTGGGATTAAAACACACCAATCCAAATATTTTATAAGGCACTTTTCCTTAGAGAATAAACCCCGCTCTCTCTCTATCTCTATCTATTTGCCTTTGTGGTGGCACAGTACCGGTGTAGGACTTTACACGCAAAGTCAACACCGTTGCGGCACATCATTGTGCTATAGGGATTCCGTCCAAGAGATCTATTTCCGCAACATCGACAGGGATCAAAGTCTGAGAGTCATTGTCTTGCACCGTATGTGTGCGATAAATCGGGAGAGCTACCAATAGTAGCAAACTGGCCATCGTGCAACGACCTGGATAAGGGGTGACGTGCGAGGAGCTGCGCGACCTTGAGGTCGGACGGGTACAACTACATCATCTACACTCTTGCATGAGTGTAACGGGCTCACAGTCTTCAATGGTATGTTACCGTTGTCTTCCTTTGTTGCTGCATTACTTTTTAGATAGACCCTGGACGTTACGGTGTTCCAACATAGTAACTTTTTCTGCAATGAAACTCCTTCAGTGGTATTAGAGCCGATCTATTCATAGTACGCTAGTATGGATAGACACATGCAGAATGTGGGCATTGATACTCTAGTTGTTACCTTCCCATGTGTATTTTTATATATCGCGACACTATGAGATGAAGCGGCCTAGACCGATCTTACGCGTAACCTTAGGCGAGACAGGTTCTACGCTCGACATATGGCTTGTAATGTATAAGTGGATAGCGGGTGAATGTCTCTCTCACAGTAGTTGATATAACATCTACAACGGAAGGCCCCGATAGGGGTGTAGTAGAGATAACTATTGGATCCATGTTGTGGTTGTCATCTGTGACACGAAAAATAAATCCTTTTGTATCTCATCATTTATTGGCAAAAATAGAAAAGTAAATATGAAGGAGAAGTGTTCATAGGTAGAAATGGTTCTATTGCGAAAACCTAACAGCCATGTAAAAACCGCAATAGATAAAGAAGAGGCGTCTAACTTTATGTTGTAGGGAAGACTCTGTGATGTGATATGGTTGCATTCATGAACAAGGTAAGGTAGTTTATCTTTCCTATTACTAAGTATTATAGTAGTAGTCATCACGATGATGAATGACAAGACCAGAGGAATCATGGACTTGGAGTCAAACTGGTGGCTTGATGGAGATCATGTCGGGGCACCTGATGGATATCAAGGAGTGCAAAGACAACCATATCATATCACATATGAATTACATGTGATGCTAATTTTGTGTGCATCTTGTTTGAGTGCTAGTATTAGATACACAATGGTAGCATTTAAATAGGATGATCCCTAATTAATACCAATGAAAGTGCTCTCCCATTAGTGCACAACCACCATGAAAGTTCACATTTATAAAGCAGGTCGTGATGATCGGGTGCTACACATCTCTGCATTTGCATATAGTGGGTGCAAGACATGTATGCACAGTGAATACACTGTGGTTGATTTGGCGAGCCTAGCATGTACAAACATGACCTTGGAACATGGACACCGAAAGATCAAGCACGAGTCACATGGATGGTGTGATAGACGGATATAATCCACCCTGGCAGCCGCATTAAAGGCCGTGGTGATCGGGGATGATGTAGTGTGAAGGGGTCGTGTAATCACTAAACTATCTTTGGGGATGATAGTTTCAGTGGGAGCTCGTTTCTTAATATGATTACAAATTTGAACTCCTATTATGAACTTTAGTCTAAGAACTTTTGCAAATGTCTTGTAGATTATGGCCATTACCAGAGTTCTAGACATCTTTGGTCTATTAATGAATGAGGAGAAACTTAAGTTAGATGGGTCAAATTTCATCGCCTGGTACCAATGCCTAAGAAGGATCCTCATAAAAACCATCTCCTCTGTGTCCTTCATGAATCCCTCGAAGATTTCCCTAGCGAATCCGATGTTGGAGAAGATGCGACTCTTCATACCGCCGTGATACCTTCATGATTGTCAAGTACACCATAATCCATGCCATGAAACTGGACTGAGGGTGCACTTCCATGAAATCGACGCATTTGATATGCTCGATGGATTGAAGTCCATGTTTCTAGAGAAGATCAGGCGCATGCGATATGAGTATATGGATGAGTTTACTTCTATCAAGATGGAAGAAAACTCCAGCTTGCAAATCTACCTGGATAACATGGTAGAGATCCATGAATGCCTTGTGGATGCTATGTATGACTGGTTGGCCGACGATTTTGAGATAGATGGGGTGTTGCGTACGCTTTCTCCCATCTACAAAGACGACATCACCGACTATGTCATGAAAGGATATTGCATACCTTTCATGAATTCATAACAAAGCCGATGACTAACAAGGCCAAACCCAAATCTGGGATCATTGTCAATGGAGAAGGTATGTGTTGATATACAAGTAATAAATGTTTCCATGAAAGACTTTTCCAGTTTTCAAGTATTGGATACTTAATCTTGTTTTATTGGAAAATATGACCGTCTACGTAAGAGTTGCGGAATGGAATGAGGCAGTCATGGCATAATGATGGAAAGCAATCTGGTTGATGGACGATGGCACTCCTTCCCTCGAAGATTATCATTAGGATTATAATATTTGAATAAAGAGCTTTGTAATCAAGTTTGTGAAACTTATTAGTGTGTCTTGCTTTCGCAAGACGATTATTCATATTAGTAAGAAATAATTCAGTTGTTCTATTTCGATGAATAATTTCTTTTATGATTCACGTTGGGTTTAAAATATAGTCATTCTTGTCTTTATATGTATGATAATAGGACATTGATGAAAATTGCCTAAAGATGAATATGAAACTATTTGAATCATTCAAAGATTTTCAGAATCATTGAAAGATTTTCATAATCAAAGTAGATATAAAATTAACAAGAATTTCAAAATCTGCGATTTGATTAAAGTGATTGTGAATTCAAGTTAATAACAAATTCGTGTAAAAGGACTTGTGAAAAACTATTTCACAAATTATGATAAATTGATGAATCAAATCATACTGATAAGCCTAAAACATCGTAGTCATAGTGTATAAAATACATATGGTCCAAAATGATCTTCTAGTGGATTAAACATAGGAATTTATAGTTTAGAGATTGAAATAGTTAATACTTAAAAAAATATAAGGAACATCTAAATATTTGTGGAAACAACACCATATGAGATAGGCAAGCTCCAGTTTCTAGAGGTTTCGGTAGTTCGAGATCATTACGAATAGTAAGTATTTGTGGTGTATTCTTAGGAAACTATGTATAGAAATTCCAAACTAATACCCGAAGAAGACAAAGTTTGTATTGGCTCAGCGTGGTACTTCTTTGAGAAAAGTTTTCTTATAGAAGTGTTAGTGGAAAGGGTATAAGTGTAAACTGAAGTTTCAGCTAGTACTTTATAAAAGTAGGATTCGAGAATTTGTTCTGCCACTTGCAGAATTTCATTCTTGATTCACTTGTCCTATTATTAGAATAAGACATACATACAAACTATAAAGAAAGATTGATGGACCTAAGTGCACGAAATGAACTAAACGTAATGAAATCCCAAATTAAGTTACATTTTAGATGATAAAGTAAAAATTACTTTATCTCAATAAGTAATGGTATTTATTTAGTCCTTCCCAGTAAACAGCAAAGTTGAAAGGATGGAAATGAAACTTAATAAGAAGACATAAAAGCATGTTTTGTCATAAAGGATGTTTCTGACAAAAGCTTAATGTCTGTTGGATTTAATGTGTAAATAAGTCCAATTTGGAAATTGGCAAAGGACTGATCAAAACTACAAAAGTCTTCAAAGATTTAAAAAAGGTTGTAACTAGTACAATGGGCAGATTTTGAGCAATCAGGAATTGTTGAAGCCTTGTAGTATAAAATTCTTGATTTGATCTAAGATCAAAGAATTTTGGATTTGCCAGGATTATCGAGAAAGTCTGCAAAGTGAGTAGGAGCTAAGAAGTTTTCCAAGTAGAATATGTGGATGACATATTTGAGTGGGAGATGAGCGATATCCTAGAATATCAAATATTGATGATATATTTGAGTGGGAGCGTAACAGTGTTCTTACATATGTGATTGACATATAAAGAACAATGTGTTGGGTATTAGGAATGATTAGATCATTAGATGGATGAAATTTAACTTACATTAAACATAGAAGATCTATGTGAATAGATTAGGATGTTTGATAAACACTAAATGACATGGGTGTACCCTACAGGTAATCGAGCTTGGTATATACGGCCTGAATACATCGGAAGCCCACGTCGTTGCCAAAGCCCAAATGGAGAAACTCGAGTAACCTATGGACTCTCGATTTCTTGCGGAACAAGAAGAAGCTAAAGATAGAAAGTTTAAAGGGGAACCCTAACCTGTAACCGACTCGGCCTGCTACTCGAGACCTAGCCTATCTATATAAAGGCTAGGAGGGGGCGGCGAGGAGGACACACGCAACCCTAGTTTCTACAACCCTCGCCAGATTGCATCTACGCACCATTGTAATCTTCGATTCCTTTGTTAATTCCACGAGCAGACAAGCAGGAGTAGGGACCTCTACGAGGCGTAAACCTGGATAAACCTTGCATCCCTGTGTGCTTGTTTGCTAGCCGGTTGATGCTTCCAGCGCTCCCTCCTTCTCCAAAACCCAAGTCCATAACAATGGGCATTGATGAGTTAAACCCTCGTCAATTGGCGCCGTCTGTGAGAATTGGGAGTGCTGACGTTGCGGCTTCTTCGGCCCCATCAACTGCGATCTACAACTCCGCAACAACGGAGATTCGCCAGCTCTTTGGCGCGTTCGACTTCACCGTCCACATGCCGGCCACTCGCCCGACTTTCGAGTTCGTGGGCGATGGAATTAGCCTGGCGATCGGGAGCTTCCGCTTCCAAGTTGGTCAGATGGGCACGCTTCGCATGTCTGACCAGCCGACAACACCATCGATTGCTCCAGCATCATGGTTCCCTCCACCGATTGGCACCCTCAGTGAGCTCAATGCCTCGACAACAGTCGAGAATACGGACAGTGACAACAGTCGCAAATCCGATCTGGGCGACCTAGCAACTGAAGATGAAGCCTACGGTTCCGGATCTGAAAGTTGTAGGAGCAACAGCTTCCCCCAACCACTTCATGTGCGCCGTCATCAACGCTGGCGATTCCTCTGCCAATCCCGACAACACGGGCAATAGTGGCAATGGAACCGACCCCCCAAATGGTGGCATACCTAATGGCGGACCACACAACGGCGGCCCCACTAACGGCGCCCCCGTCAACAACGGAGGAGCAGTCAAACCACCAACCATGGTGAATGAAAACACGGGGGAACATGTAGTGGTCAGGCTCAACGACAACGAGTGGGCCCGCTGCCGAGAATCCCTACGAGGCAACCCTCTAGCCTTCGGCTCCCCGCAAGAGTTGCTGATGGGCTACCATTGGCTCCTGAAGGAGGAATACAAACTCCAAGTGCATACACTCGCGCAACTCGAAGCGCGTAAAAAGGCGGAAGACGAGTCGAGCCTCCGGCGAGCTGGGCTCTCCTCTCACGGAGGATCCTCCTCCAAGTGCAACGAGTACGTCGCTAACAAAAGGCGTTCTCGAATGGCCCACCTCACCGAACAAGAGCGTGTAGAAGCCACAAAGGTCCTCGACTTCGCTTCCATGACGGTGGATACGCGTGGCAACGTTCTCCCAAAAACGCTGCAAGCTGCGGTAACGACGGCCACCATGTACCTCCTCAACAACCAGCCGTCAGTTGGAGATCCGCGAGCCGCCATGCACCGATCTACGATCGCGGGTTTGGGGCTAATCGAGGTCGCTCTCGATAAAGAGCCAACGCCAGAACTCAAGAAGGGCAAGGCCCTGGCGAAACGCTATTCCTCACCCTCATCCAGCGACGACAGTCACGATCTGTCTCGATGTCGCTGCTCACTAACGACACGACCATGACTATGATGCGCGCGATGGTCTCACGCAACACAAAATCGACAAGTCAAGGGCATGACGTGCTCGCTCGACTGATTCAAAAGAGGACGGGACTGAACTCTGTGGCTCCAGATGCTTCAGTAGAGCCATCAGGCAGAGGCGAATGCCTAAGGGATTCAAAGTCCCGTCAGAAAATCCAAAATTCGGTGGCCTACAGGACCCGAAGATCTAGTGGGAAGACCACTTTTCCTCCGTCAAGCTGCACGGAGGGAGTCGAAGCACAGCCATGCAATGCTTATAGCTACAGCTACAAGGCGCCGCCCGTGCATGGCTCAACAATCTCCCGCGCGGATCCATTCGCAGCTAGGAAGAGCTAGCCTACAGCTTTGTGCGCAACTTCAAGGGCACTCACAAAAGGCCCGCATCAATCGAAGAATTGAGGAGCTGCCAGCAAAGGTCGGGCGAATCGCTACGCTCGTAAATCTAGAGGTGGTCTATCATCAAGAACTCCGCAGAAAATATCTTGGAGGATCGCGCAATCGACGCATTCAACGGCGGTATTCGTCGCATAGAACTGAGAGAGGCGCTGGGTCGCTCGAAGCCCAAAACAATCGACCACCTGATGGAGATCGCGAATCAAAGGGCCGATGGAGAAGATTCGGTGAGGAACCGCACCTACTCCGAGATGATGAAGACCTCGGGCGTAGACGTGACCGTCGAAGCAAGCGGCAAATGCACGCATACGATGACCGCGACGATGTCAACATGGTCACAGCCGGCTACGCTGACAAGCGCGATGACAGCCGCAACAGCAGCTATCGCAGTGGTGGATATCGCGACGACGGGAAAACCACGCAATTATGGCAATGCCGCACTCGCGGCCAGGCACCTACAACATCCATCGAGGACAAGTTGTCCGGGCCATGCACCGTACACTTCTACATCAACAAGCATGACGGCAAAAAGAAATCCAGCTACCTCCTCAAGGACTGTCGCGAGTTCCTCAAACTTCATGAGGGCCTGGCTCGGATGAATCGCGACGCAGTCAACAGGGGCTACGGAGCCACACCAGGCGATGTGGCACATGGAGCTCCTCCACCACCACCTGGACCACCGGCAACCGCAGCCGCGCCTGACCAGCATCACGGAGGCGAGCCGTACCCATGGGCCATGGGCACCATGATGATCCAAAAGGGCCGCCCCTCCAATCGGGTGCAAAAGGCCATCACTCGCCAAGTCAATTTGCCGACAAACTCACCACCATCCACCACTGAGTACCTCAGTGGAAGCGACTCCTACATCACCTTCCACAAGCGGGACCACCCGTGCTAAGTACCTCGTCCAGGCCATTGTCCCCTCATACTCGAGGCACAAATTGGAGGCTTCGACATGAGTCGCGTATTTATGGATGGTGGAAGCAGCATTAACCTCATGTTTGCATGTACCTTGCGAGCAATGAGGATCCCTCTGACCTGCCTAGAGGTCTCGGACACAATATTCCATGGCATCGTCCCCGGCAAGGGCGTATATCCCCTTGGCAAAATCAACCTCGATGTCATCTTCGGCACGCCAAAAAAATTTCGACGGGAACGCATCGACTTCGAAGTCGTCGATTGGCCCTCACAGTATCACTGCATCCTCGGACGTGTTGCATTCGCCAGGTTCATGGCAGTGCCGCACTACACCTACTTGCAGATGAAAATGCTAGGCCCCAATGGCGTCATCACAATCAACGGGAACTTCGAGAGATCCGATAGCTACGACAGGGAGTTCAACAGAATTTCCCAGTCCTTTGGCATGCAGGAAGAACTCGCAAGACTGAAGGAGTCGACAGACAACAGTCTGCCTCCCTTAAGCCGGCCAAGTTCACCCGACCTGTCCTTTGACTCGTTGGTGCACAAGAATAAAGTTCAGGTCCACCCGTCAGACCGAGCCAAACCGACCCTCATCGCGAATAACTTGAGTCCCGCATAGGAATTCGCGCTCGTCGAATTCCTCCATGAGCACTGGGAAATCTTCGCCTGGTGTCCAGCGGACATGCCAGGAGTTCCCAGGGAATTCGCCGAGCACGCACTCAATGTCAACCCAGACGCAACGCCAGTCAAACAAACAATTTAGCGACTGTCTAAACCAAGAGCAAAGGCGGTCGGAATGGAGATCAACAGGCTCCTCGATGCCAACTTCATACGCGAGATCAAGGAAAGCACTTGGCTCGCCAACACGGTGTTGGTGCCTAAAAAAGACACGGATATCATGCGGATGTGCGTGGACTTCACCTCCCTGAATAAGCACTGCCCAAAGGACCACTTCCCGCTACCGCGAATCGACCAAATCATCGACTCCACCGCGGGATGTGAGCGCCTCTACTTCCTCGACGCCTACTCAGGCTATAATCAGATTCGAATGAAGGAGGAAGATCAAGATAACGCGGTGTTTATAATGCCTTTTGGTGTGTTCTCCTACAACATAATGCCCTTCGGGCTAAAAAACGCAGGAGAAACTTACCAGCGGTGCATGCAGGCTTGCCCCAAGAACCAACTTGGTCGCAACATCCAAGTCTATGTTGATGACATCGTAATCAAGAACAAAGAGGAAGCTTCACTAATCGACGATTTACGTGAAACCTTCGCCAACCTCGACCGCTACCGGATCAAGCTCAATCCGGACAAGTGCGCCTTCGG
This sequence comes from Avena eriantha, assembly GCA_910589775.1. Lineage (NCBI taxonomy): Eukaryota > Viridiplantae > Streptophyta > Magnoliopsida > Poales > Poaceae > Avena > Avena eriantha. The sequence continues at coordinate 19,490,624 of OU342745.1, forward strand.
CGTACCATCTATGTAACTACTCGGGTATCTCATCTCGGCGAGAGGGATCGAGGCGAACCCGAATAAAATAAAAGCCATAATGGCCATGGAGAAGCCAAAGAAGATAAGAGGTGTCTAGCAGCTAGCTAGGCGAATCACGACGCTCAGTCGATTCATCAGTCGAATGGGCGAAAAGGCACTGCCCTTCTACCAACTTCTCCGCAAAGCTGACAAGTTCGAGTGGACCATCGAGGCACAGGAAGCATTCGAAGATCTCAAGCGTCTACTATCCACCTCACCAGTACTAGTGACCCCACGCGAAAGGGAACCACTGTTGCTATACATCTCCGCCACCAACCAGGTGGTTAGCACGGTGCTCATGGTAGAACGAGCCGAGGAAAACAAGGTCCACGGGGTACAGCGCCTAGTCTACTACCTCAGCGAGGTACTCACGCCAACAAAGCAACGTTACCCGCACTACCAGAAGTTGGCATATGGCGTCTTCATGACAGCCAGGCGACTGTGCCACTACTTCCAGGAGCACCCAATCATGGTGGTCAATGACGCCCCGCTTGGACATATCCTCAATAACCCCGACGCCACCAGACGAGTCGCGCTTTGGGGAATCGAGCTGTCTCCACGAGACATTACATATGAAAAATGCGACACGACCAAGTCGCAAGTTCTCCTTGACTTCCTCGTACACTGGATGGAGAATCAGCTCCCTGAAAAACACAAAATGTCCTCTCTCTAGACAATGCACTTCGACGGATCTAAGTGAAAGGACGGAGCTGGCGTAGGTGTCATACTAACATCGCCCCAGGGAGACAAACTGAAATACATTCTGCGAATGCAGTTCACCGCCTCCAACAACGAAGCTTAATATGAGGCCCGGCTACATGGAAAGAGGATGGCAAAAGCCTGCGGCGCCAAGAGGCTCATAATATAAGGTGACTCCAAGCTGGTCGTCAACCAGAAAATCCACGAGTGCGACGCACTGAACGACAATATGATCGCCTACCGCGACCTCTACGACACACTCGAAGGGGACTTCGACAGTTGTGAGCTGCGTCACATAGGCCGCGAAAGCAATGAAGAGGCAGACGCACTCGCCAACATTGGCTCTACCTGCGCCCCCATACCACCTGGGGTATTTCTCGAGCGTATCTGCGAATGCTCCATCAAGCCAAAGGCCTCCGAGAAGAAAACAAGCGCAACGACGGACTCGGGGGATACGTCACCCAATGAGCCAATGGCGCTCGACAACCTGGAGCTCGACACAGGGCTCAAAGGACCAATGGCGATCATGATGATCGAACCCTCTTGGACTCAACCCTACATCACATACCTTCTCAGCAAGAGGCTGCCGGACGACCCGACTGACGCACGAAAAATCGCACGACGATCCAAGGAATTTGCCGTCATCAACGACGAACTATACAAGCGAAGCATCACAGGAGTACTCCAGCGATGCGTCTCCAACGCTGATGGAAGAGTCGTTCTCCTCGACATCCATGAGGGGACTTGTGGACACCATGCCAGCAGTCGCGCCCTCATCGCCAAGGCTCTACGAGCTGGATTCTATTAGCCTACGGCCATGTGTGACGCCAAGGACATCGTCCAAAAATGCAATGCTTGCTAGCGATTCGCGGAGAAACCACACGCACCTGGCGCGGAGCTCCGGCCAATTCCATTGGCCTGGCCCTTCGCGCGATGGGGACTCGACATGGTCGGCAAGCTCCCAAAGTCCTTGCGAGGAGGCTACGTTTACCTGTTGGTCGCAGAAGACAAATTCACCAAGTGGATAGAGGCCATGCCGGTGACTAACCAGTCAGGAGCCAGCGCCGTCAAGTTCTTTGAGTCCATCGTCTATCGCTTCAGAGTGCCACACAGCATCATCACGGACAATGGAATGAACTTCACCTCTAAGGAGTTCTAGGGTTTCTGCGAAGACCTAGGAATCAACATAATCTATGCCTCCATAGCTCATCCACAGACCAACGGTCAGGTCGAAAAGGCCAACGGGCTCGTCTACGGCGGAATCAAAAAGCGACTCCTTAGGCCACTCGAATAAGCCGTAGGATGTTGGCTAGATGAGCTGCAATCGGTACTCTGGAGCCTACGCACAACCCCAAATAGTGCCACGGGGTACACCCCGTTCTTCATGGTGCACGGTGCTAAAGCGGTCCTACCCGCAGAGGTACGATACAAAGCACCGCGAGTGGTTGCTTACAACAAGCAAGAATCAACTCTCGCACTCGAAGACTCCGTCGACCTCCTTGATGAGGCACGAGAAATCACCGCGGAAAGATCAATGATCTACCAGCAGAACCTGCACAACTACCACAGCAGAAGGCTACGCCCTAGGTCCTTCGTCGAAGGAGACCTAGTCATGCGGCTGAAACAACAAGGGAATCTCAAGCTCGAGTCCCCCTGGGAGGGACCGTACGTGATTACAGAAGTAATCCCAGGTGGCGCCTATCGCCTTAAAGATTTCGAGACAGGAGTCGCGTACTCCAACCCCTGGAACATCGCGCAGCTGCGGTGCTTCTACCCTTAGTCGTCTTTTATTTATTACATTGCAAATAAGGCTATTCAGCCAAGACAACTTAGCTACACATTGTACCGCGTACTATCCTATGAATAAATAAAGCTAAGTGCCCCAAACTCTGCGTTCTTTTATTTATTTTTTGCAATTTATCCACTCGGGGGTTGCGCCACCCTATAAACATCTATTCTACGAACCAACGCGATACCCTGAGTAGCTGACGCACTAATCGAACCCTTGACAAACACCAACACAGTTGCAACGCACCTGACAGGTTGGCAAGGTGCTAAGATAAACACAAGTCAGGCTAACGAAAATGAATCGCATAGTGCAACGCACCCACAAAACATACGAGCTAACAAACTCTTTATATACATCAATGTCAATCAATTATACACAACATATATATATATATATATGAACTTTACAACACTGGTGCAACTATGTGCAGGATACAAACTAAACTACTGTTGCAACAAAAGAACGTTTGTCTGCTCCTCGAAGAAGTCGACAATTTCCTCCGCTGGGCGATCCACCGCCTGGTAGTGAGGAACCATGTTCCAAGTCGAACCTGCTGGTGGTGTTGGCGGTCCAGCAGCAACCGCTGCAACATCCACATGAGGCATGTGCACTCGCACCAGCGACAGAGCAGCCTTGGCACCAGCCACTAACTATTGGCGTACACACTCGCGGACTGCACTCAAGTCTTGAAATTTTGCAAGAAGGGCCAACAGGCTCGATGGAACGACGTCCAGCGGAAACATCGTCTGATAGATATTCCTTAAGCATGATTGCGGTTTCTTCAGGAAATGCAGCACTCGTGAGGCACGATCCTGCAGGGTCGCCAGTGCAATTGCGAGATCATGATCCACCCAGAAATACCCGCTCTCCTGAAGCTGCTCTTGGGTCAGGTCATTCATGCGAACGACAATCCTATCCTTCTCATCTTGCAGATGGCATGCACTGACAACTATACCAAGCAAAGGCAAAAGTATGAAGACAACTAGCTACCGCGAGTGGCTACAAGAAAAGATAAGGAAGCAGAAAGCTAACACTTGAATTGGTCACCCAGCTGCATCACCTCCCCTAGAAGATATTGCTCTTGGGCAGTGGCCTTCTCCGCCCTCGACTTCCATACATCCTCGTTACCACGGAGCACGGGCAGTTCACGCTCCAACTGCTTAACGCGGTCACGGAGTCGCGAGAGCAGAGATAGCTCATCCACCCTTGAGCGCGACTACGCGAAGGTATCATCAGTGGATGGCATATTCCGAGGTTCACTCGAAGGACCACTCGATGTGCCCTATCACAAGCCAAGCAAGAGATAATAAGAAGACCAAGCAATACATGGGCAAAAACTCAAAGTGCATTCAAGCATAACAAAAATATCAATAGATGCACCTGCCAATGGCATGTTCTAGAAAAAAGGAGTCAAGCTATTAACTATTACAAATATGACTATTGAGGAGAAACTGGCTTCTTCGACTTAGACTTCGGTTTTGGGGGCCTCATCGAGTCTATGGCAGTATCAGACGCCACAGACTTTCTGCCGGCCCCTGATGCCGCAGCCTTCGCCGCCTTCTTGGCTCGCTGCAGCTCCTCAGAGTACTTCGCGACTGTGTTGATGAGCTGCGGCCCGTACTTGCCACAGGCAGTTGCAAAAGGAGCAAAGACTACCTATTGACCATCCGCGCTGACAGGCATTGCTCTGGAGACCGCAGTAGGATCAACCTCGACTCCATGGGCTTGAACCATCGCGAGTGACATAGAAGTGCCAGCCACACAGAGTGAGTTCTTGAAGCCTGTAGGAATGCCTCTAGCAAGGGACTCCACTAGATCATCTACATTCTCGATAAGCTTAGCTTTGGGCGCCAGCTCCTCACGGAGGCGACTGGGTATGCCCTTAGCCTTGATCAGCGTCCCCTGGATGGAAGCACTACGATCCTCAACTGCCGCGATGGCACCTGCCAAGGCATCATCATGATGGAGCGCCTGGGCGTCGAAGCTCAGACCGCCGGCATCTACACAAGAGCAAAGTGTTGGCACAAAAATTCAGCACAATAACAAATTCGAAAGAAGGTACACGACGAAAATCCAGACGAAGGAATACCTGAAAGAGCCTTGGCACTCGAGAAGAGTTGTTCTTCGAACAACTTCTCCCTAGCCACGATGGAGGCGCGCAAATCTTCTTTGCGTTTCCGCGATTCGTCAAGCGCTGCGACTGCTTCATCGTGACCCTTCACCGCCGTGGTGAGCGCCTTTTCCAGGGAAGCGGCATCACGAAGGAGTGCATTATGCTCAGCTGCGAAACAAACAAAGACAGACCGTCAGTCGAGTATATCACAAGGATGAAGAAGAAGAAGAAGCAAAAACACTCAGTTTCAACAACGCGATGGCGATTGTCTAGCAATGCATGCTGGCGACCCATTGCAAGCACCTTCTCCGCTAGGCGAGCAGCTTCCTTCACAATAAGCTGCGATGGGAGAAACAACAAAAGATCAGCAGATGGTATGGATGATAAATTCGACTGCAAAAGATCAGAAGAAGCAACACCACACATATGTGATCCTCTAGTAATTCTAAAGTCGATTGACGCGCAGTCATTCAGACAACCATCTGATGCTCCACATCGTGTGGAGAACTTGATGAATTGTGCCCGGAGTGAGCCGCCAATGGAGGAGAAGGAGTCTGCTCAGCCACTTTCTTGGCCTTGGAAGTCGCGACACCAGATTCTTTCAAAACCTGGACATCGCCAGAAGATGACGACGCCAGTTGACTGCAGCACAAAACCAAACTCAAGAAAATGCAACTCCAAAAAAAAGAACCAAGAGAAGAATTGTATACTTACCAATCAAACTTGTCAAAATCGAAGGTTTGGCCCTCCGACTCCGACGACGGCTCCTTTGGCAGCCGCATCTTCTTGTGGGAGGATGGCGCCACAACACTCATAGGAACGGCAGGTATCGGTGACTCCACGCTAATAGCTAGGCCTTCTAGAGTCGAAGGAGATGATGCATCCGAATCCTCGCTGCGCGAACACTTGCGAGTGTCCGGACTACTGGACTCGGGGGCTTCCTCCTCCCCCTCAGATGGGACGATCGACTACGACTCATCCACTTCTAAGGCTTCACGAGGAATAACCCCCTTAGGAAGAGGGGGCATACAGGGAGACACCTTCCAATCCTGCATACAGGAAACAAGTCAGCACAAGTAGAGAAAAAAGAAGCATTCAACAAATAAAGCTACTTCGCAGCACAACCGCACCTTAGGAGGAGGATTAGCAGCATCGAATGGAGGTACGGCTGGTTCACTGGGGAGCACATCCTTGGTGATGTACTTGGTTACTAGTCGCACCCATTTATCTATTTCACTCGCGGAAATGCCATCAGCAGATACGCGAGTGACATCGTCCACGCCAGCCCACTAGAACATGCGGTGGACTCTGGCCTACAGGGACTAGACGCGGCGGCGCAACCACGTGTGAATAAGGGCGCAGCCTCCCTCTTCTTTACCCATGCGACTCTCGAGGTCGCAGATGCGCTCGTATAGCACATCTGTCTCCCTAGACTCGCCGGGCATCACCATGTTCTTCCAGGAGCGCCTCCTCTTGCACGGCACTGTGGGATCAAAAGATGCGAGTCCAAAGTGGTCTCCATCGGCCTTCTGGTCGCGGATGTAGAAACACTTGTCCCTCCATCCTTGGACGGACGCCATGAGATTGATGTCAAAATACGTGACGGAGGAGTCGACATGGATACCGCAGCCTCCTACATCGTAGACTACGGATCCAGACGCCGACTGGCATTTCAGCTTGAAGACACGCTTGAAGAGACCAAAGTGTGGCTCGATTCCGAGCCAGCACTCGCAAAGTGTAATGTAGCAAGCAACATGGAGGATGGAGTTGGGGGACAGCTGGTGCAGCTGGAGCCCATAGAAACAAAGGATGCCCCTGAAGAAAGGATGCAGGGGTAGAGAAAGACCGCGGATGATGAACGCTAGGAACATCACCCGGAAACCAGCAGGAGGACAAGGGGTTACCTCACCACCTGGGACTCGCGAGTCACCAACAGCGGGAAACAGAACTCCGTCTTGGCGCAGGAGACGGAGCTCAGACGACTTGATAATGGACGCGCGCCACGCGCCATTGGTGTTGCGAGTGCCCGCACCCTTCTTCTTCCTGGCGACGGCGGTGCTGGTGGCCGCAGCGGTGGAGTCGCCCTTCTTCTTGGTAGCAACAATGGTGGCAGCAGACTTGGCGGCGGCACCTCCCTTCTTCTTCCCCATCTTGCGGTGGCGATGAGGATGAAGAAAATAGATCGAGAAAACACGGAGTTGGTCCAGCACCATGAACAGAACAAACTCTCGGAGGCAGAGAGGAGCAACAATTGAGATGGAGGCAAAGGCAGAGAAAAGAGCAGATGGGAAAAATTACCATCGCAGCACTGCTACTTAACCCCCTGGAAGATGTAATCCAACGGCCGGCAGAAACCCTATCAGACGCATGGCGCCCATCGTGATCGACACGTGGAGGACCTGAAGCACGAACCGTCCCCCACTACCCCCATTACGCATGGAAATCGAGGAGGCGCAGTTATATCAAAGATTACGCACGCCTGGTCAAGTCAGGGTAAGAAAATGGGACCCACCGCTCGTCACGTCCCGTCAAACCCGCTCACACGAGCAACTGAGATCATCACATCATCAGCACTGATGTCATCCAAAATTGAGCAGCAGAAGACTTCGACTACTTTAGTCCTTGCTCAAGTCTTCGACTCCACCAAGCACTTGGGGGCTACTCCCATAGGGAGCACTGGTCACGCAACCTACGATTTTTCTTTTTCTCCTCTATAGGATTATGGACATTCAAAGCATACCCAACCACTCGAATCCGCGATTCAACTATGGACATGGGTTACTCCCATAGGGGGCGCCAGAAATAAATTCGACTGAAACAAGAAAACAAAACACAACAGCAGTCGCAAAAGTTCTTTAGTCCCTGCCTGAGTCTTCGACTCAACCAGGCACTCGGGGGCTACTCCCATAGGGAGCGCTGGTCGCGCACCCTATGATTATTTGTACGACATACTGTGTGTCGATAACATCCAAACTCAAAGTTTATGGCGACACCGCCTCATAATTCTTCCCTACAAAGAGACTGTGTCTCTTAGGTCACCCGAATCATCTCCGCGGTGACAAAATTCGGATACCATGTTTGCAGCGTGAAGATAAGACCTGAATAAGGGGAATGTTCGTTTGCGGTACCAAACTTGGTGGGTGAGCGCACCGCGGTACCCGAGTTGTGATCAATTGCGCGGAGGGGCCATAGTAGATTCGCCAATTGTCTAGAAGGGCCAAATGGGGGTGAATACAAATCTAACGGCCAAACGGTCGTTTGAACCAGACGAAAAATGGTTGAACTCAAATACCGCTGTTAGGTCAGCTCTTCTTGGCCCGCCATGTCAGTATTCCCCGTTATCTTTTGCGGTCGTGGACTATCTTACCCCTGCGTGGACCAGATCCCTGAGTGGACGAGATCTATTTCTTTGCTCTGCTCTGGTCTTCTCCCCTGCTCCCCTCCCCATAACATTTGCTCAGCTCCGGCTGCTCGTCTCAGATCGGAGCTCGCACTTGCTCTAATTTGCATCTCCGCCATGTCCGGTCAACCTCCCACGCCTCTAATCGAAGCTCGCAGCCGTAGACGTTGCATTATCCGCCGTATCGGAGCTTCGCGTCCCTGGAATAATATCTCGCCTCTGGCTAGTCCGTCCCGCACGGCGGAGCGCGTCCCGTCGGGCGATCCAGGCCGGCGACCGGCATCGGGAAGTTGCATGCTGCCGCGCACCCCAGGCATGGTAGCCCTGGCATAGAAGTTCGACGACCACGCTCTCATGGCCACCGTGCTGGGCGTCCGTCCCGCCGTGTCGCCATCAGAGTTGCTGTCGGCTTTCAGGTCTCGTTTTGGAATCAGACGAAATGAGGTCAACATTGAGGTATGCGCACCGCCATTCTATTTTTTCGTCCGATTCGAGCACAGCTCAGACACCGAGCGCGTTCTGCATTCTCCCTGTTCTTTCGAGTGCTGTGGGGAGAAAATGAGCTTCATGCACTGGCATCGCGCCTGTGGGTGGGACGATCGCTTGGGGTAGCTTCGTTTCTTCTCCAAACTCGGCTTTGATGGCCTCCCATTGGATGCTAGGGAGTCGGAGGCCCTCAAGCAGGTCGTCAGTAGCCTTGGCGGCGAGCTGGTGGAAATCGTGCCACCGAGCGACAGATGGGTCATCGAGGTAAAGGCGTGGCTGAAAGATCCTGACGCCGTCCCTAAGATGTACGAGGTGCAGATTCCAAGCAGGGCAGGGTGACAACTTTGCTGGAAGCACCCGGTCATCATCCACCTGGAGGAGGTTCTGGACTCGGTACATGGCATTCAGGGCCCTGAAGAGGCTGCCAGAAAGCGCCCTCGTCGCCTGCAGTGTTGGCCTGGAAGGATCGATGGCACAGGACCGCCACTGTTTCACGACGGGGCACACAGTTTCGGTGGGGGGACCGGGCTTGGACGAGCTGGTGGTTCTTATTTCCCTCGAGTGAAGACAGATCTCTAGTGAATTGTCGTGGTATGTGTGGCTAATGAATTTGTAGTATGGAGAGCGTAGCAGGAAGTTAGCATCGATTAAAAATGTGTAATAGTTTGAATCGATGTAGTACGTGTGTGTAATTGTTTGAAGTAGTATGTGTGTGGTAATAGTTTGAATCGATGTAGTATGTGTGGGTAATGAATTTGATGTAGTTTTTGTGCGTGTAATAGTTTGAATCGATGTAGTTGAACACCGTGCTTTATAATTTATGTGAATAACCAAGGACAACCTCATGAAAAGAGGGTGGTCTAGCAATGAGCAATGTCAATTCTGTGGATGCCAGGAAAATGTAGTCCATCTCCTCTTCAAGTACTCCCTCCGTTTCAAAATATAAGATGTTTTAGCTTTGTGAATGGAGCGTATCTAGACATCTTTTAGTGATGGTGCTTTCTAAACCTAGATGAACCTACATACTAAAAGGGGACTAGATACACTTCATTCACAAAGCTAAAACATCTTATATTTTGAAACGGAGGGAGTACAAGGTAGCTACATTTGTAACACGTTGAACTGCAGGACCATTTTGCAGGCAACACAAGACAAAGGAAAAATGGTTTATAGCACAGACAGCAGACGCAAAATCTGTAGTCTGGGATAAAAAGATGCCAGTTAACTGGATTGAACCACGACTAGTAATTGAAGGAAATAGGTACTTGATAGTATTTGCTTACAACAGTAGTACTTCCATACAAAAGGGTCTTATACCTGCACAAAAGTGGGCTAAACTTCCTACTAGTTTATAGAACAATTCGTCAGCATTTCATCTACAAAAGCCATTCTTCAGTCTGAACTTAACTATTCTACACTGAAGAAGCTATAGATCTCCACCAGAAAAGTTGGCTGGCCAATTGCCTTGAGAGGACATAAGTTCTTTGATCATTTAACCCAAACTGATCTATTGCCTACCCGCCAAACTACAAGAAATCTGCATCGTTCATGCACGAGCGATTTGCGTGCGCCAGTCCCGGTTCAGTTGGACCATCCGCGCTGCCGCAACGATTTCTTTGAAACTGAAATTCGACATCTCCTTCTCGGGATCATAGGTCCGTGTGAACTCAAACCTGAATTCCGGGGCTGAGCTGATGCCCGCCGCCGGCTCCTGCTGTCGAACAATCCAGCATGCTGAGTGTAGACGCTTGGTCGCCGCCACGGTACGGCCTTTGATGGTGCGTAGGATGGAGCGTCTTTGCCGCAGACGGCGTGCTCCCAGCCTACCCCACTGAGGTAACGTAGTCCGCGCCGAAGCATGGACGCGAGATTTCCTAGACCTTGGCACTGCCTTGTTCGAGGGTGTGTACCCTCGGCGGCGGCATGCTCTCATGAAAGATTTGATACGTACCTTATTCCCATTGCCTAGAGCATGCCGTAATGCCGCCGCGCGATTTCTCCACATCGTTCTCCTGGCCCTGCTTGCCGCATCTGGCGCTGACGACGGCGCAGTCGCCACCGCGGACGATTCGGCACATTCGGGGAAATCATCCGCCTGGTCAGGCAATGGTAGACCGGCCTTGAAGTAGAGCTTCATGGCCTGCCTTAGAGGGGCTAAATACCCCAGTTTCTGCGGCTGTCGCAGCGGCGGCGGCTTAGGCGGGGACATGTTACCCTAGTTGGTGCGGCGCGGAGGAGCTGCGCAAGGTGAACTGTGGTTAGTCGGAGAAGGGGAGTGAAATACTGACAGTAGGTTTGGACTACGGGAACGCGTGAAAATAACCATTTCCCATTTCCTTAGAGGGTAATAATTCGACACTCGTCATTAACAGCTCAATCTTTATTTCCCTTCTCAGCATAAGAGTGCGAACGTATTAAAAAGATCAGTCGTGGCTATTCACCCCATCAGGCAATGTACCAAGACAGGTAGGAGATGGGACTGGGTTTTATTTTAGAAATGTTGACGACTGTGCCCTTATGTTTATACGATATTATTTATATGCCACCATGTACCGTCGAGTGTAGGAACACCATCAGAAACAGGGGATAACGACGTGGCGTGTTTTATTTTTTTAAAGGGCATCAGAAACAGGGGATGCCGACGTGGCATGTTTTTTGACTGGCAGGCCCGCCCCTCCACCTTCGACGGCGTGCATCCCAGGTTCGAGGGGTGGTGCCGCCCACCAACACATTATTGTGCAATTTTCCATGTGGGACCTGAATTCCGGCGCTGAGCTGATGCCCGTGTCGAACACAGAGAATTCTGAAAGAAGCTACTAAAAATAAATACTTTGAAATCTGGAAGTACTAAATTTAAGTACATTACAATTTTTTCTGAAAGGTAATACGCATTCTGATCATTGAAATAATATAAATACAGTACAAATGTCTACTTCGAAAAATAGACCTGAAAATGCTAGCAAATAACCTAGGATGAATATATGATTCATTCTCCCCTATATATTTCATCGTCGGTGGCTCCCGTGTGCTGCAACACATGTTCAGAGAACTCTCTCCGTCTGTAGTGTGCTGCCAGTATGTCGTACAGAGGGTAAGGCAACGGTGTATGTTCCAGATTTAAGCCATACATTACCATTGTTGGTTCCTCTTCCCAGGCTTGAACCTCATGATCGTACAGTCTGATAAAATTCCTGTAGTATATGCAACCGAGTTTGACTGTGGGGTGTAACCTGGTGTCAATGGAGATAGACCGATTGTGACCAACGAAGAGGGCACGACTTCCAATGTCACCGACGGCCTCGAGAGAGCGGTTCTCCGTGTCCACCCGGTACAACACCGGTTTCCCTTTGGCGAAATCCCCGTTCAACACAAGAAGCAGATCACCATCTGACTCTACAAGGTGAAATTTGTAGGTTCCGCGTACCTGTTCAAAGAATGGGGCCAAAATTATTTTGGCCATCATGACAGTGCTCACGCACTGCTCTAACTAGATGTTGGTCGACAAGATGTCTCCATTCTCAAGTAATGCATATACTTTCCCTCGGAATGCAGTCATGCAGACCAGAAGCGTATCAGGAGGTGGCGAATACAATCCTTCTCCACATGATCCATTGATTTGCCCCGTTGGGGTGCTCTCATCGGCCCATGCAATATGATCTGGATAATCAGTGCAAACGAACACCATCGTCGGGTCCTTTGTCACGACGAGAGATAGCAGAAGATCAGATGGTATGTGTGCTTGAAACTCAGTGTTAGACTTGTGAGTGATTGGGGTCATAAGCCAAATCTGGTACGGCTCCACCCTCTGAGCAAGCACGATGACGCTACGAGAAACACTGACGAAGTAGAATCTTTTGGAAGAAGAGGGCATCAGTTAGCACTAAGATGTTTACAATGGAAATACCAATAAATATCGGATGTGAATGTGAACCTGCGATGGACGTCCATTAGATTTGTCCTGAAGCAACGACCAGTGGCGAGTTTGAGGAAGGTGAAGTCGCCAACGTCTGGAAGTGTGTTATCTATCATGATCCAGTTGTTGAGATGGAATTCGAGCACCTTTAAAGTGCGGCGCCAATCGGTGCAGACTTCCCGACAAGCAGCATAGGTGTCGACGTACTCCTCTTTCTCCAGCAAATAGTCGGCGATCTTGCAAAGTGGGTTGGCCGGGAGATCGGCCTAGTTCCTCTTCATCCGGCTACTGGCCATGGCTTATGTGCGGGAATGTTTTGATCGAGGAAGAAAGAAGAACTACCACTGCGAGGAGAAGAAGAAGAGGATAACAGACGAGGGAGACGAAGCGGAACTGCCACTGCGAGGAGACGATGAGACGGGGGAGAAGAAGCAGAACTGCCAAATCAAGTTTGGATCAACAGGCTTTTTTCTTGAACTAGCGCGTGGACCAGCCATGCACTACATGCAAGTCTTGATCAAACAAACTGACATGTGCGACCTGCTAAAAATTCCGTGAAGTGCTCCCCGTGTATAGTGCGCTGACAGGTGCCATATTTTCTAACAGGCGGGCCCGCCTCCTCCACCTACGACGGCGTGCGTCCCAGGTTCGAGGGCTGGTGCCGCCCACCAACACATTATTGTGCAATTTCCCATGCTTTGTCGCAACCAGCTCCGCTCTGCTCCTCTCCTCTTCTCCTGCCGCCGCCACTCCGCTCAGTCGTGCACCGCTCTCGTCGTCCCCTTGGGCCATCGTCCTCTTGCCCTCCTCTCCCTGCGATCCCCTCACGTCCCCTCCCCTCCCTGCCCTGTCTCCTTGCCGCCGCCCACCGCCCAGGCGCGTCTAGAAATGAAAACCGAGAGTCGACCTTTAGGTTAGGGGCCCAACGACGCTGGTGATCTGGATCCCGCTCGGAGATGGATCCTGCGAGGCTTGAGAGCACGGATATGGGTCCTGCGTGGCTGGAGATCACGGAATCTCCTTCAAGTCTGGAGAGCACAGAGGACAACGAAACGGGGGGAGAGGTAGCGGGGTGCAGAGGTTTTGAGGTATGGAGCCCGGAGAAGGTGTCGTGCGTCCACATTGAAAGGTAAGAATTGTGATTCCTTATCTGCATACCCCAATTAGCGTTTATAGTCCCATGGTGATGCCAAGGATATGGGTTGGTAACCGCAGGACGTTTGTATAGCTTGTCCTTGAGCATGATTCTTTGTCAAGCAAGCATGAAGGTACTGAAACATGTGGCGGTGTGGATGATGATGAGAAAGCATATCTAGATGTGGTTGCTGACCCTGATAGGATGGAGAGTAGGGAATATTTGGTTGATTCGAACTTTGAGCCTGACTATGGGACTGATGAGGAAGAGGAATGTGAAGATGTGGAAATGGGATGTAGATACGACGACGAAGACGTGGACAGGCCAGTGATACACTTTGACAGGGACAATCCTACAATTGATGAGGGGACAGTCTTTGATAATGTGGAGGACTGCAGATATCCAGTTGCAACCTATGCAATCAGAGTTGGGTTCGAATTTATCATTGAAAAGAGCGACCAAAAGAGATTTAGGGTGCACTGTAGGGAAAGTAATGTGTGTAAATGGAGATTACATGCATCTCCAATGCGGGGTGGACACCCATTTCAGGTTGCAATAGCTACATTTAGTTTCAGTCTTTCTCATATTTATTCTGCTGATAACTAGCTCTGAATTATTTGGATTCTTATCGAATGCAGATCAAAGTAAACACTAAGGAACACAACTGCCCTAATACTTATTTAAGTGGTAAAATTAGACCGGTGACTACCAAGTGGATTGCTGCTACTGTACTTGACTGGGTGAGGCAGGATCATAACATTGGACCAGCTGAACTCAGAGCAAAGATTAGCAAAAAGTTTAACGTTCTGATTCCTTATCACAGAGTCTTTGATGGGAAGGAGATGGCTCTAGACTTCATTCAAGGAAAGTGGAATGACAGTTTTCATATGTTGTATAGTTTCAAAGCTCAGGTAGAGAAAACATCACCTGGTAGTGTTGTTGACATCGATTACGAGGTTGTGAAAGGGAGAGAAAAGGTCTCGAGGGGGGTCAGGTATAAGCAGGCAGATAAGATATGCTTCAGGAGATGTTTTGTCTGCCTGAAGGCATGCTGGAAGGGGTTCCTAAACGGCTGCAGGCCATACTTGGCAATAGGCGCAACTTCTTTAACAGGGAAGTTCAGGGGACATGTTGCTTCTGCTTGTGCTTTGGACGCACATAATTGGCTTCTACCCGTAGCTTATGCTGTTCTTGAGGGTGAATCAAATGAAAGCTGGACATGGTTCATGCAGAGACTATGGGAAGTAATTGGTCACCCTAAAGGCTTGGTGATACACACCGGTGCATCCGAGGGTCTTGAGAATGATGTTGATGCTGTGTTTCCTAGGGTTGAGCATAGGGAATGCATGTGGCACCTTGCTACTAACTTCACGAAGAAGTTCGAAGGAAAGATCTTTGAAGAGGACTTGTGGCGATCAGCATACACATACATCCCAAGCACGCATGCTACTTACTTGCAGAACATGTATGTAGTTCCAAAGGTGAAAAAATACCTTGAGGAACATCACACCAAGCTATGGGCCAGAAGCAAGTTTGGTGAGTTAAGCAAGGTGGATTTTGTATGCAATAATTTGGCAGAGAGTTTCAATGATAAGATTTCGGGTATGAAGACACTTGGAATTGTTATTTTGTTGGATGCAATAAGACAGTGCATAATGGTGAAGATAGATTTAAGGCAAAGAATTTGTGCAAGAAATTTTTTAGGCCATAAAATAGTTCCAAAGGTGGTTATGTTACTGAATGCAAGAACCAGGGCAATGAGAACGATAAAGATGAGGGTGGTCGGAAGTTCTAGAACATTGGTTGAGGTTTATGCAGAATACAAGCATGGAAGTGAACGGAGGTACACTGTAGACATTGGAAACAAGACTTGTTCATGCAGGTAGTGGCAGATTACTAGTCTGCCATGTCACCATGCAATTTACTTCATCTTAAAGGTTAGATGTAACAGAGCTGAAATAGAGAACTATGTCGACAACTATTTCTCCGTGGACAAGTTTGCTGCAACTTATGCAGAAAACATACCACCTATGGCCGATGAAAATGATTGGGAGATTGTCGATCCAAGGTTCAAACTTCAACCACTAGTTCTTAGGAGGCCACCTAGGAGGCCTAGAAAGCTAAGGATCGTAGCCTCCACCGATAAAGGTCCAAGGCTTGGTTCTAGGAAAAGGAAATGCGGATGTTGTGGCGGATTCGGCCATATCAAGAGGTTGTGCAAAAACCCAGTTACACATGCTATTGTCCCTGTTCACACCCCGGTGGCAGAAAATGAGGCTTCTCAGCCAGAACTGGCGGAAGAGCAGTGCGAAGACGGTGATGAGACTCGGAGGAAAACGTACGTAAGCAGCCAATTTATGAAGAAGTGGAGGTGCTGGCGAGAAAAGAGTGTGAAAAGAAACAAAAGGGTAAGCGGAACGGGGAGGAAAGGGCAAATAATGGAAGTGTATTAGAATATGAAGAAGTTGCAGGGGTGATTGAGGATGTTCTTGAGGATCTTTCGGCTAACTACAGGAGAAATAATAAATCACTGTCAATTTCATCTTTGTGCGATTCTCCTGATGAAAGGTAAGCTTAAAAATTGTTTTATTTGCCATTTTATCATTTTTTATCCTCATCAACTCATGCTTAATGCAGCATGGGCTAGCAGACTAATAAGAGGAGCAGAAAGATGCGGGCACAGTAACGTCCTATGTTGAATTGTATCATTGAAACTAAACTAGCTGTGTCGTCTTTATTCATATCTGGCACGTGCAACGTGTCTATGATGGGGTCATGTGGACCAGATTACATTTTTTTTAAATATTATTACATTAATTTTTTACCTGCGTTTGGACGCTGCTACTAGTTCCCATCTCCCTTGCATTCCCATCTCCTCTGGCGCAATCCAAAATTATGGCTGTGCCATCAAGTAGCAGAGTCAGCGTATTGTCCCATCAAGTGTGAACGCAATGACTTTGTTTGTTCAGAATTTGACGACTTTTGATTAGTTTGAAAGACAGAGAAACCTAAAACATGTATCTAGACATGTTTTGGGTATAGACACATTTATTAAATATCTAAAAAAACTAAGTCAGTTATATCTGGACAGGAGTAGTACACTATTACAACACGCTCGATCCCTTCTCCTCAGGCGCACTACAAATTACGGCTGTGCCATCAAGTGCTGGGTGCAGAGTCAGCGTATTGTCCCATCAGATATGCCAGGGAACGCGCGAACTTTATTTTCAGGATCAGACGAGTTTCGATCGACTAGTTACAAAGACAAAGACAACTAAAACATGGCCAACATATATAGATTATGACGATAATCGACCATGACTCAGGTGACCCTGATCCAAAGAGCGCATTAAGATACCGTACATAGATTTAATTTGGGAAAATTTGCTACAAGACACCGTTATTTTCTGGCGTTTGATAAAACACACCGCTCAATTGTAATGGTACCTGGCAAAGACACAATCGAACGGTGTGTTGTAGCAAATGACAGAAAATAACGGTGTCTTGTAGCAAATTTTTCCATTTAATTTATGCTTAAGTGGCCCTAATCGACTATGACGCTCCCGAAGTCTTCATCATTGACGACGTTGTCCGCGTTGCCGCCAGCCTCCTCCGTGTCGGAATCGATGCCGACGTTCCCGGCAGCATTCCTCCTCCTCATGGATTCTTCACGGCGCGCTGCATCGATAACGGTGGAGATCGTACACCCAGGCACTGCCCAGAAGTGCTGCCTCCCTTCGGGGTTGCGCAGATCCGGGTGGATCTCCCGCCGGTGGGTTCCGCACAGCGCAATCAATGCAGCCCGCTCCTTCTTGAACATCTTTCGCCAGTAAGGGCTCGTACGCGAGTACCGCGCCATTGCCCTCTTCCGCTCCGACAGCTGGCGGCGGCGCTCTTCGATCTGCCTCGCCAACGCGTTGTCACGCAAGAGCGGCACGACAGGAACCCAGCGTAGCTGAGCTCAAAGCCGGTCGGAAGCCTCGCTAACGGCGGTGCGAGTATGTCGTAGTGCGCGAACATCTGAGCCTCGTGCAAGCTGAGTTTGGGCCTCTCCCTCTCCATGGCGATGAAGGAACACGATCTGATTTTCGGCCTCGAGGTTAAGGGGATAAAGACAAGGACGTAGGCCCAGCGTAGTTGCCACGGCCAATCAGTTCGCAGAACAGACTCCTCGCGGATTGCCCTCGCGAAGGACATCACTATCGTCCACACACCCCGATCCAATAGCGCCTAACAATCGGGGATCGGGTCTTCTACATGCCCAGAGCGGTTGCTGGTTAGTTCTGCGTCCCGATTGTTTGTGGCCAACGGCAGTAGTTGAAAATAATACACATTTCAATGACACTGGTGGATCCATGTGTGGTCTCTAAAGATAACACACATCCAATGACTCTGGTTGTTGTTAGTAAAAGGAACACACATGCAATGACACTGGTGGATCCATAGGTGGATTATGAAATGAACACACATCCAATGACACTAGTGGATCCATGTGTGGTCTCTGTAGAGAACACACATTTCAATGACTCTTGTTGTTGTTAGTAAAAAGAACACACATGCAATGACACTGGTGGATCCATGTGTGGTCTCTGAAGAGAACACACATGCAATGACACTGGTTGTTGTTACTAAAAAGAACACACATGCAATGACACTGGTGGATCCATGTGTGGATTGTGAAGAGAACACACATGCAATGACACTGGTGGATCCATAGGTGGTATGTGAAAAGAACACACATGCAAAATGACTAGTTGTTGTTACTAAAAAGAACAGACATACAATGACACTGGTGGATCCATGTGTAGTCTCTGTAGAGAACACACATTTCAATAACACTGGTGGATCCATAGGTGGTATGTGAAAAGAACACACATGCAATGACTCTGGTTGTTGTTAGTGAAAAGAACACACATGCAATGACACTCGTGGATCCATTGGTGGTATGTGAAAAGAATACACATGTAAAATGACTCTGGTTGTTGTTACTAAAAAGAACACGCATGCAATGACACTGGTGGATCCATAGGTGGATTATGAAAAGAACACACATGCAATGACACTGGTGGATCCATAGGTGGTATGTGAGAAGAACACACATACAAAATGACTCTGGTTGTTGTTACTAAAAAGAACACACATGCAATGACACTGGTGGATCCATAGGTGGATTATGAAATGAACACACATGCAATTCCACCCATGGATCCATTGCTAGTATGTGAGAAGAACACACATGCAAAATGACTCTGGTTGTTGTTACTAAAAAGAACACACATGCAATGACACTGGTGGATCCATATGTGGATTGTGAAAAGAGCACATATGCAATGAAACTGGTGGATCCATAGGTGGTATGTGAAAATAACACACATGCAAAATGACTGGTTGTTGTTACTAAAAAGAACACACATGCAATGACACTGATAGATCTATGTGTGGTCTCTGTAGAGAACACACATTTCAATGACACTGGTGGATCCATATGTGGTATGTGAAAAGAACACACATGCAATGACTCTGGTTGTTGTTAGTGAAAAGAACACACATGCAATGACATTGGTGGATCCATAGGTGGTATGTGAGAAGAACACACATGCAAAATGACTCTGGTTGTGGTTACTAAAAAGAACACACATGCAATGACACTGGTGGATCCATAGGTGGATTATGAAATGAACACACATGCAATGACACTTGTGGATCCATAGGTGGTATGTGAGAAGAACACACATTTCAATGACTCTGGTTGTTGTTAGTGAAAAGAACACACATGCAGTGACTCTGGTGGATCCATAGGTGGTATGTGAAGAGAACACACATTTCAATGACTCTGGTTGTTGTTACTAAAAAGAACACACATGCAATGACACTGGTGGATCCATGGGTGGTCTCTGAAGAGAGCACACATTTCAATGACTCTTGTTGTTGTTAGTAAAAAGAACACACATGCAATGAAACGGGTGGATCCATGTGTGGTCTCTGAAGAGAACACACATGCAATGACACTGGTTGTTGTTACTAAAAAGAACACACATGCAATGACACTGGTAGATCCATGTGTGGATTGTGAAGAGAACACACATGCAAAGACACTGGTGGATCCATAGGTGGTATGTGAAAAGAACACACATGCAAAATGACTAATTGTTGTTACTAAAAAGAACGCACATACAATGACACTGGTGGATCCATGTGTGGTCTCTGTAGAGAACACACATTTCAATGACACTTGTGGATCCATAGGTGGTCTCTGAAGAGAACACACATTTCAATGACTCTAGTTATTAGTGAAAAGAACACACATGCAATGACACTTGTGGATCCATTGGTGGTATGTGAAAAGAACACACATGCAAAATGACTCTTGTTGTTGTTACTAACAAGAACACACATGCAATGACACTGGTGGATCCATGGGTGGTCTCTGAAGAGAGGAGACATTTCAATGACTCTTGTTGTTGTTAGTAAAAAGAACACACACGCAATGAGAATGGTGGATCCATGTGTGGTATGTGAAAAGAACACACATGCAAAATGACTCTGGTTGTTGTTACTAAAAATAACACACATGCAATGACACTGGTGGATCCATAGTTGGATTATGAAATGAACACACATGCAATGACACTGGTGGATCCATAGGTGGTATGTGAGAAGAACACACATCCAAAATGACTCTGGTTGTTGTTAGTCAAAAGAACACACATGCAATGACACTGGTGGATCCATAGGTGGTATGTGAAGAGAACACACATGCAAAATAACTCTGGTTGTTGTTACTAAAAAGAACACACATGCAATGACACTGGTGGGTCCATGTGTGGATTGTGAAAAGAACACACATGCAATGACACTGGTGGATCCATAGGTGGTATGTGAAAAGAACACACATGAAAAATGACTCTGGTTGTTGTTACTAAAAAGAACACACATGCAATGACACTGGTGGATCCATGTGTGGTCTCTGTAGAGAACACACATACAATGACTCTGGTTGTTCTTAGTGAAAACAACACACATGCAATGACACTGGTGGATCCATGTGTGGTCTCTGAAGAGAGCACACATTTCAATGACTCTTGTTGTTGTTAGTAAAAAGAACACACATGCAATGACACTGGTGGATCCATGTGTGGTCTCTGAAGAGAACACACATGCAATGACACTGGTTGTTGTTACTAAAAAGAACACACATCCAATGACACTGGTGGATCCATGTGTGGATTGTGAAAAGAGCACACATGCACTGGCACTAGTGGATCCATATGTGGTATGTGAAAAGAACACACATGCAAAATGACTCTGGTTGTTGTTAGTGAAAAGAACACACATGCAATGACACTGGTTGGTCCATAGGTGGTATGTAAAAAGAACACACATGCAAAATGACTCTGGTTGTTGTTACTAAAAAGAACACACATGCAATGACACTGGTGGATCCATGTGTGGTCTCTGTAGAGAACACACATGCAATGACTCTAGTTGTTGTTAGTGAAAAGAACACACATGCAATGACTCTGGTTGTTGTTAGTGAAAAGAACACACATGCAAAGACAATGGTGGATCCATAGGTGGTATGTGAAAAGAACACACGTGCAAAATGACTCTGGTTGTTGTTACTAAAAAGAACCCACATGCAATGACACTGGTGGATCCATAGGTGGATTATGAAATGAACACACATGCAATGACACTGGTGGATCCATAGATGGTATGTGGGAAGAACACACATTTCAATGACTCTGGTTGTTGTTAGTGAAAAGAACACACATGCAATGACACTGGTGGATCCATATGTGGTATGTGAAGAGAACACACATGCAAAATGACTCTGGTTGTTGTTACTAAAATGAACACATATGCAATGACACAAGTGGATCCATGGCTGGATTGTGAAAATAATATAGATGCAATTCAACCCATGGATCAATTGGTGGTATGTGAGAAGAACACACATGCAAAATGACTCTGGTTGTTGTTACTAAAGAGAACACACATGCAATGACACTGGTGGATCCATTGGTGGATTATGAAATGAACACACATGCAATGACACTAGTGGATCCATGGGTGGATTGTGAAAAGAACACACATGCAAAATAACTTTGGTTGTTGTTACTAAAAATAACACACATGCAATGACACTGGTGGATCCATGTGTGGTCTCTAAAGAGAGCACACATGCAATGACACTGGTGGATCCATGCACACATGCAATGGCACTAAAAAGAACACACATGCAATGACACTGGTGGATCCATGTGTGGTCTCTGAAGAGAGCACACATGCAATGACACTGGTGGATCCATAGGTGGTATGTGAAAAGAACACAGATGCAAAATGGCTGGTTGTTGTTACTAAAAAGAACACACATGCGATGAAACTGGTGGATCCATGTGTGGTCTCTGTAGAGAACACACATTTCAATGACACTGGTGGCTCTATATGTGGTATGTGAAAAGAACACACATGCAATGACTCTAGTTGTTGTTAGTGAAAAGAACACACATGCAATGACTCTGGTTGTTGTTAGTGAAAAGAACACACATGCAATGACAATGGTGGATCCATAGGTGGTATGTGAGAAGAACACACGTGAAAAATGACTCTGGTTGTTGTTACTAAAACGAACCCACATGCAATGACACTGGTGGATCCATAGGTGGATTATGAAATGAACACACATGCAATGACACTGGTGGATCCATAGATGGTATGTGGGAAGAACACACATTTCAATGACTCTGGTTGTTGTTAGTGAAAAGAACAGACATGCAATGACACTGGTGGATCCATATGTGGTATGTGAAGAGAACACACATGCAAAATGACTCTGGTTGTTGTTACTAAAATGAACACATATGCAATGACACAAGTGGATCCATGGCTGGATTGTGAAAAGAATATAGATGCAATTCAACCCATGGATCAATTGGTGGTATGTGAGAAGAACACACATGCAAAATGACTCTGGTTGTTGTTACTAAAGAGAACACACATGCAATGACACTGGTGGATCCATGCACACATGCAATGGCACTAAAAAGAACACACATGCAATGACACTGGTGGATCCATGTGTGGTCTCTAAAGAGAGCACACATGCAATGACACTGGTGGATCCATGCACACATGCAATGGCACTAAAAAGAACACACATGCAATGACACTGGTGGATCCATGTGTGGTCTCTGAAGAGAGCACACATGCAATGACACTGGTGGATCCATAGGTGGTATGTGAAAAGAACACAGATGCAAAATGGCTGGTTGTTGTTACTAAAAAGAACACACATGCGATGAAACTGGTGGATCCATGTGTGGTCTCTGTAGAGAACACACATTTCAATGACACTGGTGGCTCTATATGTGGTATGTGAAAAGAACACACATGCAATGACTCTAGTTGTTGTTAGTGAAAATAACACACATGCAATGACACTGGTGGATCCATAGGTGGTATGTGAGAAGAACACACATGCAAAATGACTCTGGTTGTTGTTACTAAAAAGAACACACATGCAATGACACTGGTGGATCCATAGGTGGATTATGAAATGAACACACATGCAATGACACTGGTGGATCCATAGGTGGTATGTGAGAAGAACACATATTTCAATGCCTCTGGTTGTTGTTAGTGAAAAGAACACACATGCAATGACACTGGTGGATCCATAGGTGGTATGTGAAGTGAACACACATGCAAAATGACTCTGGTTGTTGTTACTAAAAAGAACACACATGCAATGACACTGGTGGATCCATGGGTGGATTGTGAAAAGAACACACATGCAATGACACTGGTGGATCCATGGGTGGATTGTGAAAAGAACACACATGCAATGACACTGGTGGATCCATATGTGGTATGTGAAAAGAATACACATGCAAAATGACTTTGGTTGTTGTTACTAAAAAGAACACACACGCAATGACACTGGTGGATCCATGTGTGGTCTCTGTAGAGAACACACATCCAATGACTCTGGTTGTTGTTAGTGAAAAGAACACACATGCAATGACACTGGTGGTTCCATGTGTGGTCTCTGAAGAGAGCACACATTTCAATGAATCTTGTTGTTGTTAGTAAAAAGAACACACATGCAATGACACTGGTGGATCCATGTGTGCTATGTGAAAAGAACACACATGGAATGACACTGGTGGATCCATATGTGGTATGTGAAAAGAACACACATGGAATGACTCTGGTTGTTGTTAGTAAAAAGAACACACATGCAATGGCACTGGTGGAGACGTCCATAGGTGGATTGTGAAAAGAGCACAAATGCAATGACATTTGAATGGTACGGGTGGATCCATAGGCGGATTGTGAAAAGAGATTTTCCCTCTCTCTGTGTGTCACAAATCTCACAAAAGCCCAAACGTGTGGAGATCCCAAACATGTGCTCACTCTGGGTGCTATGCCCTGATTGGCTGACACAGATGTCACGTGGATCGTCTCCACCAACCATTGATCCCATGTGATCCAACGGGCAGGATAACCCCTCCCTTCTCCACTTTTTTTATGCATGGTCAATCCGTGCCACCTCTCTATCTGTGCCACCGATACTAAACCCCCATAAACAAGTGAAAATCCATCTATCTAACTAAAATAAATGATCATATTTCGAAGAAGCCATCGTCTTCGTCTTCCGGTTCGTCCTCGTCTTCGTCAACGCCATGGTCCCCGCCATCACCGCCGTCGGTTCCCTCCTTTGACGACTCGACACCGCCCCTTCCTCGAATAAGCGCTCTATCTCCTCTTCGGAGTCCTCCTCCTCTTTGTAATCCCACGGGTCCACGTCACTCTCCTCCGCTTCGGCCTCCAACTGATCGATGAACGCCTCCTCGTTAGCCGAGTCGGACTCGTCCAAATAGCTATCTCCTCTCTTCTTCCTGGTCTTCTTCTCGTTCCTCTTCTTGTCCGTACTCGCCGGTGCAACACGCGCCCTCGTCCTGGTCACTACTTTGCGCTCGTCCGATGCTGTAGGTACCCCACGCTCCTCCTGCGCGGCCGGTACGAGCTTCGACGTCGCGGTGTCCTCGAGTGCCGATGTCGATGGATCCTGGCGTGGTCGGACACAACGTGCTATCTCAGCAGGCAACT
Organism: Avena eriantha; assembly: GCA_910589775.1. Classification (NCBI taxonomy): domain Eukaryota; kingdom Viridiplantae; phylum Streptophyta; class Magnoliopsida; order Poales; family Poaceae; genus Avena; species Avena eriantha. The sequence goes on from OU342745.1 coordinate 19,515,334, forward strand.
CGCGAGGGCGGACGATGCAGCGAAGAGCCGGGGACGCAGGACGGTCAGTGGACGGCTTGGACTTGCCATTGCCACGGCGAGGGGGCATCGTGCTCGAGGTAGTTGCTCTGAATGGTCGATGGCGGGTACACAGTGTGGGGTGCCGATCTGATCAAGGATGAGCAGCGGTTTCGTGCGTTGTGTCCACGCGTGCATTTGTCGATTATCAAAAAAAGAAGAAGAAAGAAGTAATATCTCGTGTACTGAACATAATTTTATCACAACTAAAGTGGCACAGCGTATTCTAGACTCGTAAATATCCCGTGTGTGCCTGTCATGTGGAGTTCGACGGAGTTGGATGTGCCGACGTGATCGTGCAGCAGTTGCGCACGTCATTTCCCCATTAGCACGTGACACACGCACGCGGGATGTGCGCGTCGATTCCTGTGACGACAACCCGGCTCGCACTCCCCTTATTATATACTGGATTTTGGGCGGCGCCGAAGACCATTGAAGTGTCCATCGCAATAAAGACAAGTCCCATCGATTCCCTACCTCTGCCTCCCTGGCTTCTTTGAGAAGGTAGACCGTACACGGTGGTCTTGTATATTAGTACTAGTACTACTGGACCACAGCCTGTACTCTTTACTCTTCTCCCACACTAATAATCACTATCTCCTTCCTCCTGCCTCCGCCACACTCACCCTGCAAGCCATGGCTCCATTGAGGAGGGGGAGAGGCCGGTCGATGATCCTCGTGGAGAAAAGGGAGAGAAATCGCCACGAGGCACTTCTTGCTCTACCAGCCGCTCAAGCCCACCCTCTCATCGAGGCCCAATCTCCCCCGAAAATGGCGTCGAATGTTCTAGCAGGCGAGGGCTCCTCTCGGTATGGTCTCCTTATTCTACTGCTTCTCCATCTCCCTCTCCATCATGATCTTAATCAGCTTCTTTTTGTTTTTCTTCTTCTTCTGGCTCTTCCTCTTCTACGTATTACAGGTCGGCTGTGGAGCCCGAATCCACCACGACGGAGGCGTTGTAGGACCCGTTCGGCCCCGTTCCATGTCTTAGCGAGGTAACAAATCTCCACGCTGTTATTTCTCCGAGTTATGATGTGGATTTCTTAGATGTTGTCCGCCCCGCATTGGTTTTTCTTCTTCTTTTGTGAGTTGTATTTGTCGTCATGAATATGACTGGATCTCTTGGTCTTTCCTTAATACCGTTGTTCATAGATTCACTATGGATTTTTTGTGATTAGGATTAGTTTATCGTGGTCATGAATAGATCTCCAGGTCCATTTTTTAACACTAGGGCCAATAGATTCAACGGGGATTTTTTTGATCTGTATTAGTATTCACTTGGGACCTGGAGTGTAATTGTAGAATTCCTATAGTAATTAACATGAACGATGCAGCGATCGAAGGCCGGGTACCGTGATAAGGTGGCCGTGATCAGTTCCAAGATTGTTAACCAACATGGGCTTGCACGCTCCCTCTCCCAAGCTAATGAGAGCCTACGCAAGCAATTATCTGTGCAGAAGGAGATCTCGCTAGATTTTGCACGTGACGTCGTTAGGCTGCAGAAAGTGCTCGAGCGTAACTTGATCAGGCAAGAACAGGCCATCAAGATAATCAACGAGCTCATGGAGGAGAAGAAGAATCTCGTGGAAAGGTGCATTCTCCAGCAGGACGAAGTCAGCGAGGCACTCAGAGGACGCGTCGAGGAAACCAAGGCTACCATCCGAGCCTACCATGACAGGAACCATTGCCTGGATGCAGTCAAGGAGATGAAGGCGGACATGAGCAGAGGGATCACCGTACTCGAGGGTGTTCGGAAAGAGAACGAGGAGCTAAGGGCATGTCTGGAGGCGTACCGGAGCAATGCCCAAGTCTGATTCCTGTTAGCGGGGACACGAATACCAGTTCGTCCTCCTCTCCTTTTGTAATGTTTAGGGTTCAGGGAGCAATGCCCATGTCTGCTTCCTATTATAGGGTGCAATAAGAATCCTAGGGAAACTCCTTATGTATCTGGACATGTGTTGGTGTTCATGTTCATGAATGGACACCATGTTCTCTTTCCATATGTATCTGGACATGGGTTTCTGCATTATGAGTTTGCCACTCTCCCACTACTATTTGGTGATATTGGGAAAACCCACAGCACACTAAACTGCTGATAAATCTTATTTGTCTTCGAAATTGAAATTATGACAGTGCCACTAGTCGATTCATAAAATGTTGATTAGTCCTAGATTGCTTCTTCCTTGAAATTATGACAGTGCCACTAGTCGATTCAGTTAATTATGGAAACTAACCAGCTTGCCCTGGTGAACTTAACAAACCATACAATGTATTTTTGTTGCAGGGAAAGAGGCGAAAGATCGACCAAGACCTGGCGACCTGGCTAAATGACAAGATAACAATCCAAAGGGAGAAGCGGAATTCCCAGAAACTGGCCTTTGACAACTGCGCGTTGAATTTGCGGTCCTTTCTGACAAGTGCCGGAAACTAAAGGAGTTAAACGCCTACTGGGCGAAGCTACACAGTGAAGGTCGCGCCTCAGCTAGGAAGCATACGAAGATCATGAAAGGGATCTTGAAGGAAAATCGTATGGCTACGGACAAAATTCTCCAATCCATGACGGAGCGCTGGAACCTACAGCTGAAGCACGACATAGTACTGAAGGAGCTAGCCAATCTTAGGGAGGAAAACAGGCAGCTCTGGGTCAGGCTCGCTTGAACACAACATATGTCTATTTAGTACTAAACTGCCTGGTTTATCCTCTGCAGTGGTTATTTTGTAAGCGTGAACTTAACTCTATGCACGATATGTGTGTTCGTCCGAAATTAGTTTGCTCGAGGATTGAGTTTGGCTTAGTTCGGAAAGCGCAACTACAAGTCTTACAATTAACTAGTTCCAGGCATTGGTACAACATAAATTATTCATCTCGAATTTCCTTTATCCTCTATAGTCTTTCCTTGTTCACCCTCGCGCGCCTTCTTCAGTTCCTTCAACAGATCCGCAATGCAGCACTCTAGCTTCTTCTTGTCTTCCCTGAGCTGATCCCTCTCCTTTCTGCACTATGAATCAGCAACCTGTGACTATCCTGAAGCTTCTTTGCAGTTCCAACAACCAAGCTCCCATCAATTCCATCAGTTAGCTTTGACCGCAAATTCTCGATTTCTTGTTCTAGCTCCTTATTTCGTACCGACAGCTTATAATTTTTTTCAGCTGCATCACTTACATCAGTAAATCTCACCGACCTTTCCAACTCATACATCTCCCATAACTGTGCCAAACATTTCTTATGTGCATCTGGCCACTCAAGATCCACCCACTCTACTGCTTTACACACCGGGCCAACCTAAAAACACACACACTATAGTGTTATCAACATGCACGATACATTTTACTTCATGTCACAGTTGCACATAATGTAAACCAACCTAATTTGTACAGCCCAAAAACCTTCTCCCAGTGTTACTGCCTTTGAATGCAACATATCTCCTCAGTTTAGCCCATGGTCACATGGCACTTCTCCATCGAGATCTAGGCCCTCCCATTCGGAGTCGTAGATCGTCCTTGGTACCTATAGGTAAACGCAAAGCTGAAATCGAACATGATTGCATGCCCATATGGAGCTCGGATCGAGTGATTTACCATTGCCTAACCCTAGCCCGAGAAAACAGAGGAACTCACATCGTGGAAGGAATACTCGATGTTGGAGAGAAGGTTGTCGCTGCTCGACTGGTCGTCCTCGCCGTTCAAGGACATCATGGCGAATGCGACGGCGACGGCGATGGCGTCGGCGAGAGAGAGAGAGAGAGAGAGAGAGAGAGAGAGAGAGAGAGAGAGAGAGAGAGAGAGAGAGAGCAGCCCTTCTACCGCTGCAATGATGACTAAATTGGCATGTTACAATAGTTTAATGGATACCATGCCCTTTCCCTGGATTACTACCTCATGCCTGATATGGATTCTCTTCACACATTCTCATTTCAAATATTAAACCTGCACTCCCTCCATCTCAATTTCATTGCCTAACGAAAACATACCAGTATATTACATCATCCAAAGAAACAAAATCATGTCAACTACAAGGTACTTATGCATCACTTCTTTAGTCATGGTTTCACAAAACATTACATTATAATCTCCCAACAAACATAACCACAACATGGTTTCACAAAACATCACATTACAATCTCTCAACAAACGTAATCACAGAAACAAGTTTATTACATCAACTCAAGAAACAAAATCATGTCGACTACAAGGTACTTACACATCACTTGTCCTGTCATGGTTTCGCAAACCATTACATTACAGTCTCTCAACTAACAAAATAACAGAAACAAGTACAGTACATCATCTCAAGAAACATAATCATGTCAACTACAATGTATTTATGCATCACTAGTCCAGTCATGGTTTCACAAAACATTACATTACAATGTCCCAACAAACATAATAATTGAAACAAGTACGGTACGTCATCTTAAGAAACATAACCATGTCAACTATAATGTACTTATGTCTTATTACAACAACGATGGTTTTAGTGAGTGACATATCCGAAAATCTCAACAGCTCGCACAACATTATATCGCAATCTCTCAACAAACATAATCACAGAAGCACGCTCTAAATGCAACAACAGTCAATATTACAAATACAGGCAGGGGAAACCCGCGGTCCATATGACAAGCCCAGGGTAGCAGCTCTCATCAGATCTCATCAACGTCGACCACCTCATTCTGTTCAGCCACTACAAGGGCATCTACATCCACTATAACCTGTTCAACAACATCAGAAATGGTACCAAGGAAGAACACCTTCCTGGTTCGTTTCTTTCGCCGCATAATCTGCATAAGATCTTCAGTATCCAAAAAACATCTATGAATTGATGCTTCTTATGATGCCACCACCGGATTTTTGCCATCTGCTTAGGGCCAATACTGATTTCCTTACCGATCATCTCTCTCATTTCATCAAGAGTTATGTTTTTGGAAATGACAGTGATCTCCATAGTACATGACGAAACTGGCTTATTAACTCCCTCGTCAAGTTTTGCCATGTATGAATCCACCTCTATGCGTATAGTGAAGTTATCTAGATCAGCATCTATTGGTCCGTATTCTCTAGGAGCAGAAGCTCTGGCAGCAAGATCTCCAGCATCTGCATACATATCATCAATCATCGCTTCAACTTTCACCTTACGATCAGCTGCACAACACTCCCAAACCATCTGAAGCTCATGGGAGTGCTCAATTTGCTGATAGGTATCATTCATGTTGAGCCACACCAATTTTGTCCTCTGTCTAGAACCCCAGGGAATTCTAGCGGAAAGCATATCTACCAGCTGCGAAACAGACACAACCTCTTTGCAATTCACAAGCAGATGCACATCTTGCCCGAACACAACCATCTCGCAACCAAAATCAAGCTTTGAAGTGTACTGCCGAACATGAATTATGAACTCATATAGGTCACTTGTATCAAAACTGTGCCTAATTGATTAAAAAGGGGAACATTTCAGTTCATTCGATTCTATTATGCCGTAACTAATCTACTTGCAAGATAAGGCACAGATAAGAAAAATTCACCTCTCGCTCTTTTCCTGGGTTTTTCTTCGAGATCTGAGTGCTGCATCCGCCCACCGGAGCCGAACAATCTGCCGCCGGCCTTGCTTTTCTCTTCAACCCGCTGCTCGTAGGTACCTTGGGAGCAGAATCCTTGCTGGCCTCCTCGCTAACCGGGGATGAAGACCTCGCCGCTGCTACATGTTGAGCCCTAGACTTGCCCCGACGGACCCTTTTCAGTCGGCGACGTAGCTACAACCTTCGCCTTGCAAGACATGCTGGGCCACCGCAGTCGGATTCAGTGTCGGGGGAGGGAGAAAAAAGGTCCTCCGCCGCCGGTAGATTTAGGGTCGGAGAAGGGAAGAAAAGGGGCCGCCGCCGCCGTCGCAGCAAGATTCAGTGTCGAGAGTTAGGAAAGTATAGTAATGGATTTGCCCCTACGACACGTGCAGGGTGGCTAAGAAGAGTGACCGGCGAAGGAGGGGCACAGCAGGAACTAGTGTAACGGAATATCCTGACTTAACGGGCACGATTTGAAAATATTGGGTTTGGCCATCATTCACTCGAAAGACCCCTCTCAGCAACTAGCGTCCCAACTTTTCGAATCACGGTGATAAAAATCAACTTGGATACCGCGTTGCCTGGCTACCCCAACTTTCAGGCCGCAAAATGATATTCTCCTAAATAAGGCCTGGCAACGCATTCGCTGCGTACTACCAGAAATATATCCGTGCCTACAGGTACGATGAACATGCCTCGACGGACCCGTCGAGTGCTCACACCCATATACTGGAATTCGACTCCTGTAAGACCTCTGCGGCTTGAGTCAAATTACACCAGCACTTTTCTAAATTCGAGTCCGGGGACTCGAGTTCGAGTAAATTGCGTTATTTTACCCTAAGGTAGTTAACTGATACCGATACATCGGCCAAATCAGGCACGCACATCAACAATCCCTATGACACAAATAGAGCAGTCGAAAAAAAATACTCAGTCATGCACTCGAAAGGCTTCATGAAGTCCCCAGTCGAATCTGCGATTCCAGTGGACACTCGGGGGCTACTGACATGGGTATACCCTACAGGTACTCGAGCATGGTATATACAACCTAAATACAGCGGAAGCCCACGGCGTTGCCAAAGCCCAAATGGAGAAACTCGAGTAACCTACGGACTCTCGATTTCTTGCGGAACAAGAAGAAGCTAAAGATAGAAATTTTAAAGGGATACCCTAACCTGTAACTGACTCGACCTGCTACCCGAGACCTAGTCTATCTATATAAAGGCTAGGAGGGGGCGGCGAGGAGGACACACGCAACCCTAGTTTCCACAATCCTCGCTAGATTGCATCTGCACACACCATTGTAATCTCCGATTCCTCTGTTAATTCCACGAGCAGAGAAGCAGGAGTAGGGTCCTCTACGAGGCCTGAACCTGGGTAAACCTTGCGTCCCTATGTGCTTGTTTGCTAGCCGATTGATGCTTCCAGCGCTCCCTCCTTCTCCAAAACCCAAGTCCATAACAATGGGCATTGATGAGTTAAACCCTCGTCACTAAATGTCAAAATACTTTGAGTATTCTGAAAGTAGTTCAGAAGGACCTAGTTGAGATTCTGAAAATAGTTCAGAATGGATTCAAGTGAAGAATTTGTTCTTACTTGAGAGATTAGGAGAAGTATTGAGTAGTGACTCAGTATTCATGACAATAGTTAAAAGGAACGAGAGATGCATCGCATCACCTTTGCCTCGGCCATAGGTTTTCTAAGAAAACCCATATTATTTATACTTGACAAAATCTAACCTAGTTCTTAAATGTACGAACAGGTTTCTGAGTGATTAAAGTTAATCACTGAACCAGAGTTAAGTTTGGCGCAATAGAAGCATGGACAGGGATCAAAGTTGTAGATATTGCAATTTGCTCAAAAGTCTATATAGATATAGAACTATTAGAATACTTCAAAGTTAGCAAGTGTGGTTTTGGTTTAGAAACTTCAACTTTCGACTAAGTGTGTATTATATATAACACATGACATCTTAAAAGTCCAATTAGTTGATAGATCGTCATTGTATACTAGAAAACAAAAGTCTCACTTTGTCACCAAAACTAAATGCTATGAATGTCAAATAAGGTGACATTAATGATTTGCAAAAAGGACCTTATGAATCTGGTATAACAGATTTAGGATAGGAAGTCCTGCATAAGCAAGCATGATCAATAAACACATATGTGATATGGTTTATGATTAGTAGCAATGCAACTAGATTATTTATACTCTAGTGCAAGTGGGAGACTGGAAGAGATATGTCCTAGGGGCAAATAATAAAGGTGTTTTATTATCATATCTCATTAGTTCATAATAGTTTTATATCATGCTATAACTGTATCAAGTGGAAACATTGATACAACTCTGATATATAAACAAACATAGGTCCCTAGTAGCCTCTACTCAACTAGTTCATTGGGCAGCTGGTGATTAAGGTTTTCTGATCATGGTGCTTCTATAGCCAACTGACAATGAAGTCATATCATCTGAGATGATGTGATGGACATTTCTCACTAATGATTATTGCAACACGATCATGTCACATACTACCTCTGTTTCATAATATAAGCCTTTCTAGAAAGCTAGAACGGAGGTAGTAGTTCACAGTTGCAATTGTCTGAAACAGAATGTCTAAATCCTTAGATTGTGAGATCATATTAATCACTATTATCCGAGGATTGCTTTGCCTGTATCAACCGTCATGTCCGTAACTGGGTGACCATAAAGGTGTATGTTGGGTATTTCAAAAGGACATGTTGAAGCCTATGCATCAAGATCGGAATTTATTCTCCTGTGTGACGGGAAGATACACTGGACCCACTCGGTGAATTACATCTATAAGCTGCACAACGTATAACTGGGTCATGGGGATGAGATTTCACGTGAACGAGTAAAACGGTACTTGTTAAAAACGAGATTGAACAAAGTATGATGATACCGATGATTAGATCTCGGATAAATCTTGACGTTCTCACAAATATCTATATATCTATTTTTATATTCTATAGTATAACGAGAATATCCTTAGAATTATAAATTGATATCAGAGTCTTTTTCGACAAACTAAAGTTGACGGTCTCACAGATGCTAGTTATGAAAAAGAAACTAAATATCGACATAACATAAAGGTGGACGCGGGGCATAATGTCTTTCTAACGTGCAGGCTATATAGCGTGCTTCAATCAGTTTTATTGAGTTTCGGTTAGTCCAGATTTTACCAAACATAGTGAAACTTGATGATATATTGCAGCACAAATCTTAAAGCACGAGATTGACGGGAGAGACACGCATGGGATATAGCATGCACGTCAAATTCGCCGCTTTGTGGACGCGGGACATGTTTTAATACTTGCAAATTTAGCTACTAGCTAGTAGTAGTATTTAAATTATGTATGTACAAGTTCAAAACGAGCTGTTTCGACTGCCGGACGCGTCGTAGTAGTATATTGCACAGTGGCCAACTTTGACTGATGATTGACTTGCAGGGGGATTTCAAAAGTTCAAATCATAACGTCCGCTACGCCTACAGCGACAGACGGCTGCATCGCCACCACTTCCCTCTTCTTCTCCCCGCCACCGTCAACGACGTGGGTGACCTCGGCGTTATACACGTACATCCGGCACACGGCGAAGAAGACGACGAGGTTGGCGCAGTTGAGCACCGCGAAGAAGGCGTAGTAGTAGTCCAGGCGCGAGGCGTTGAGGTTGTTCTGGATCCACCCTCCCTGTCCGTGCCGCCGCGTGATGCGCGCCACCGTCGACAGCATGAGGCTGCTGAGGAAATTACCGATCCCTAGGCTGGTCATGGAGTAGGAGGTGCCGAGGCTCTTCATACCCTCGGGCGCCTGGTCGTAGAAGAACTCGATCTTGGCCACCTCCAGGAAGGAGTCGGCCACGCCCATGAGCATGAACTGCGGGAGCAGCACGAAGATGGAGAGCGGGATGGTGGAGCCTTTGCTGTCGAACAAGCCGTTGTCGTGCGCCACGTTGAGTCGGTGCCGCTCCGTGACCGACGCGATGACCATGATGAGGATGTGGAAGACGAGCCCGATGCCCATCCGCTGGAGCAGCGAGATGCCTCGCGGGTTCTTGGTGAGCCGCCGCATGAAGGGCACGAAGAGGCAGTCGTAGAGCACGACGGAGACGAGCATGGATATGGTGACGAACCCCTGCAGACTCGCCGGCGGGATCTCGAAGTTGCGGGCGCCCACGTGACGCTCCAGCGTTGTGCCCTGCTTCACGAACAAGGTGTTGATCTGCGCCAGCATCGCGCTCGGCACGAACGTGATGCCTAGCACCGGCAGCATCTTGAGCATCTGCTTCGTCTGCTCCACCTGCGTCACCGTGCTCAGAGACCACCGCGACGTGCTTCCCCCGGTCGTCCTCACCGCCGCTTTGCTCAGCATGCTCAAGTTTGGTGTGTAGGGCAACGGGGACGTCTTCTTCTTGGCGTACTGGTCGGGGTCGATCTCGTGCAGGTCCCTCGGGTCCAATGGCGCGGGGACGCCGCATTTGCGGACGGCGGCAACGATGACCCCGGCCATCTTGGCGAATGAGCTCTCGGAAGTGGGCTTGTGGCGGTAGAAGGGAGTTCCGGCTGTGAAGATGGCGATGGAGACGGCGAGGCCGACAGTGGGGAGCGCGTAGCCGACTGTCCAGCCGATCTTGTCCTGGATGTAGACGAGGACCGTGTTGGCGAAGAGCGTGCCGAAGAAGATGCTGAACATCCACCAGTTGAAGAAGGATAGCTTCTGTCGGCGCTCCCGCGGCTCGTGCTCGTCAAACTGGTCAGCGCCAATGGTGGAGATGTTGGGCTTAGTGCCACCCGTGCCGACGGCCAGGACGTACAGGGCCAAGAAGAAAACGCCAAGCTGCACGCTCGACGCCTTGTGGTCGCAGTTCAGGTCCGCCGTGCCAACCCCGCATTTCGCCGGCTTCAGCGACGGCAGCGACACAGCCAAGGTTAGCAGGATCATTCCCTGCACGCACGATCATTACTCATTAGCGGGCGAGGACGATGGCTCTGTAAGTACGTACTACTAGGTAAAATTACTTTCCTCATTACTCATTAGCGGGCGAGGACGACGGCTCTAAGTAAGTTTCCTACCGATCGAGCAGCCAACACAGGCGGCCACACACATGATAGATAGGGTAGGGTGTATCAGCTGCAACTTACGAGGAGGTAGATGATGGATGCGACCATGAACGTGCGGTAGCGGCCGAGGTGCGCGTCGGCGATGTAGGCGCCGATGACGGGCGTCATCCAGATGGTGCCCACCCAGTTGGTGACGTTGTTGGCCGAGAGCACCGTGCCCTGGTGCAGCTCCGTCGTCAGGTACAGCACCAGGTTCGACGAGATGCCGTAGTAGGCCATCCGCTCGAACACCTCGTACACTGCAAAAATTAAATAACCAAACACACACGATATATTCAAATACTCCACCAAACCAAACAAAACCAAACCAGACCGGATATATGATGCCGTTTTGTTATGTGTGCGGCAAGAAGCAGGTGACACATGGTTGAAGAAATTTGGACCATACACACACGAGTAGGACTTCCTTAGTAAGCTCTAGATAATGACAGATAACCCGACGGACAGAGGGAGTACTAATTTGGAACTTGCAGAAAATTGAACTGGGACGTAAACACCGGAATGGAGGGAGTACATCGGGGACCAGCCGTGCTGATCTTCCAGCGCACGAGGTCGGCACTTGTCACCAAACCGTAACAATCACAGGATCGAAACCATAACAATCGCAGAATCGAAAGAGATGTTGATCCTGTGAAACAGCTTCAGGAAGAAAACAAAAGAAACATGTACTGTTCCACACTATTATCCTCTGAAAACAAAAGATGTGGAGCCAACTTGGCTAATACAACTATAGAAATAAACAACTACTCCTTTCCACGAGAGACGGAGATTGCCTTGTTGGAATCATGCTTCCCTCCAAAGAATAAGTCACAGGTGGGCCTCCAAGAGTTTATCAACACAGGGTTAATTCCAGCCCCCTATGTACGAGTACGAGTCCCACCAGACAAGCCTAACAAGACAGATATTGCTTGCAAACTCTGCTTGGACTATACCCTAGCAAAACGTTGCTTTCGTCTTCGCAGGTGACACCGACTTATATTGTGTATCTTTTTCTTAAGGGATACACAAATATTATTGCTGCCTTTCGCCCCAAAATACTAAGTGACGCGGTGTTATCATTTTTATATATACTATACATATATATACAAAACTGTGTCATTTATTTTTGGACGGACGGAGTATTATCCGCAAATATTTCAGCTCCACTATGCCAAGTCAAACCTGAAACGAGTCCTAGGGGTGCTAGGTAGTGCCAAGCAAAGTTGAGCTGTATGAGTATTCTTTGTGCTCTCCAATTGGTCCCATCAACTTGTAGCAACCACGGGTCCATATCCATCTACAGTAACAGCTACGGCAGATTTATTGTGACTGAATTAGTCTTGTTTGTCAGGATATCAGCGTTTGACATATCAAGCCACGCTTACGCAGTGCACGGCCCAGGGGGACAGACTTTAAATAAAAAATCAATCGCTGCATATATTAATCGGCACAATCAGATGCCAGAAGGTTTATCATCACCTCAGGAGGGGATCCTAACCTCTTACACAATTTATTTTCGCAGCTAAACTTTGCTAATGAATGCGCTACTCCATTACCAGATCAGCTCACTCGATGTTGAGGGAAACTCTTGAGCAAAACCATGTTCTCCTTAACCAGATGACCATGCATGGACTGATCACCGTCGTTACTGCCCAGTTTCACCACCACACCCAGACAATCCGTCTCCAGGCAAAAACATGGTATAATTAGTATCTTATTGATATTAATATACTCTGTTTATAAAAGAAAATCCTATCCACGTCGAGCAACCAGCAGAGGGAAAGGCAACACGTGGTTGTGTGCAAAGAAGTAACCAACACGTGGTGTTATGTGATATTTTTTCGAAAAGAAAAGAAAATTCAAGCTGGTGGTGCTCAACAACTGACATGACCCTCTGCTCTCGTAGTTTTTTTTCTGTTTTATTTTGTATTTTAATTAATTAGGAGCACATGAGACTTCCACCGCGGAGAATCCATGACTGCGTACGAGGCCGGAGCTGGACAGCGCATGATGAGAACAGTAGAAGCAAAGGGTTTCGCTAGAGAGCTAAATATTGTCTACTAGCGAGTAATTACAAGATTGAAGCTTAAATCTGTCTGAGACGTGCATGCTTACCTACGACGAAGGAGCAGGCTCTCCAGCCTCCTCGCTTGGACCGGAGGATGGGGTTGCCGTGGAGGTCCGTCGTCCCATCCTGCGTGTACTCGCCGTCGCCGCTGCCGGCCTCGAGCTGCGTCGTCGTCCCCGCCATGGACGACGGCCCTCTCGGAGCTCCGCTTGAAGCTGTGTGTGTGTGTGTGTGTGGAAGGGAGGGAGGGAGAGATGGGTGTGAAAGGCACTCCAACTTGCTCAGGCCGCTTGCATGTGCTCTTGTATGTGTCCATTTCTCGATCGCGGGCAGCGACTGGGCAAGTTGCAAGGTTGGACTGACGGGGACTGCCAAGATGCTTTGGACTGCGGGCTTTGAAACTGAAAAGAAACTTGTTCCGCCATTTGGTGGAGTGATACGCCAAGGCCACAGGCCACAGGCTGGACGACTTATTCGCTCCTCGCTAGGGGTTGAATTTAAAAGGTACTGTAGGGCTGATCTAACCAGGGTTGTCGGTTTGCGCCATAGACGATCAAAATACATCGCACTTGCCATTCTGTGATGTAGACGAGGACCGTGTTGGCGAAGAGCATGCCGAAGAAGATGCTCAACATCCACCAGTTGAAGAAGGATAGCTTCTATCGGCGATCGCGCGGCTCGTGCTCGTCGAACTGGTCAGCGCCAATGGCGATGTTGGGCTTAGTGGCTATTTTTTTTTAAATAATACTTTTTTTTACTTCCTCCGGTCTATATTAATGTTCTCAACTTTATTTAGATACAAATGCATCTAATCTAAATACTTAATTAGATACATCCGAATCTAGATAAAGTTGAGAACAATAATATGAACCGGAGGGTAAATTCCACGAATAATATACAAACTAGAGAAATCTCAATTCTAGCGCAACCTCGGTGGTTCAACAACCGAAGGGAACCTGTCGGGGGGTTAAACCCCCGACCAGGCTGTTGGAGGGCGGTCGGTGGATGAACCACCGACTAGCCTGATCGGTTATCAACTATCGATTATCGTAGATTTCCCCCCGATGCTTGCATGGATGATGCGACGTGTTAACCTAAATAATTTTTTGGTTCCGCCGTTTATCTTCCGCCAGCCAATTCCCGCCAAAATTTTCTCCTACCACCGTCTCACGCGGTTTATCTCCCGCTATTTTTTGCCGCCAGTTTTTACCACCTTTTTTCCGCCTTTTTCTCCTGCCTACTCTTCCCAATGCCTCTATAAATCCGGGCATCGAGATGTTATCTCTTCACTCAGTTCATTTATTCCTCCTCTTTCTCTCGCATTTTCTTCTCCTCTCTACTATGAGTGTGCCATGTTCGGACCAAGAGTATAGGCATAGGAAGATGAAAGATGCCAGGTTGCCGCAAGGGGTGACACACGAGCGTTGTTGGTGCGGCCATCTCGCCAAGGTCAAGGAGTCGATCGATTTCTCCACTTGCCTGGGCATGAAGTTTTTCATATGTCCCAGCTATGACGCAAGCCCGCCCCGACAAGCAAGTTCGTCATACGAGAAGCCTCCGGTATGTTCGCAGAGCATGGTGAATATGAATGATTCACGTTATTATGTGTTCTTTTATTCATTCCATTGATGTGCTTGCAGTCTCCTCCCCCTCTTTACAAGTGGTACCATTGGATTAACATGGAGCAGCCAGCTTGGGCCGTGCAAGATTTTCGTGATAGGAGTCGAGCTACGTGGGTTGCCTTTCACTCAGAGCAACGTGCCGAAAGGAAGGCCGAAAATGAGAAGAAGGAGCATGAGAGAGAGCTGAAAAAATTAAGAGAGGAGAGAGCTCGGAATCAGGAGATAAACATGAAGAGGAGGGTAGAAAAGGAAGAGCAGAGGTATGCGGAGGAACATGTGCGCAAGGAGGCCCGGGATGCGGAAAGAAAGAGATTAAGAGAAAGGGCTGCTGAGGTGCAGGCGGCATTGGAACGTGGTGACAAGACCGGGAAGTACCCGGGCTAGACTCAGGGAAGGTAGATGTATGTCTCAATAGCGTGGTATCTCTATTTTAGTTGTAGTGTCGTGATGTATCTTCACTTCAGTTGTAGTGTCATGATGTATCTTCATTTCAGTTGCAGTGTTGTGATGTATCTTAATGTCAACATTACTTTGTAGTTGTTAGTTAATTTCAGAGACAATGTATCTTAGTTCTTCCCGCCAAAATGTTTCCCGGCGTAATGTTTCCTGCCATAATGTTTCCCGCCATAATGTTTCCCGCCAATGAGTTCCCGCCATTTCTTGTTCGTTTACCCTATAAAACCCCCTCCTCACGAAGTTGTGTAAGCACACCATTCATGTTTTTAGCCAGTATGTCTGGTTTTCCCAACGACCGCAGTTTTGAGACAAACATGTCCATCGACCTTTTTCATTTCGCTAGGACCTATAGGATAGACAATAATCCAACCCAATTGGGGGAACTCATTGCTAGTGATTATCTCCCCACTGATCTAGGTGAGGCATTACATAAAAAAGGGTGGCCGAAGAGGACCCCAAAGGAGATACAACAAGAGCTTCGTAGGTCAGTGCAAGGTGGGGCAAGCTTAAATTCATCAATGAAGCTTCAAGGCAGAGGCAAGCCTAGTACCCTTAGATGTGGATATAAGAGAGTGAAGATGAAGATGATCTCTTCATGCCGCCGGCTGTTGGTACTAGGCAGAGAGCTAAGTGGGACGAGACGCAGGCCCTGAAGAAGGCACATGCCAAGAGGAAGGATGAGAACTTTTCAACTTGGCTGGAAGAGAGTGAAGATGAATATGATCTCTTCATGCCGCCGACCATTGGTACCAGGGCCAGAGATGAGTGGGACAATAGGCAGGCCATGAAAAAGGCGCATGCCAAGAAGAGGAAGGGTGAGCCATCATCAAAGGGAAAAGGCGAGGCATCGTCGAAGGGAAAGGGTGAGGCATAGTTGTAGGGATAGAGAGCACTCTTATTTATGTACCGCAAGTTATGTTGAAGTGTGTTGCAAGCTATGTTGAAGTGTTTGTTGAATAAAAACGTGAAATAATATAAAGGTGTCGCATACATAGATAGATACAAGTCTCATACATAGATAGATATATAAGTGCCTCATACATACATAGATATCACTGCCACCGGTCACGGGGTTGCTGCGTCCTAGGTGAAGTCCATCTGTACCTTCTGGGTGGCCCCATATTACGAGGAGGTAGAGTTGACCCGTCACCCTAGGTCTATGTATCCTGTGTGGGGAAAGGTGGCGGAGTCTGTTGCGTCTGATATTGGCCAAACAAGTCAACGTAATCATGCTGAGTCTACTGATCCTCTTCCTCATTAGTCTCCCACAAACCCATAGAGGACATGGTTGGGCCTCCATATCCTCCTGATAGTGTAAAAGAAATTTTGTACTGAATGATAGCATAATGCATGTAACAATAATAGATAGTAAAATGCTTACCCTCAGAATGGTATTGAGGACGGTAATCAAAGTTCATGAAGGGGATGTGCTGCTGCTACCACTGGTCGAAAGTAAGCTGTTGCTGCCACTAGTCGTTCGTAAACTGTGGCTGCTGCTGCTTCCACGCCGAGCCTCCATCCTGGCCTGGAGAT
The DNA here is from genome assembly GCA_910589775.1 of Avena eriantha. Taxonomy (NCBI): domain Eukaryota; kingdom Viridiplantae; phylum Streptophyta; class Magnoliopsida; order Poales; family Poaceae; genus Avena; species Avena eriantha. The sequence continues at coordinate 19,531,744 of OU342745.1, forward strand.
GGTTCTATCGGTGTCTCATGTTGTGAGATCCGTGGACGAGGCCTGTGGCGGAGTGGGCGAGGAGGATCTTGATGCTGCCGCGCCGAGCCTCTAACCTGGTCTAGAGGTGGCTACTGCATGGACGGACGCGGGGTGCGTTGCTGAGTGGAGTGACGCAGTGGGCGCTCCTCCATGGAGTGACACGATGGGCGATGTGCTGCTCGGTGCTGAACGATGTCCAAAACTTTGGTGCACGTGATGGTCGCATAGATACTCCGTAGTCTTTCCTCGACACACCTAACAAAGGACTGAGCCTGATGACGTGCTACAAGTGGAGCGGACGAGAGCGAACGTCCTCACCGATGCACTTCAGTCTGTATCTCCCATGTCATATCGACCTACATTTTTATAGTAGATAAGTACACATTATGTAGGCTAACAAGTCCAGTAACGAAGAAAAGTGTATTTATCACTAACTATCTAGGCTCCATGGTCGACTGGCTAGGGTATCTCTCATCATCATGCGCATGGTGGATGGGACACAACCGTGCCATGGTCATGTACCTCTATAAGTATGCACGAAATAGCTCCATATCAAACGGGCCAGCGATCCACTTGTCAGTTGTTGCATTCTGCCAGTCCTAGATATAATAGTGAACCCGTTGAAGCCATTGAGTTGCACTTGTATGAGTACCCTTCCAGGAGTACTCGAAATTACATTTTGTTATACCATCATTGTAGAACTAAAGATAAGCAATACCAAATGTGCATATATTAACTTACATGTGCACGGCATCTGGAAGGGGGACCTCCGAACGTGGAGGATCTACCATCTAGAAAAGACCGAATTGCCTCATGACCCTTTGTTGAGACATCTCCTCGATCAATCGAAGATGATCTTCGATTTAGTCAGCCAGTAGTCCTCATCTCTAGTGCACATGTAAGATATCCCGCCGGAATATCTGGCGGCTGCCACGGCTATCGTGTATGGCTCCCAAATGACCGCATGCTCCCTCAGCAAGTCAAACTGCTCATTGAACGACGGGTAGCATGTCTTGACTTGATCTCTCGTGAAACGACACTATTGTACAAAAGAGTTGTTAGTTTCCTTCGTAGTTCTTTATTCTTTGTTATCTCCGGTCGGTCGATAGGGAACCTCTCCCATTACCACAGTTGTAGCAACATTGGGCATCCTAGTAAGGCAGACCTATCCTTGGTTAGCTGACAACTCATGCACATACCTCGGTACGTAGCTACTAAGACAGCAGAACCCCAACTCCATTGTGTGATGTCATGCTAGCACATCACCTCCGCAATCTCTCTAGCATAGTGGATGTAGCGCGCACTAATGGGCAAGCCATCGTTCTCGGTGAACATCACCTTCCCAAGTAACCACATTATTGATGGCAACAAACGTGGTCACTTTTCATTGGGACTCCAAGTGCAGAGTGTTATAGCAAGATTCTTTTCCCCACAAGGGTGACTCGAGGGTTTATATCGAACTCTCAGGGAATTGGTTATGGAAGGATGTTTGTGTTCTCCTCTTCAAGAAACTTGTAAAGCAAAATAATTTGTATTGTGTCCCCAACTCCACTAAGTGGTTGTCAAGCACAAGGTTTCATATTAGTAATATGAAATAAAATAAAATATAAACTGAAATAAAAGCAGTAAATAAAGTAAAGTAATGCAAACTAGATGATATGGAAGATACTATAGTTGTTTTGGAGATTTTATAAGCAATTGCAAGTAGAGAAAGTATTTTTGCATTTTTGAAATAATAGATCGCAAAAATTATAAAGGATAGTAGATGCAATGGAAAGGTGTTTCTTATGATAAAAATCGGACCGGGGTTCATGGGTTCACTTGTCTACTTTGTTTTTAGGTTGTAGTGATCACAAAACAATTCATCAATGATAAAGATTCATGGAAATTCTATAAGTGCTTGATAAAAAGAATTAATATGGGCCATCACATTCTAAAATTGAGATGGAATACATCTCTCTCTTATACTCCACAAGAAAGGGAAATCTCCATGCAATATTGATTTAAGAACAAATTAGAGTATAGCTTTAAGCAATATTATATGATGTTTGAAATACAAATATGCTACCTTGATTTAACAAGGTCATCACACTATCACATGATAACTAAAGCATATGATTTCACTTTACCCCTAGTGAGGTAGCAAAATAACGGTAAAAACCAAAGTAGATCCTGAATATTATGTGTCACAATTCGATCTCCACCCCCATGCTACTCCATCTAACACACACTTCTCCCCATACAAGTTCTTGCATACAAGTTGGATCAAAACAATCAATGAAGAATGGGGTGCATGATATGCATCTATTAAAACATATTACACAAAATAGATTTCAATCTCAAATATCAAATCATAGAACAAAGATCCACCACATAGGAATTACAAATATGACCATAATCATGTTGGGCAGCTCATATGGTACTAGATCTATGATGAACAAGAGAGAAATAGATCAAGCTACTGCCTCGAACCCATAGCCCAGAGGTGGACTACTCCCTCTTCATCATGGTGATGAAGCTGGAGATGTTGGAGAGGGTGGAGATCTCCCCGGAGGTGGCTCCGACTGAGTTTCCCCCTCCAATCTTCGCTGGATCTGGTGGTGTTTTTGTCTCTGGTGGGTCTCGTCGCTTCTTGATGGCCCAAAATATATCGAGCTCGTTGGGGAACCCCAAGAGGAAGGTATGATGAGCACAGCAGCAAGTTTTCCCTCAGTTATGAAACCAAGGTTATCAATCTAGTAGGAGCAAGGAAACACCCCAAAGGTGTTGCTAGCTGGACTTTGGCAGGGCGCACTATCGGCGTCAGCAGCAACGTGGAGACCTGCACAACACAACCACATAAATTTGCCCCCAACTTGCGATGAGGTTATCAATCTCACCTGTTTTGCTGAAAACAAAGGATTAAACGTATCGAGTTGAAGAAAGTAATAGTTTGCAGAAAGTAAACACAAAGCAGTAAATAGTTGATTGTAGATTGATTGTAAAAGAAAGGACCGGGGTCAATAGTTCACTAGTGGTGGCTCTCCTTAAGCTAGATAACATGTTGAGTGAACAAATTACAGCGGGGAAATTGACAAACATCGAGAAAGCAATACATGCATATACTAATCATCTTGACTCCTTTGATATTTGATTGGGCATTACAACATTATACATAGACCGCCATCCAACTGCATCAGACTAATAATCCACCTTTAGGTTATCATCCGAACCCCCTCCAGTATTAAGTTGCAAGCAACGGATAATTGCATTACGAATTGCGTGTAAAGTAAACAATACGATTGTTCTATGAACAAAGGATTGTTGTTTTCTCCCTAGTAGCAACAACACATCTAGTACCTTAGAGATTTCTGTCACTTCCCTAGATTACTAGAGGCATGAACCCACTATAGAGGATAAATACTAACTCTTGGAGTTACTAGCATCTACTTGGCCAAGATAGCTACTAACAACCGAAAGCATGCAATATCACAAATAACAAACACATGATAGAATCAATAATCAATCTGAAATAGTATCTCAATATCCATCGGATCCCCGCAAACACAACATGGAGAATTACAAATAGATGATCTTGATCATGAAAGGAGCTCACAAGATCTAAATATGATAGCACAAAGAAGGAGAACCAGCCATCTAGCTACTACATGGGCTCGTAGTCCAGAGATGAACTACTCACACATCACACCGGAGGCTTGCATGGTGATGAAGAAGGCCTCCAGGGTGAATTCCCCTCTCCGGCAGGGTGTCGGGAAGAGCTTCAAATCCCTCCCGGTCTAGGGATGGAGACGACGGCGGCTACAACTCTTTCGTGAAATTTTGATCGGGTACTTAGTGTTTCTGTATCGGAGGCATCTTATAGTCGGAAGGGGAGGCCGAGGGGGTGCTTGGGCTGGCCACACCACCTCTGGCACGGGCCAGGCCTGGCCGCGCGGCCAGGTGGTGTGGCCGCCCTCTGGCCCCTCTCCGTCTCGTATTCTGGCTCCGTGTGTCCTTCGGTGAAAAACTGACTTTGGCTTTTGTCCCGTCCAATTCCGATAATATTCATTTTCTGACTTCCTAGAACCAAAAATAGTAGAAAACAGGCAGCTGGCACTGTGGCTCTTTGTTAATAGGTTAGTCCAAGAAATCATATGAAAAGTACTCCAAAGCTGGAACAAAACATAAGAAAGTAGATAAAACCAAGCATGGAACATCAAAAATTATGGATACGTTAGCAATGTATCAACATCCCCAAGCTTAACTCCTGCTCGTCCTTGAGTAGGTAAGTGATAAAAAGAAAGAATAATTTTTTAGGTGACATGCACCATCATAAACTTGATCAAAGTATTTGTAAAACATTGAAAGCTGGGATCATAGTACTTCAATCATAACATGAAAGATAAAGTTCTAGCAATAAGACAAAGAAACTATGTTGCAACATGAAAAGGTACAAACAAAAGATTCATGAATAACAATGCTTTGTAAGACGTTTGTTTGTTTCACATAAAGAAAACATAGCATAGTGGCATTCAGCTTGTCCCTCATAGAGTAGCAAACATAAATGCATAAGACACCTTCAAAGATCATAAGAGTGACTAGATACAAGTAGTTTAAAAAAGCAATATCAAAGTTATGCATGAATCAACAAGTCTTGGGACAATGCACATAGAACTAAGAATGGCCACTATGCTCTCAAAGTAGGTGCATAAAGATAGAAGGTGGGGACTCAACAAAAAAGTAAAAGAAAGGCCTTCATAGAAGGAAGTAGGGATTCAAGTCTCATAAAGAGCTGCCAAAAATTATGGTACTTATTAGCTTTCAGTTCTCATTGCCCATATCATAAGAATCTTGAAGGTGATTAAGGTTAAAGTGACACAACTAAGAGGATATGCTTGACAAGTTATAAGCTGAAATCTCATGCCCCTTACTTACGAAGACCGAACCTCATGCTACTCAACTTTAGTCATGAGTAAAATCTTGTCATTATAAGTACATATGTATCATAAAGAACCGCCAATGGGGTACCCCTTTCACATGATACAGGAGCTATCCCATAATCAAAATGACAAGGCAAGCAGACAATGAGCATCTCATTAATCTTTTTACTTGCTATTTGCATAGGTTTTTATCGAGGATGTGATATATTGCAAATGTATCTATAATTTTTGATGTTCCATGCTTGGTTTTATCCACTTTCTTGTGTTTTGTCCACACTTTGGAGTACTTTTCATATGATTTCTTGGACTAACCTATTAACAAGAGCCACAGTGACATCTGCCTATTTTCTGCTGTTTTTGGTTCCAGGAAAGTCAGAAAATGAATATTCTCGGAATTGGATGGGACAAAAGCCAAAGTGCCTATTTTACCGGAAGACTCATGGAGCCAGAATACGAGACGGAGGAGGGCTAGGGCCTGGCCACACCCCTAGGCGCCGGTACCCCCAGGCCGCGCCAGGTCATGGTGTGGGCCCCTCCGGCACCCCCTCGGTCTCCCTCTTCGCCTATAAGAAGCCTTCTGACCTAAAAACTGGGGGGTTGGACGTTTTTACAGAAGGAGTTCCGCTCTGCCGCCACCACCAGATTCCACGAAACAGTACCAGAAACTCCATTCTGGCACCCTGCCGAGACGGGGAATTGGAGGACATCATCGCCATCATCATCACCATCGCTTCTCCATCGACCATCCATCGTTCCCCCATCTATGAATGAGTAATCCCCTGCTGTAGGCTATGGGGATGGTAGGGATTGTATGAGATCATTCATGTAATGGCATCAGATTGTTAGGGCATGGTGCCTAGTATCTTTTATTAGTGCTTTATGACTTTGTTGCGACTTGCTATGCTTAATGCTTGTCACTAGGGCCCGAGTGCCATGATTTCAGATTTGAACATGTTATTGATTCATTATGATAGTATTGTTTATGGTCTTATCTGCAAGTTGTATACACACGTTGTTGTCCGGAATCAATGGCCCCGAAGTGACAGAAATCGGGATAACCGGAGGGAATGGCTTTGATGTGAGGATCACATGTGTTTACGGAGTGTTGATGCTTTGCTCCGGTGCTCTATTAAAAGGAGCACCTTAATTGCCAGTAGTTCCCTTGAGGCCCCGCTGCAAACGGGCTGGCAGGACAAAAGATGTTGTGCAAGTTCTCATTGCGAGCACGTATGACTATATATGGAACACATGCCTAGGATTATCTAGTACTTGGATGCTTTATCTTATTTATCTGCAATTGCCCTATGTTCTGATTGATATGTGAATTGTCTTGTCCATGCAACGCCCGTCCATCCATCCCTATGCCTACCGCACTCGAATCCCACTGTTTGCTGCTATTGTTACTACTGTCTTTACTTTACTACTGCTGCTACTTTACTATTCCTACTACAAAACTGTTGCTACTGATAAACTGCTATGAGCAAGATTGTTTCCAGGTGCAGCTGAATTGACAACTGAGTTGTTAAGGCTTATAAATATTCTTTGGCTCCCCTTGTGTCGAATCAATAAATTGGGTTTCACTTCCCTCGAAAATACTGCGATACACCCCATATACTTGTGGGTCATCAAGACTATTTTCTGGCGCCTTTGCCGGGGAGCATAGCTTTATTTATCAAGTCCACTTGGAATCATTATTGTTCAAGCTTAGTTTATTTCCGCCTTGTTTGCTTGTTTCTTTATCAAAAATACAAAAAACAATAGTTCCTACTCTAGTTGTTATTTTCGTTGGTCTGTTATTGTCTTGCTTTATCACTCTTGTTATCAAATGGTTGGTTTCTTTGAAACTGAATCTTATTGGCAAGGTGGGTTCCCGGAAGATCAAAAATATTATTATAAGGAACACCGCTTGTCACAAAAAGGGAAACACTTATGGGAACAAATTGATAAATTGTATACCATTGCTAGAAACGTGTGCTCTACTTATAATGTTACTTATTGCTTTGATAAATCTTGTTGCTATAAGAGGTATAAACACCTCCCTTTTCAATGTGAGTATAATGATAATGTTACCATATCTTCTTATGTTAAGGGAAATTATGACTTTTATGATCTGGAACAAATTGAAGAATTTATTGCTTGGAAGGGTGCATTTGAACTTGCTAGTTTGCTTGAAAATATTGATGATTCAGCTGATAAATATGAGGTTTATGATATACTTAGATTTTGCTTTGATAATTACAAGGAAGAAAATGGCTATATGCTTGAATATATTAATATATGCTTTCCACAAATGGAAGAGACTAATGCCTTTCAGGATCCTATGGAAGAAGACATTGATGAACCTGAAAGCTCATTTGATAAAAAAGAGGAGGAGAGTGATGAACAAAAGGAGGAAAAATGGATTAGCTACCCATGCCTACCTTCTAATGAGAGTAACTCTTTATCCCTTACATTATTTGATTGTCCCCCATGCTTACCAAAGGAGGATGAAATTTATGCTCATGTTATCTGTGATAATCCTTTATTTGTGCCTAACTTCGAGATGCATGGTACTAAAGAGTTTTGCTTAGAAATTGTTTATGATAAAGCTCTAGACGATGGTCCTATATTGAATGATCAGTCATCTTGTTGTAGAATTGTTAAAAGTGGGTTTGAAGGTTTTAATCCCACTATTTTTGAGCTTGATAAAAACTATGTTTGGGTAGAACATGAAAAGCATGCTTTATGTGATAGTTATATTGTTGAGTTTATTCATGAGGCTACTGAAAATTATTATGAGAGAGGAAAATATGGTTGTAGAAGCTTTCATGTTATTGAAACACCTCTCTATGTGCTGAAAGTTTTGAAGTCACTCTTGTTTTATGTTCCTATGCATGTCACTTTGTTCCTTGCGAATTTATTTGCATACACGATTCCTATGCATAGGAAGTGGGTTAGACTTAAATGTGTTTTGAATTTGCTTCTTGATGCTCTCTTTTACTTCAACTCATATTTCTTATGTGAGCATCCTCTCAAACTATCATGCCTAAAGATGATAATATGTCTATTATTCTTGGGAGACCTTTTCTTAATACTGCAGGAGCTGTTATTAATTGTAATCAAGGAAAGGTGACTTTCAGTGTTAATGACAAGGAACATATTGTCTATTTCCCCAAGAAGATTGATAGGACTTATGGTTTTGAATTCAATTGAACATGTTGAGGGCATTCAAGTTGGAGAAATATATTGTCCCATACGAAGAGAAAAATTTGAAACTATTATGATTGGGAACATTGCTATCAAGGTTGAAGTAACATAATCATTAGTGGAATACAAAGTTTTGTCTCATATAAAATTGTTTTGGTAGCAAGACCTGATCAACCTTGTTAACAAAAGGATTTCATTGAACAAAACAATGTTTTCACCATGATTATCTCTGCTTACTTCTATTCTATACATTTTAGTTTTTTCTTATGCCTAACTTAAAGGCGTTAAAGAAAAGTACTTATTGGGAGATAACCCAAAAGTTTTAGATGAGTCTTGGAAGTTATTACTTCAGTAATAACCGCTCCTGGTCCTTTTTATTTGCTTTTTGTGCCAAGAGTAACCTCTAATTTGAGAGAAGTAATGATTGGGAAAGTTGTTGTGCCGAAACAGATTTCTGTGCTTCGTAAGAATTCGTGTAAAATCTCTGAACGTCTTTTTGAGGCGTGAATTTTTGTGCTTCTGCCCCAGGTTGTTATCTAAGTTTCGTTAGATCAACGCTTTTTGATTTGAGCAACATAAGGTCTTCGAAAAATTCGTCTTTACCTGCTGATCTGTTTTGACAGATTTCTGCCATTTTCTGCATTTGCTTCTTGTTGGTTCCTTTTTGAGTTCTTTTCGGGAATTGAGATTTTTTTGGGAAGTTCTTCAGTAGCTAGTGTTCTAATGGAAGTTTATTTTGTGTTAGAAATGAACCTTAAAACTTATTTATCTTGAGTGCACTAATGTTGCTAATAAAGATTGTGTGAAGTTTTGTATGAAGGAAAAATTTCAGGTCTATGGAAGGAATGAGTAATGAGATGAAGGATGGACTAAAGCTCAAGCTTGGGGATGCAACGCGTGTCACCCCAAGAAATATCCAAGAAGTACAAGCGTCAAAGCTTGGGGATGCCCAAGGCATCCCCTTCTTCATCAATAAAAATCCCAGGTTTCTTCCAAACGCTTCATTTTTATTGTTTCATGCACAATTGTGTTGATCTTGGAGCGTCTTCTTTTTTGTTTTTGTTTTGGTTTTTCATTTTCTTTGGTTTTCTTAGTTTGCTGAATAAATTGGTTGGACCCCGTCTTTCATACATTGGTTTGCAAATAGTTTGGTTTGGTTTGGAAAAGAGTAGGAAAGTTCATGCTTAAGTGGTAAAGAGAGCTTGTTTTTGACTATGGTCTATGCTTTGGCATGCCATGCTTGATATTGTTTTGTCTTTATGCTTAGTTTTCTTTGTTGTAGGATGACTTGTTATAAACAATTGAGATTGCTTAATGTGCCTTGGATGAATCATGCGTTGTGTTAGCATATTAAAGCATATTATTGTGGTATTCTCTTTGATGCTTTATTTGGGTTGACTTGGCACATGCTCACACCATGTTATGACTATCCCAAGTCACCATAAGCCTTTATGATCCTTTAGTTTTCAACTTGTAGTATCACTTTATGCTTTGATCAATGATGTTTTGTCGCTCTGCATGATTATGGCCATTATTCCTCTCTTAGTTTGTCGCTCCTAGTCTTTTGCTAGCCTCCACAACCAAGTATGAGTTCCACTCATGCATCCAACTCCTTAAACCAAGTTATTCCAAAGAGTCCACCATACCTACCTACTAGCATATGCTATTCCAAGTATATTCATGTTTTTGTCTACCTTCCAAATTAAACTTGTTATGAGAAAACTAGTGATTAAAGCTCTCACGAACTTGATGGCACACTTTACTTTTTTCATTTAATAAACTTGAACCATTGTGTCGTCTATGTTGTATATGCTTGCACTTATTTTTTGGGAATTAGCAGAACCATGTTGTCATGGGGAACGCTTTCAACATTGCACTTGGTACTTGTACCTAGTTGATATCATGCTCTTTTGTATATGGATGTCGTCGGTGTGAAATGAAAGGGGAGCTTGTAAGTCCATGGAGTTATGTATATGTGTTAGAGAAACACCTGGGCCGCTGGTCTAATCCATGCTGACATGATGGAAACCTGCAGTGTAACCATAATGAGCTGTCTATGAAGCATTCTTCTTATAAAAAAGAGTCCTATATTGAGAAAAAAGAGAAAAACGAAAAAAAGATATTATGAAAAGAGGAAAGAGAGAAAATAGCACCATATTCCCATGTTAAATAAGAAGATTGCTGAGATGCTCATTGTCTGCTTGCCTTGTCATTTTGATATGGGGATTCTTCCGTATCATCGGGCAAGGGGTACCCCGTTGGCGGTTCTCTATGATACACATGTACTTACGATGACAAGAACTTACCGTTAACTAAACTTGAGTAGCATGAGGAGCGACCCTCGTATTCAAGGGACATGAGATTTCTAACTTATACTTCGTCAAGCATGTACACCATAGTTTGTTCACTTTAACCTTAATCACTTCAAGATGCTTATGATAGGGGCAATGAGAGCTGAAAGCTATTAAGTACCATAATTTTTGGAAGCTCTTTATGAGACTTGAATCCCTACTTCCTTCTATGAAGGCTTTTCTTCCACTATATATATTGAGTCTCCACCTTCTATCTTTATGCACCTACTTTGAGAGCATAGTGGCCATTCTTAGTTCTATGTGCATTGTCCCGAGACTTGTTGATTGATGCATACCTTGATATTTCTTGTTTTAAACTATTTGTATCTAGTCACTCTTATAAACTTTGAAGGTGTCCTATGCATTTATGTTTGCTACTTTATGAGGGACAAGCTGGATACCACTATGCTATGTTTTCTTTATGTGAAACAAACAAATGTCTTGCAAAGCATTGTTATTCATGAATCTTTTGTTTGTGCCTTTTCATGTTGCATATTAGTTTCTTTGTCTTATTGTTAGAACTTTGTCTTTCATGTTATGATTGAAGTACTATGATCCCAGATTTGAATGTTTTACAAATACTTTGATCTAGTCTTTGATGGTGCATGTCACCTCAAAAATTAATCTTTCTTTTTATCACTTACCTACTCGAGGACGAGCATGAGTTAAGCTTGGGGATGTTGATACATTGCAAATGTATCTATAATTTTTGATGTTCCATGCTTGGTTTTATCCACTTTCTTGTATTTTGTCCACACTTTGGAGTACTTTTCATATGATTTCTTGGACTAACCTATTAACAAGAGCCATAGTGCCAGCTGCCTGTTTTTTGCTGTTTTTGGTTCCAGGAAAGTCAGAAAATGAATATTCTCGGAATTGGATGGGACAAAAGCCCAAGTGCCTATTTTACCGGAAGACTCATGGAGCCAGAATACGAGACGGAGGAGGGCCAGGGACTGGCTAGACCCCCCCAGGCGCGGGTCCCCCCAGGCCACGCCAGGGCATGGTGTGGGCCCCTCCGGCACCTCCTCGGTCTCCCTCTTCGCCTACAAGAAGCCTTCTGACCTAAAAACTCCGGGGGGTTGGACGTTTTTCCAGAAGGAGTTCCGCTCTGCCGCCACTACCAGATTCCACGAAACAGTACCAGAAACTCCGTTCTGGCACCCTGCCGAGACGAGGAATTGGAGGAGATCATCGCCATCATCATCACCATCGCTTCTCCATCGACCATCCATGTTTCCCCCATCTATGAATGAGTAATCCCCTGCTGTAGGCTATGGGGATGGTAGGGATTGTGTGAGATCATTCATGTAATGGCATCAGATTGTTAGGGCATGGTGCCTAGTATCTTTTATTAGTGCTTTATGACTTTGTTGCGACTTGCTATGCTTAATGCTTGTCACTAGGGCCCGAGTGCCATGATTTCAGATCTGAACATGTTATTGATTCATTATGATAGTATTGTTTATGGTCTTATCTGCAAGTTGTATACACACGTTGTTGTCCGGAATCAATGGCCCCGAAGTGACAGAAATCGGGATAACCGGAGGGAATGGCTTTGATGTGAGGATCACATGTGTTCACGGAGTGTTGATGCTTTGCTCCGGTGCTCTATTAAAAGGAGCACCTTAATTTCTAGTAGTTCCCTAGAGGCCCCGCTGCAAACGGGCTAGCAGGACAAAAGATGTTGTGCAAGTTCTCATTGCGAGCATGTATGACTATATATGGAACACATGCCTAGGATTATCTAGTACTTGGATGCTTTATCTTATTTATCTGCAATTGCCCTATGTTCTGATTGCTATGTGAATTGTCTTGTCCATGCAACGCCCGTCCATCCATCCCTATGCCTACCGCACTCGAATCCCACTGTTTGCTGCTATTGTTACTACTGTCTTTACTTTACTACTGCTGCTACTTTACTATTCCTACTACAAAACTGTTGCTACTGATAAACTGCTATGAGCAAGATTGTTTCCAGGTGCAGCTGAATTGACAACTGAGTTGTTAAGGCTTATAAATATTCTTTGGCTCCCCTTGTGTCGAATCAATAAATTGGGTTTCACTTCCCTCGAAAATACTGCGATACACCCCATATACTTGTGGGTCATCAAGACTATTTTCTAGCGCCTTTGCCGGGGAGCATAGCTTTATTTATCAAGTCCACTTGGAATCATTATTGTTCAATCTTAGTTTATTTCCGCCTTGTTTGCTTGTTTCTTTATCAAAAATACAAAAAACAATAGTTCCTACTCTAGTTGTTATTTTTCGTTGGTCTGTTATTGTCTTGCTTTATCACGCTTTTTATCAAATGGTTGGTTTCTTTGAAACTGAATCTTATTGGCAAGGTGGGTTCCCGGAAGATCAAAAATATTATTATAAGGAACACCGCTTGTCACAAAAAGGGAAACACTTATGGGAACAAATTGATAAATTGATGAAGAAGGGTATGCCTTGGGAATCCCCAAGCTTTTATGCTTGTACTTCTTGGATATTTCTTGGGGTGACATGTGTGGCATCCCGAAGATTGAGCTTTAGTCCATCCTTAATCTCATTACTTATTCCTTCCATACACCTGGAAATTTTTCCTTCATACAAAACTACACACAATCTTTATTAGCAACATTAGTGCACTCAAGATAATAAGTCTTTGGGTTCAGTTTCAACACCAATGAAACTTCTAATAAAACACAAGCTACTGTAGCACTTCCCTAAAAAATCTCATTTCCCCAAAAGAACTCAAAAAGGAACCAACAAGAAGCAAATGCAAATAATGGCACACATCTGTCAAAACAGACCAGTAGGTAAAGATGAATTTTTTTGAAGACTTTCTGTTGCTCAAATAAAAAAGTGTTGAACTAACGAAAGTTAGATAACAACCTGGGACAGAAGCACAAATTCATGCCTAAAAACGACATATAGAGATTTTACACGAATTTTTATGGTGAAACACAAAAATCTGTTTCGGGACAGCAACTTTCCCAATCATTACTTCTCTCTCATTAGAGGTTACTCTTGGCACAAAAAGCAAATAAAAAGTATAAGGAGCGGTTATTACAGAAGTAATAACTTCCAAGACTCATCTAAAACTTTTGGGTCATCTCCCAATAAGTACATTTTTCTTTAACGCCTTTAAGTTAGGCATTAGAAGCAAGAAAAATAATCAAGTGTTCTCAAATGAAGAAGCATTAAGAGCAAATTTTGTTTTCATAGGAGAGGCAAAAGAAATCTTCTCTCTCTTCTTAGGGAAGTGTTCTATACCTTTCTTTAGTGGGAGTTGATATTTAATGGTGCCTTCCTTCATATCAATAATGGCACCAACAGTTCTAAGAAAAGGTCTTCCCAAAGTAATAGGACAAGAAGAATTGCATTCAACATCCAAAATATAGAAATCAACGAGGACATATGCATTGTTAACCATAATAAGAACATCATTAATACTCCCCATGAGTTTATTTTTAGCATTATCATCAAGTGGGACATTCAAATAACAATCTTCAAGTGATGGCAAATCAAGCATATCATAAATCTTTCTAGGCATAATAGAAACACTACTATCAAGATCATATAAAGCTTTAAAATCAAAATCATTCACTTTCATATTAATGATGGGTTCCCAACCATATTCTTTTTTTATAGGAATAGAAGCTTTATGTTTCATCTTTTCTTCTTTGATTTTTATGAAAGCATCGGTAATGTGTTTTGTAAAGGCCATATTCATAGCAATAGCATTAGGACTTTTAGCAAGCTTTTGTAGGAACTTAATAACTTCAGAGATATTGCAACCATCAAGATCAAAATCATAATTATCATCTATAGTAATAGAGCTATTACTAGCTTCAACATTAGTGGTAGTGATAGTAGAAACACAAACGTTTCTAGCAAGTTCATCTTCTCTTTCCCACTTAGCATACAATTCAGCTAATAGTTTAATATTTTAATCAATTCTAACTCGTATGGCATTAGTAGCAGCAAAGGGATTATCAATAGTTCAGGTTTAGCAGCCATTTTATTAATCAAAGAGGATTGTGCTTCAGACAAAGATGATATATTTCTTTCAGCATTAGAAAGTTTCAATTGCAAACTAGGAATTTCTCTATTCAAACTCTCAAGTTGATGACTAATATTCTTCAAAATTGTAGATTGTTCCTCCATAGTGTTAGTAAATAATTTATTTTGTTCATATTTCATTTGCATGAAGTTTTCAGTGGATCTTTCAACTTCTAAAATTCTTCCTTCACTATGTATTCCAGGTTTGCCATTATAACCATAAGCATTATTAGGAGGGTAATGCCTATAATTGTTATTACCATAAGCATTGTTGCCAAAATTATTATTTCTTATAAAGTTCACATCAACTTGCTCTTCTTAAGCAACCAAAGAAGATAAAGGAACATGATTTGAATCAATATGGGCTTTCCCATTAACAAGCATAGACATAATAACATCAATTTTATCACTCAAGGAAGAGGTTTCCTCAACAGAATTTACCTTCTTACCTTGTGGAGCTCTCTCAGTATGCCATTCAGAATAGTTAACCATCATATTATCCAGAAGCTTTGTTGCAACACCCAAAGTGATGGTCATAAAGGTACCTCCAGCACCAGAATCCAATAGGTTTCTTGAGGAATAATTCAATCCTGCATAAAAGGTCTGGATAATCATCCAAGCAGTCAGTCCATGAGTGGGACAATTTTGTACCAAAGATTTCATTCTTTCCCAAGCTTGAGCAACATGTTCAATATCAAATTGTTTAAACTTCATTATCTCACTTCTCATAGATATAATCTTAGCAGGAGGATAGTATTTTCCAATGAAAGCATCTTTGCATTTAGTCCCAAAATCAATACTATTCCTAGTTAAGGAATTCAACCATTCTTTAGCTTTTCCTCTCAAAGAGAAAGGAAACAATTTAAGCTTAATAATATCTCCATCTATATCCCTATTCTTTTGCATCTCACAAAGTTCAACAAAGTTAATTAGATGAGCAGCAGCATCTTCATTACCAATACCAGAAAATTGTTCTGTCATAACAAGATTGAGTAAAACAGGTTTTATTTCAAAGAAAGTAGCTTCAGGAACAAGTGGAGCAATAGGTGTGCTCATGAAATCATTGTTGTTGGTGCTAGTGAAGTCACACAACTTAGTGTTTTCAAGAGTAGTCATTTTTGTGTTTTTGAATAAAGAAGGAAAACTTGTAAAACTATTATTTGTGTGTTATTGATAAAGAAACAAGCAAACAAAACAAAAATAAACTAAGCAAAACAAAAACAACAAAGTAAAGAGATTGGTTATGAGGGACTCCCCTTGTGAAGATGTCCTTGACTCCCCAGCAACGACGATATAAAATATGCTTGATGGCCCAAAATATATCGTGCTCGTTGGGGAAGCCCAAGAGGAAGGTATGATGAGCACAATAGCAAGTTTTCCCTCAGTTATGAAACCAAGCTTATCAATCCAGTAGGAGCAAGGAAACACCCCAAAGGTGTTGCTAGCTGGACTTTGGCAGGGCGCACTACCGACGTCAGCAGCAACGTGGAGACTTGCACAACACAACCACAGAACTTTGCCCCAACTTGTGATGAGGTTGTCAATCTCACCGGTTTTGCTGAAAACAAGGGATTAAACGTATCGAGTGGAAGAAAGTAATAGTTTGCACAAAGTAAACAAAAAGTAGTAAACAATTGATTATAAAAGAAAGGACCGGGGGGTCCATAGTTCACTAGTGGTGGCTCTCCTTAAGATAGATAACATGTTGGGTGAACAAATTACAACGGGGCAATTGACAAACATCGAGAAAGCAATACATGCATATACTAATCATCTTGACTCCTTTGAGACTTGATTGGGCATTACAAGATTATACATAGACCGCCATCCAACTACATCTATGACTAATAATCCACCTTCAGGTTATCATCCGAACCCCCTCCAGTATTAAGTTGCAAGAAACGGATAATTGCATTACCAATTACGTGTAAAGTAAACAATACGATTGTTCTATGAACAAAGGATTCTTGTTTTCTCCCTAGTAGCAACAGCACATCTAGTACCTTAGAGATTTTTGTCACTTCCCCAGATTACTAGAGGCATGAACCCACTATCGAGCATAAATACTAACTCTTGGAGTTACTAGCATCTACTTGGCTAAGATAGCTACTAACAATAGAAAGCATGCAAGATCACAAATAACAAAGACATGATAGAATCAATAATCAATATGAAATAGCATCTCAATGTCCATCGGATCCCCGCAAACACAACATGCAGAATTACAAATAGACGATCTTGATCATGAACGGAGCTCACAAGATCTAAACATCATAGCACAAAGGAGGAGAACCAGCCATCTAGCTACTACATGGACCTGTAGTCCAGAGATGAACTACTCACGCATCACACTGGAGGCTTGCATGGTGATGAAGAAGGCCTCCAGGGTGAATTCCCCTCTCCGGCAGGGTGCCGGGAAGAGCTTCAGATCCCTCCCGATCTAGGGATGGAGACGACGGCGGCTACAGACTCTTTCGTGGAATTTTGATCGGGTACTTAGGGTTTTTGTATCGGAGACATCTTATAGTCGGAAGGGGAGGCTGAGGGGGTGCCTGGGCTGGCCACACCACCCCCTGGCGCGGGCCAGGCCTGGCCGCGCGACCAGGTGGTGTGGCCGCCCTCTGGCCCCTCTCCGTCTCGTATTCTCATATAGATCTTTAGATAAAACTGAGACACTAGATCCTAAATCTAGAATAGCATGATGTGTCTCTTTTCTAATAGTGATTAATAACTTGGGGATCCATAGATCCCCAAGCATAGGTGGTATCATAGCTTCTCTATTGTATCTTTCAATCTTTTCTTTTATAACATAATTTGCTAGGTAGGAACCAAATCCTACTTGATGACCATTAAAGGATGGATCATTAGAATTGTTTGCAACAAGTTAATGAGTTCAAGCAAGCTACATTTATCAAGATCAAATAGAGGTTCTTTTGTTTCACTTTGCATCCTGACTTCTTCTACTTGTTTATCATTTGTTATCATTAGTGTTTCATTTTCCTCCATCATATTAAGAGTTTCCCATGATTTATCTATCATTTGTTGCCCATATTTGATTGTTTCCTCATGGTTATTTTGAGCTTGAATAAGATTTTAGAATGATGTGATTTCTTGTGTTAGGAGATCTACCCTTTCAAATAAAGCATCTTGTCTTTCAAACTTAGCTATAAATTCCTTGTTAAGTTCCTTTTGAGTGGCTATAAAGGATCTCATGGTTCTTTCTAAATCATTAGGAGCATTATTACCACTACATATTTATTAGCAATAAAAGGGGGACTACCATATGAGTTATCATAGTTATCCCCATACCAATTACTACAAAAGTTTCTTATGTAGTTGACATCTACACTTTTATTGGTGTTTATTACTAGTTCTTGTAGAGGAATATTATCGGTATTTTGCTTAGATATGTAGGAAAATATGGCATCAAGTTTACTTCCTGTGGAGTCTATTTTTTCAATGGAGTTAACTTTCTAAGTTGGGTTTGGTGCTCTTTCAGTATGCCATTGACTATGGTTATGGAGCATGCTTTCTAGGATAGTTTTAGCTTCAGACACAGTTTTACTCATAAAAGCACCCCCACAGCAAAATCTATAATGCTTCTTCACATAATATTTAGGCCATTATATAAAGAGTGCAATATTGTCCATTCCTTTACTCCACGTGATGGGCAAGATGTAAGCATGTTTTTAACTCTCTCCCAAGCTGTTGCTACATGTTCATTATCATTTTGTCTAAATGATAGGATACTATTTCTATTTTGTAGGATCTTAACCGGTGGGTAGTATTTCTTAATGAAAGCTTTCTTTAGGTCATCCTAAGAGTTTATGCTAGCAGCAGGAAGCGATAATAACCATTATTTAGCTTCACGTCTTAGTGAAAGTGAGAATAGTTTAAGTTTTATAATGTTATTTTCCACATTTTTAAAATTTTCCATATCACAAATTTGACAAAAATCATGCAAATGCATAGAGGCATCCTCACTAGCATTCCCCCCAAATTGTTCTCTAGTTATAAGATTTAAAATACTAGGACTTACTTCAAAACTTTCAGCAGTAATTTCAGGAGTGGTAATGGGTCTAGCCATGAACTTATCATTAGGGGTGTTTGTGTAGTCACAAAGTTTTGTTCCTCTTTCCCCCATGTTTGCAAATGAAAATGTAATACTAATTTTTATGTGTGCTCACAGTGGTGCAACCTCCCCAAGCTTGGGTTGTTGCACAAGTTGATGAAGATGATGGCGCTAGAAAATAAGCAGTTGTCGTGGGAGTTACCTTGCTCTTCAAACTTGATGAGGATATTGTTGTGATGACCTTCGCCAAATCCCAGCAACGGCGCCAGAAAATAGTCTTGGTAGCAACAAACGTGGCCACTTTTCGTTGGGACTCCAAGTGCAGAGTGTTGTAGCAAGCTTCTTTTCCCTATAAGGGTGACTCAAGAGTTTATATCGAACTCTCGGGGAATTGGTTATGGAAGGATGTTTGTCTTCTCCTCTTGAAGCAACCTGTAAAGCAAAATAATTTGTCTTGTGTCCCCAACTCCACCAAGTGGTTATCAAGCACAAGGTTTCGTATTAGTAATATGGAATAAAATAAAATGTAAACCGAAATAGAAGCAGTAAATAAAGTAAAGTAATGTAAACTAGATGATATGGAAGATAGTAGAGTTGTTTTTGGGTTTTTATAAGTGATTGCAAGTAGAGAAAGTATTTTATATTTTCAAAATAATAGATTGCAGAAATTATAAAGGATAGTAGATGCAATGGAAAGGTGTTTCTTATGATAAAAATAAGAACCAGGGTTCATGGGTTCACTTGTCTACTCTCTTTGTAGGTTGTAGTGATCACAAAACAATTCATCAAAGATAAAGATTCATGAAAATTCTATAAGTTCTTGATAAAAGGAATTAAGATGGGCATCACATTCTAATATTGAAATGGTATACATCTCTCTTCTTATACTCCTCAAGAAAGGAATATCTCCATGCAATCTTGATTTAAGAACAAATCATAATATAGCTTTAAGCAATATTATATGATGTTTGAAATACAAATATGCTACCTTGATTTAACAAGGTCATCACACTATCACGTGATAACTATAGCACATGATTTCACTTTACCCCTAGTGAGGTAGCAAAAGAAAGGTAAAAACCAAAGTAGATCTTGAATATTATGTGTCACAATTCAATGTCCACCCCCATTCTACTCCATCTAAGACAAACTTCTCCCCATACAAGTTCTGGCATACAAGTTGGATCAAAATAAGCAATGAAGAACGGGGTGCATGATATGCATCTATTAAAACATCTTACACAAAATAGATTCCAATCTCAAATATCAAATCATAGAACAAAGATCCACCACATAGGAATTACAAATATGACCATAATCATGTTGCACAGCTCATATGGTACTAGATCTATGAAGAACAAGAGAAAAATAGATCAAGCTCCGGCCACAAACCCGTAGCCCGGAGGTGGACTACTCCCTCTTCATCATGGTGATGAAGCTAGAGATGTTGGAGAGGGTGGATATCTCTCGCAGGAGGTGACTCCTACGGAGTCTCCCCCTCCAATCTTCGCTGGATCTAGTGGTGTTTTTTTCTCTGGTGGCTCTCACCGCTTCCCGTCGCTTCTGTTTCGAGGATGCCACGAGGTCCTTATATAGGGATTTTTAGGTCAAGGCGATCGGACGGTCAAGGAGGGAAAGAGCATGGGTGGCACACCCACCAGGCATGGGCATGCTAGCTAGGCTTTTTTAGCCCTCCTGGCCCTCCTGGTGAGATTCCAGTGCTCCAGATGCTTCTCATGGATAAATATTGGCATTCCCAAAAGTGCAGGCCCATTTGACTTCGTATAGGTCCCCAAACATCAAAAACATTGAAAATAGGGTTTTACCGCCCTGCGAGGTTATAACCAAAATAAAGGGGATCATTGGTAAATCCAAAAAATCAACATAAAATAGGGATATAACATTATATATGATGCAAATATGTGGGAAACATGTTAACAAACTATAAAGTTCATGTATGCATTTTACATGCATCAATTATGTATGCCCTCAGGCTGCGCGTAACTTGTGGCTCAGTCATCGGAACGGCTAGGTACCCAAATTTAACACCCTCGAATCGACCCTATGCAGATTTTTACGGTTCCCACCAAACCCGCATAGAAACGGTTCAAAGATGCCCACCAGGCACTTGTGTGCGGGTGGAAAACGAAGTAATACGATTACACAATACTCCACGATGGAACCCACAAAAACATATATATACAACAACGACTCAACGAGTATGGATAAGATGCAAATGGGGATAAGAGCCCTGAAGAATAACCAATGGCATTCATAACCCTACCCAGGCCAAGCCAGAAGGGTAACCCTGCTAACTACGTCGATCTTAAACCTGCTAAAACAAAAGGGGTGCTGACAAAAGGCAAAGGAAAAAGAGAGATAAGAAAGACCTATGCGGAACCAACCTAATACTAACACCAAACATACCCATCTTGGTATTTCCCCCTCGAAATCAAATGAGGAAGGCCTTCCAAGGAAACTCATACAGTTGGCTGTTTTATTCATTCTTTCCATGGTGTTTATCCAACTTACTAGTCATATCAGGTACCAGTCAAATTATAACAGTAAACTTTAGTTATAGTTTTCTATGATTGAGAAACTATGCTCCAAGTCATCCATAACTGCGGACATGGCTTTTCGAAAAGATTTAACCCTGCAGGGTGCACCAAAGTTTCCACACACACTTCCATCATTTTTTTCTAGATCAATTAACATACTTCCATCAGTATGTCGGTGGGGCTTCGGACCTGACGCTTTCCTAGACCCAAAGAAAGTACAAGGGGGCCACCTGAAAGAGCTACCTGTACGAGGTATAGTGAATCCTCCTCGTACGGACCCTGAGGTTGCGTGGACTTGTCACGCGAGCAGAGGCCATAGACAATATATTCCCATGACAGAGTGCTGCACCTACGTAACAGTACTAAATGCTCATCGAGCAATAGGTAATAAACATGGCATAAGTACAGTAGGTAACAAATAAAGCTCGAACTAGTTTGTTACCCTGAGTACAATACTTTGAAATCAAGTAATAAGCCAATGGGGGCGCCCAGAAACCCCACACGTGGTTAGCACGCTCAGTCTCGGAACAAGTGTCAAGAACTCGGGTCCTCCGTTGACAAAAGTGGGCGGGTAAAAACCAAATAACATCTATTACCCACCGGTGCCTCTGCATTAGATCTATTTCTAGCATTTTAATTGACAAGTTATATTGAAATTCATGATCATCTCCACCATTAAGCATGTGCCAACCTTCCAACAATGGTGGAATGACAACGACACGAAGCAGCACCTGAGCCAGCAACTACGACTTGCAAGGCCGTCTGTCTATCAAACAACAGGCAATAAGATGTGTCCAAAGCAATATAGAGGACGTAAGGAATATAAATGGTGCACGAAAACTAAAGCATCGCAACACGGATAGCAATATATCAACAGGAGGAAGTAAAAACTATAAATGCAAAATAAGTAAAAAAGAGGATAATGTTCGCCTGAGAAACACTGCCGAGGATACACTAAAGAACTTGTCGATACTCGCATCGACTCAACGTCCTAATCCATGAATAAGGAAAGCACTAAAATAAACACCGATGCACTATTTAATACTACGGTAGAAGAGCAGGAATGATGCATGACATGGCAAAGATGCGATGTGATTAGGAAATGTTAAGCGGGATGGGGTCCCGACAATTAATTAGGTGGTTCATGTTGTTTAGATACCTCACAATTTAAATGTTGTCTTAATAAGGAAAAACATGGCATCGGTTCGCTACACCAATTAAATGGAGCCAATAATAGACAAGAATAACCCGCATATGGTCTCCATATTTAATTATTAGGTGAGTCGACAAAATACCCCCAAACAAATGAATATGTGTGCGAGCATGAACAATTTAGATACAACAAGTTATATATAGCATTTATAAAATAGGGGCTCGGAGAGGGTCACACATTAGGGTTCTTAGATCTTAGGGTTCGAGGTTCAACGGGATCAGGCTTCAAATCCCGGGATCGAGGTCTTCAGATTCTGTGAAGGAGGACTTGAGGCTTCCCGGACGGAGATCTTAGGGTTGGGCATCGACGTCTTTGGGTTCCGGACTTTGGTGGTCGATGACGAACTTTAACCAATACCGGTGGATTTGGACGGACTTTTACTTAGTGCGGAGATCTTGATGAATCGGAGGCCGAACTTGGCGTTGTGGAACTTGGCATCAACAAGACACAATACCATGACCAATCCAGAGTGCTGTTACGAAAAAACCTCATCACCAATCGGATGAACCGAGAAGAATCGACACTGTCGGAGATACGCTGACATCGCATACACAAGGGTACTGACAAAGGACAAGGAATTGCGACCGCGTGGGCTAGAACAACAGCCATGGAGTAGCCTTATGGACGATCTTGAAGGCAGGGATAGGTGGCCTCAGCAACAGGCGTGCACGTGGAGCAAAAGGGGTGGCCGGAGCTACGTTGGTCGACGAGGAGGCGACTAGCGGTGCTTGGAGCGGTGCCGACGCGTCGATGCAGAGGAAGGCCGGGGACGAGCTTGAGTCGGCGCGGCGCTGCGCGGACCAGGGAGGAGGCAGACATGGCCATGTCACGCTACAGCGAGATTGTGAGGATGCCGGGGAGGTCAGGCACGCGCGATCACCGGCAGTGCTGGGGTAGCGAGGGAGGAGGAGCGTGGTGGTTGTCTGCGAGGCGACCGAGGTGGAGGCCAGTTCGAGGAGGAGGGGTGGCCCGGGTAGCGTTGCATGTTGAGAGGGCCGGTGGCGCTCGCTGTGGTCGCAGGAATAGAGGAAGGAGGGGTCAGGGAGACGGCAAGCTCGAGAGATGCCGTGTGACGGTGGAGCTCCCAGCGTTGGTGCTCGGACAGAGGGGCGGTGGTAATCATCGGGAAGGCCACACGGGTGGTCCTCCAGGCGACGGGCAGGCGACTGGTGGCTGTAGAGGGGAGGACGCACTAGAGAAGGGCGGCGTGAGGCGGTGCCGATGGGGAATCGAGCGGGGCGGCGATGGAGACCGTGGGGTTGGTGGCGATGCGGTGGGTGGGGATCGCGAGATGGTGGAGCAGGGGAGCGATGCAAGGTTGTGGGGCCGATTGGGTTGCCTGCGTGAGCAAGGAAGCAGCAGTGCGCACGGTCGGGCGGGGCTACGTCCGACACGGGGTTGGTGGTGTTGAGTTTGCTCGCTGGGTTGGGTCGTCTAGGGATGTGGTCGCACCAGATGGGTAGGGATACGGGGTAGGTAGGGTGGGTTGGGTCCAGGGGCAGGTTTAGATTAGGGTTATATATAGTGGGTTGGGGTGAGGTTGGCCGACAGGGGTTATAGGTAGCTGGTTGGGCCCTTTGGCCTGGCCAGCTACTTCCCCTAAAACAATATATTTTTATTTTATTTCATTGCTTAATTTTGAAAGACTTTGGTAAATAGTTTTTAGGCAAACAAAATATCCGGATGGGCCAGTGTTTTATAATTTAAAATTAAGAAGGGGTATTTTGAAAACAAAGGTAGGCTTGTGGAAAATAGTTTTAGACAAACATATGCATGCAGACATGAAGATCCTCAAATGCAATGTGGCATGATGACATGAGCATGCAGTCATGATGATGCGCAAAATAAAAACAACACGCGATTTTATAGTAGTTGTTTTCTCGGGGTGCTACAATTCAACACCACTAACAATGGATCTCGCCCTCGAGATCCGCCTCATGGTTCGGGGGAGAAGGTCGACAGTCTGAAACGGCTTGCTTCATGTAGATCCTCGCGACCCCACTAACAACGATTCTTTCTCCATCTTGAAATCGGCGACACCACCAACAAGGGGTGTTGCTCACGTTCGTTGAGAGAACACTCCGGAGAAAATACACACGAAGGTAGAGGTCTCAAAAGGTAAGGCCACCACTAACTTCGACAGAAGGAGAGAAAATATGCATTCTAATCCACTTCAATGTACAAGGGAAAATAGAAGGAATAGTTGGCATGGGGGCCAATCCATCACGCACCCAAAAGATTACTCCACACATGCAATAGAAAGCATGCAACCTATTCTCGGATTTTAATCTGAAGATCTTGTCAAGCGATGTTGGAAGCTTCGGAAAACAAAGTAGTAATGCAAACTCTTCATCGGATCTGATATAGATGATGTCGTCGCATTGGAAAACACCGAGAGATACAAAGAAAAAATTTAGTGAATTTGTGGTCCACTGAAAGGTACACAAAGGAGAATTCCTCAGATAGCATGAAGACCGGACGTAGAATACCGTTACAAGAGAAAGGAATCGAAAACATGAAGGTACAACAGAAACCCAACCACGAGAGTTCCTGGACTCGAAGAAGGTAAGAGAGTAGATTCAAAACACGCGAAGGTAAGAAGATAGTAGCACAAAGGTAAGGAGTAAAGGCAGATCTAATCACGTCTATCCAACCGATTTTCAAAATAGTTTGACACACTACATCGGCTGTTAGCTAGGTTATCCTACAGGCTGGACCAATGGGGTATCACAACAGCTGAGCTCTGATACCACTTTGTAACACCCTCGAATCGGCCCTATGTAGATTTTAGTGATTCCTGCCAAACCCGCATAGAAACGATTCAAAGATGCCCACCAGGCACTTGCGTTCGGATGGAAAACAAAGTAATACCATTACACAATAGTCCACGATGGAACCCACATAAACATATATATATACAACAACGAATCAACGATTCAATGAGTCAAGAATACATATATACATTATAAAGATCCAAATAACCTTGAAAACGATACAATATCCTAGTACGGATAAGATGCAAATGGGGCTAAGACCCCTGAAGAATAACCAATGGCATTCATAACCCTGCCCAGGCCAAGCTAGAAGGGTAACCCTGCTAACTACATAGATCTCAAACCTACTAAAACAAAAGGGGTGCCGACAAAAGGCAAAGGAAAAAGAGAGCGGTCAGTACTGATGTCAGTAACGACAAGTGTAGAATTCGGCATCTCTCTCCTACATAGGTGTGGTGGACTGAAGCGACAGCAAAGCATGCACTAAACAACCTGTAGAGACTCGATACAACTATTGGCTATCAGAGAGAGATAAGAAAGACCTATGCGGAACCAACCTAATACTAACACCAAACATACCCATCCTGGTATTTCCCCCCCTATGAGGAAATCCTTCTGAGGAAACTCATATAGTTGGCTATTTTATTCATTCTTTCCATGGTGGTTATCCAAATTACTAGTCATATCAGGTACCAGTCAAATTATAATAGTAAACTTTATTTATAGTTGTCTATGATCGAGAGACTGTGCTCCAAGTCGTCTATAACCGCGGACATGGCTTTTCAAAAAGATTTAACCCTGCAGGGGTGCACCAAAGTTTCCACACGAACTTCCACCCTTTTTGCCAGATCAATTAAGATACTTCCATCGGTATGTAGGTGGGGCTTTGGACACGACGCTTTCCAAGACCCAAAGCAAGTACATGGGGGCCACCCGAAAGAGCTACCCGTATGAGGTATAGCTAATCCTCCTCGTACGGACCCTGAGGTTGTGTGGACTTGTCATGCAAGTAGAGGCCATAGACAATATATTACCGTTACAGAGTGTCGCACCTACGTAATAGTAATAAACGCTCATCGAGCAACATGTAATAAACATGGCATAAGTACATTAGGTAACGTATAAATCCCGAACTAGTTTGTGGCCCCCAATACAATACTTTGAAATCAGGTAATAAGCCGATAGGGGTGCCCAGACACCCCACATGGGGTTAGCACGCTCAGTCTCGGAATAGGTGTCAAGAACTCGGGTCCTAGGTAGGCACAAGTGGGTGGGTAAAAACCAAATAACATCTATTACCCACCGGTGCCTCTGTATTAGATCTATTTCTAGCATTTTAATTGACAACTTATATTTAAAGCCATGATCATCTCCACCATTAAGCATATGCCAACCTTCCAATAACGATGGAATGACAATGACGCAAAGTAGCACCTGAGCCAGCAACTACGACTCGCAAGGACGTATGTCTATCAAACAACAACCAATAGGATGTATCCAAAGCAATATAGAGGCTGCAAGGAATATAAATGGTGCACGGAAACTAAAGCATCGTAACACGGATAGCAATAGATCAACAGTAGGAAGTAAAGACTATAAATGCAAAATAGGTAGAAAGGGGGATAATGCTCGCCTGAGAAACACTGCCAAGGATACACCGAACAACTTGTCGAGACCCGCATCAACTCAACCTCCTAATCTGTGAAGAAGCAAAGCACTAAAAGAAACATCGGATGCTCTATTTAATATTACGGCAGAAGACCAGGCATGATGCATGTATGATGCATGACATGGCAAAGATGCGATGCGGTTAGGTAATGTTAAGCGGGTCGGGATTCTGACAATTAATTAGGTGGTTCAAGTTGTTTAGATACCCTGCAATTTAAATGTTGTCTTAACAAGGCAAAATATGGCATCCGTTTGCTACACAAATTACATGGAGCAACTAATAGACAAGAATAGCCTGCATATGGTCTCCATATTTAATTATTAGGTTAGTCGAAAAAATACCCCCAAATAAACGAATATGTATGTGAGCATGAACAATTTAGATGCAACAAGTTATATATAAAATTTATAAAATAGGGCTCGAAGAGGGTCACACATTTGGGTTCAAAGATGTTGGGGTTCGGGGTTCGAGAGGATCAGGCTTCGGATCCCAGGATCAAGGTCTTTAGATTCTGTGGAGGACTTGAGGTTTCCCGGACGGAGATCTTAGGGTTGGGCATCACTGTCTTTGGGTTCCGAGCTTCGGTGGTCGATGACGAACCTTAACCAACACCGGTGTGGATTTGGATGGACTTGTACTTAGTGCGGAGATCTTGATGAACCGGAGGCTGAACTTGGAGATGTGGAACTTGGCATCGACAAGCCACAATACCATCACCGATCTAGAGTGCTATTACGAAAACACCTCGTCACCAACCAGAGCACCCGAGAAGAATCGACACTGTCGGAGCTACGCTGACATCACATACACAAGGTGACTGACAAAGGACAAGGCATTGCAACCGCATGGGACAGAACAGAAGCTGCAGAGCAGCCTTGTGGACGATCTTGAAGGCAGGGACATGCGGCTACGGTGACGAGCGCGCATACAGAGGAAAAGGGGTGGCCGGAGCTACGCTGGTCGATGAGGAGGCGGCCAGAGGTGCTTGCAGCGGCACCGATGCGTCGATGCAGAGGAAGGCCAAGGACAAGCTTGAGGCGGTGCTATACTGCGTGGTCCCGGGAGGAGGCGTACGTGGCTATGTCGCGCTGCAGCGAGATTGTGAGGACTCCCGGGAGGTTGAGCATGTGCGGTTGCCGGCGGTGCTAGGGTAGCAAGGGAGGAGGAGTTCAGCAGTTGTCTGCGAGGCGGCCGAGGTGGAGGTCGTTCGAGGAGGAGGGGGTGGCCTCGAGCGGCACTACATGTTGAGAGGGCTGGCGGCGCTCACGGTGATCGCGTGAATAGAGGAAGGCAGGGTCGAAGACAGGGCAGGCTTGAGAGATGGTGTGCGATGGCGGAGCTCCCAGCGTTGGCACTCGGACAAATGGGCGATGGTGGTCATGCGGGAAGGACGCGCGAGCGGCGGGCAAGCGACTGGTGGCCGGAGAGGGGATGACGCACTGGAGAAGGGTGGCGCGAGGCGGTGCCGATGGGAAATCGAGCGGGGGCAGCGATGGAAACGGTGGGGTTGGTGATGATGCGGTGGGTGGGGATTGCGATATGGTGGAGCGGGAGAGCAATGCGAGGTGGTGGGGCTGGTTGGCTTGCGTGCGGGAGCAAGGAAGCGGCAGCGCGCGGGGTCGGGTGGGGCCAGGTCTGACGCGGGGTTGGTGGTGTTGCATTTGCTCGTTGGGTTGGGTCAGCTTGGGGTGTGGTCGCACCAGATGGGTAGGGCGGCAGGGTAGGCAGGGTTGGTTGGGTCCAAGGGCGGGTTTAGACTAGGGTTAGATATAGTGGGTTGGGATGAGGTTGACCGACAGGGGTTGTAGGTAGCTGGCTGGGCCCTTTGGCCTGGCCGGCTGCCTCCCCTAAAAACATATGTTTTATTTTATTTCTTTGTTTAATTTTGGAAGACTTTGGTAAATAGGTTTTAGGCAAACAAAATATCCGGACAGGCCAGGGCTTTATAATTTAAAACAGAGAAGGGGTATTTAGAAAACAAAGGTAGGTTCGTAGAAAATAGTTTTAGACAAATATATGCATGCAGACATGAAGATGATCAAATGCAATGTGGCATGATGACATGACCCTACAGTCATGATGATGCACAAAATAAAAACAACATGTGATTTTCTAGTAGTGGTTTTCCCGGGGTGCTACACCGAACCTCTGGATCTGCATTGGTAAATAGAATAATTTTGATCACCGTGTGATATAATAGTTGGTACGACTAAGAGGAATATATAGAGTAGTAGACAAACATGATAGTTTTGCAACCATTTGAATTTTGGCCCATGATTTTCATACGCAAAGGCCGTAGCTCCCTCACGGATGCCAAAGAACCGTTGGGACATATCTTGGTCTCAATTCATCAGCGCATCCACTAGGCCCATTGGCACTCCATCCAATGGAAGTCCCAGCAGGAATGAGGCATCCTGAAGGGTTGGACCCATCTCTTCCCAATGAAAGTTGAAAGTGTGAGTCTTGAGTCTCCATCGATCCACTAAGCAGGTGAGAAACGATTGGTCGTAGTGTAGGCGAGTGGTCTAGAAGCCATGTTGTCGTCCATCTATCTCCTCTGTATGAGTCGCCTCAACCAGACGCACGAACGGTAAAAGCCCAGCCCACTTCAACCTGCATACCGAGACATCATAACAGTTTATTTACTCTAGCCCACAAATATTTGAAACCCAACGAGAAATAAAATGTCTCATACCTTTGAAGTCAATCAAGGTGTATCCACCAGTTAGACTGGGGACTACGAGTCACTAGGGGCTTCAAGTTCCCTGGTTTTAGCAGCCAATAATGTCGACCAGTGCTTTCTATCTATGTCTCATTAAGCAAAGATCCTGCCATCTGCACATATCAAATTATAAAACATAGTTCAATACATATTACAAACTTAAAACATAGTTCCATACATATTACAACTTTATAACATAGTTCCATGCATATTACAAACTTAAAACATAGTTCCATACATATTGCAAACTTAAAACATAGTTCCATACATATTACAAATTTAAAACATAGTTCCATACATATTGAAAATTCTAGTTTCTTCCTCTGCCTCTTATTCCTCGCCTGCCACGTCCACGAGGAGCCGCTCCTCCAGTCCTAAAGATGTGACAATTGGTGTCTCTATGACCAAAATGATTACATAGAAAACATTGCCTAGTAGGGCATCCAGCTTCGGATTCATCCATATTATTACGGATGTGGACACATTGTCGTCTTCCTGTGCCTGTCCGTATTAGTCCATGATCTAGGATGTAAACCCTTTCACCTGGGTTTACTTTGTTGAAATTGCCCCATGCCCTATATCCCATCATCTCACCAGTCCATGTATTGATCTCCGACTCCTTAAGAAAATAAGGAGACACAAACAAGATCGCATCCATACCTAACCACCCTCACGCAGCAAGTACATGGGAGCAAGGCAGATGCAACAACTTGGGTTTGTTGCAGGTGCACTCACATGTTGGCCAGTCTTCATTACCTACCCTCACCTCCTGTCTTTTGACCTCTTCTCCAGTTCCGATCCCGTTGGAAGGGAGGCGCACCTCATTTCTTCTTTCTTGATTACTGATGGCGATGACATGCATAAACCGAGCCTTTTCCATCTTGGCATTCATGTAATCCATGATCTTTGAACAATACCTCATTATTGGGTTGTTGATAATATGCATCTAAGACATCTGGAGTTTGTATCTAAAGTACTTCAAAGTTCCGGTGAAAATACACTCCACAATGGCTGTTAATGGCAGAGCCCTGCTTCCTCTCAAGACGAAGTTGTAAGCTTCAATAGGATTTGTAGTCATGACGCCAGACCTAGCACCATGAGTGTCATGCAGCAGAGACTACCTCTCCACTGGCTTGTGCTCTCTCCATTCCTGAAATTTTTAATCCTTCTCCCATGCCTCCTCCTAGTATCGAGTTGGTCAAATACTGGCAAATCACCAAGAGCAATGGGTTCTTCCTCTAGTGGTGCTGCTCATGTTGCTGTTTGTGCAGCTACCACGGCTGCATGAGCCACGACAGCTATTGCTCTAGCTACTTTCCTCTGCCTAACATGTTTTTTAGTGAAGTCATCAAGATAGGGATGACACCTGGTATACTTCCACTCTTTGTTTTGCTTGCAAAGCTTCTTGAATAGGTTCATAAGGACCTTGTTCCTGAACTGTCCAAAAAAGTTGGACCCTAGATGCCACATGCACTAATGGCTCTGCATGTCTTGCCATGGAGTTACTTCAGCAGGAGCAGGCTGCGCCATCTTGTTTATCGCGCTGAGTATACCCGGATGCCTGTCATGAAGGACGCACACATTCGATGTATCCTTCACAATTGCTATCTTTAGCTGCCTGAAAAACCATACCAAACTCTCGGTGTTCTCGCTCTCCACGAAAGCAAATGCAAGTGGAACAACTTGATTGTTCGCGTCTTGACCTATGGCAGTCAAGATCTGACCCCTGTACTTGCCAGTGAGGAATGTACCATCCACATAAATGACTAGTCGGCAGTGAGTGAAAGCTTCTATGCATATAACAAATGAGAATAACACTCGATGCAGCACCCTCAAATTTGGTTCTTGAGGCAACGTAAAGTGTTGGATGTCGACGTAGGTGCCTGGATTCCTAGCCTACAGTGTCTGGAGTATCGGAACAACACAGCCATACCCGTCTTGAAATGAACCAAATCTTGCCTCCAATACCCTCTTCTTAGTGTCTCCAAGCCTTTTCGTAAGAAATATTGCAGCAAAATCTGACAGCAACTTTGTTGATGATAGCTTTCACCACCATGGCTTTGGTCTCCACTATATCCGTGTATAACCGTCTAGCCAAGATGGTTGAGGTGAGATTATGATGGTCTTGAAGGACTCCCGGAAGTTCACATGCGAGCAGGACAACGTTGCTAACCTTCTAGTTGGTGTCATACTTAGGACGATGGGCATGGACACCCTTGCCGGAAATCCAGCTACCACGCAGACCAATGTCAAATATTGTTGGGATGACACGTTCGTTTCGAAGACTCTTTGAGTGGACAATGCCTACTCAACGATTGCTTCCTGCAGATGTCTCTTGCTAGGATATAATGCACCCAGGGAGATATTGTTCGTGTGATAGTGCCACGCGGAATCATGCCTATCGTTCACATTCATTAATGTTGTGTTGTCATTATTCCATGATGCCGGAATAGGTTGGACGGTCTCTTCTTCATCAAAATCGGCAGAATCATGAGAGTTATCACTATCGCCTTCTAAACCTTCGACTTCTATGTGATTTTGCAACCAACCTTCATATATCTTATCCTCGTCAGCCTCACCACTAAAAATTGTTGGGTTCGCAGCATAGAAAACAAAACTTTTCCTATGATGAGAACTATACGCCAAGATCTATCTACTAGATACAGGGCAACGGGTGGATATACATCCATGGAGAACTTACCCTCGAAGACAACAGAGTTTTGTTAACGAGTTGGAACTCTTGGATGATGTAGTCGTACGTTTGCCGATCTCAAGATCGTGTGGAAGTCCAAGCACCACAAATCAGCAGCGCATCCATCCTCGCACACACGTTCAAGCCACCAGACAACCTCCACCTCCTCGCTCCAGCGAATCAGCGGAAGCAGCAACTCCTTCTAGACGCAAGGCCACCGGGAACATGTATCTCGCTAATCCGAGACCATGGGGGAATATCTAGAGGGGGAGAGAGATCCTTCATGAGGAGGTGTACTTTGTGAGGGACGAGAGGGGGGCTCCTCCCCTACCATGGCCGGCGTCCAAGGAGGGTGCCCCCACCTCTTCCTCATTCATGTGGTGGAAGCTCCACTCACATCAATTTTGACCCCACCCAAAATTCCACTCACATGCATTAAATTTCCACCAAATTTAATACAACTCTCAATTAATAAAACTCTTTTATTTATTTTATTCAGAATTTTGTTAATTACTTTAATTAAAAAACATTCACATAAAACCCTTGCAACATTTCAATATCACATGCAGAACCACTTTCTACAATTTCACCTGAAACAATTCCGGTTTCTATCAAAACAATTCCTGTTTCTATTGAAACAATTCCTGCGCTTTGTAATCCTTTTGTCTGAAACATATGTGCTCCAGAATGGTGTCTGACAACCCTTAAGTGTGTCACCCTATGGTTCGCGAATAATGCAGACATGATTGAGACTCCTCTCAGATCAATAATCAGAAGCGGGACCTGGAGATCCATACTGACTCCTACACATTCAACGATAACTTTTGTGATCGTGAGAACCTTTAACGCTAGTAAATTAATACCTTTGTCTCATGATATAATGCATGTCCGAGATTCGATCATCAGTATCCAAATACCTAGTTTGATCTTGTTATCGACATGCACTCTTTTCTCGTTCTCGTGATATAACATTCTAGTGATCACATCACTTGCTTGCAAGCTATCTTAATGTGATATCACCGAGACGGCCTGGAGTACATCTATCCGTCACCGGGATTGACAAATTCCACTCTTGATCCATGAGCCTCAACATGACACCTTTGTAGCACTAAACCCACCTTTATAATCACCCTGTTACGGTGTGACGTTTGATGTTATCAAGATACTCTTCCGGTGTTAGCAATTAACATGATCTCATGGTCTAAGGACTAAGATTACTTCGTATGGTGTTTATAGCAATGTAAACATAATGACTTGATCGTAATGCTATACTCCGGATGAAAGTTCATCACATCATTTCACAAATGCTATGACCTCGTTATTAACAACATCCAATGTCCATGATCAGGAAACCTTGATCATCTTGTTAATCAATGAACTAGTCTTAAAAAGAGGCATAACTAGGAACCCTTTTTGTTTATTAAACACACATGTATTAACGTTTCCTTTCAATACAATTATAGCATGCAAAATAAAAATCTATCATATACAAGGAATACATAATAACAACTTTATTATTGCCTCTCAGGGCATATTTCCTTCAGTCTCCCACTTGCACTAGAGACAATAATGTAGTTTACACAGTGATAAATCTAACACCCATGGAGTTCTGGTGTCGATCATGTTTTTCCCTAGGGAGAACTTTAGTCAACGGATCTGCTACATTTAGGTCCGTGTGTACTTTACAAATCTTTATATCTCCATCCTTGACATGCTCGCGGATGGAGTGAAACTGGCGCTTAATATGCTTGGAATTCTTGTGAGACCTTGGTTCCTTGGCATTGGCTATGGCTCCATTGTTGTCACAATAGATCACCATTGGGTCCAATTCACTAGGAACCACATCTAGTTCCGTTATGAACTCCTTCATCCAAACCGCTTCCTACGCCGCTTCTGAAGTAGCAACATATTCCACCTCTGTTGTTGATCCAGCCACCACAGGTTGTTTGGACTCCTCCAACTAACTGCTGCTCCGTTCAAGAGAAATACATATCCGGATTGAGACTTAGAGTCATCCGGATCGGTGTCAAAGCTAGCATCGACATAACACTTAGCGACTAGATCTTCTTCACCTCCGTATACAAGAAACATATCCTTAGTTCTTCTTAAGTACGTAAGGATATTCTTGACTGCTATCCAGTGCTCCGAACCTGGATCAGATTGGTACCTACTAGTCAAACTAATAGCATGTGCCACATCCGGTCTTGTACATAGCATGGCGTACATTATAGAGCCTATGGCTGAGGCATAGGGGATCTTATCCATTATCTCTCTTTCTTCCGCCGTAGCCGGACTTTGAGTCTTACTCAATGTCTTGCCTTGTAACATAGGTAAGAACCCCTTCTTACTTCTGTCCATATTAAACTTCTTTAATATCTTATCAAGGTATGTACTCTGTGATAGCCCAATTAGGCGTCTTGATCTATCTCTATAGATTTTAATGCCTAATATATATGATGCTTCACCAAGGTCTTTCATCGAAAATTTGCTGTTTAGATAACTTTTAACACTGTTTAAAAGATCTATATCATTTCCAATCAATAATATGTCATCCACATATAATATCAGAAATGCCACATTGCTCCCACTCACTTTCTTGTAAATACAAGCCTCTCCATAAGTTTGGACAAATCCAAACTCTTTGATCACCTCATGAAAGCGGAGATTCCAACTCCGGGATGCTTGCTTCAGTCCAGAGATGGATCGCTGAAGTTTGCATACCTTATCAGCATCCTTAGGATCGACAAAACCCTTAGGTTGTATCATATACAACTCTTCTTCAATATTACCATTGAGGAACGTAGTTTTGACATCCATTTTCCATATTTCATAATCGAAATATGTAGCAATTGCTAACATAATCCTAACTGACTTAAGCATCGCTACGGGAGAGAATGTCTCTTCGTAGTGAACTCCTTGAATTTGTCGAAACCCCTTTGTGACAAGTCGAGCTTTATAGATGGTCACATTACCATCAGCATCATGTTTTCTTTTGAAAATCCATTTATTCTTAACGGCCTTTCGATCGTGAGGTAAGTCCACCAAGGTCCAAACCTGGTTTTCGTACATGGATTCCATCTCGGATTTCATGGCTTCTAGCCATTTGTAGGAATCCGGGCTCATTATCACTTCTTCATACGTCGCAGGGTCATCTATTTCAATCATGAAATTCATAACAGGATTGCCGTACAATTCAGGAGCTGCACGTGTCCTGCTTGACCTGTGAGGTTTGGTAGTGTCCTCTTTCAGAGTTTCATGATCAATATCATTAGCTCTCTCTTCATTAGGTGAAGTCAACTCCGAAACAACTTCCGGTGCTGCGCTACTCTCCATTTCATGAAGAGAAGGTTCAATAACCTCTTTGAGTTCTACCTTCCGACTACTCACACCTTTCGCGAGAAACTCCTTCTCAAGAAAGGATCCATTCTTGGCAACAAAAACCTTGCCCTCGGATCTGTGATAGAAGGTATACCCAATTGTTTCCTTAGGGTATCCTATGAAGACGCATTTTTCCGCTTTGGGTTCGAGTTTATTCGGCTGAAGTTTCTTCACATAAACATCGCATCCCCAAACTTTAAGAAATGACAGCTTAGGTTTGTCTCCAAACCATAATTCATACGGTGTCGTTTCAACGGATTTAGATGGTGCCCGATTTAAAGTGAATGAAGCGGTTTCCAGTGCATAACCCCAGATAGTGGCAAGTCAGTCAGAGACATCATAGATCGAACCATATGCAATAAAGTACGATTACAATGTTCCGACACACCATTACATTGTGGTGTTCCGGCAGGCGTGAGTTGTGAAACTATTCCACAGTCTTTCATATGTGTGCTAAACTCGTAACTAAGATACTCTCCTCCACGGTCGGACCGCAGAAATTTAATCTTTCTGTTATGATGATTTTCCACTTCATTCTGAAATTCCTTGAACTTTTCAAAGGTTTAGACTAGTGTTTCATCAAATAGATATACCCGTATCTACTCAAATCATCTGTGGAAGTAACAAAATAACGATATCCACCTCGCGCCGACACACTCATTGGTCCACATACATCAGTATGTATGGTTTCCAATAAATCTGTCGCCCGTTCCATTGAATAGGAAAACGGCGTTCTAGTCATCTTGCCCATAAGGCATGGCTCACATGTATCATATGATTCAAAAGCAAGTGATTCCAAAAGTCCATCATAATGGAGTTTCTTCATGCGTTTAACACCAATATGACCTAGACAGCAGTGCCACATATATGTAGATATATCATTATCAAGTTTAACCCTTTTAGCATCTATATAATGAATATGCATAATACTACTATCGAGATCCAACAGAAATAAACCATTCAACACAGGTGCATGACCATAAAAGATATTATCCATATAAATCGAACAACCATTGTTTTCTGATTTAAAGGAATAACCACTTCGCATCAAAGACGATCCGGATACAATGTTCATGCTCAGTGCAGGCACAAAATAACAATTATTCAGATTTATCACTAATCCCGATGGCATATGGAGAGGCAGTGTTCCGACGGCGATCACATCAACTCTTGATCCATTGCCGACCCGCATCGTGACCTCATCCCTTGCTAGCTGTCGCTTGTTCCACAGCCCCTGAATCGAGTTACATATATTAGCAACCAATCCCGTATCAAATACCTAGGTGCTACTACGAGTACTAGTCAAGTACACATCAATAACATGTATATCACATATACCTTTGTTTTCCTTGTCGGCCTTCTTGTCCGCCAAATACTTGGGGCAGTTGCGCTTCCAATGGCTAGTCCCCTTGCAATAGTACCACTCGGTATCAGACTTAGGGCCAGCTCGGGGTTTCTTTTCAGGTGCGGCAACAGATTTTCCGCCCTTCTTTCCCCTCTGCTTGCCTTTCTTGTCCTTCTTGAAACCGGTGGTCTTATTGATCATCAACACTTGATGTTCTTTCCTAATCTCCACTTCTATAGTCTTAAGCATTGACAGAAGCTCGGGAAGAGACTTCTTCATGCACTACATGTTATAGTTCATCACGAAGCTCTTGTAGCTAAGTGGCAGAGATTGGAGAACATGATGTCTGTCTAAGTCAATGGGAATCGTTATTCCCAAGGACACAAGCTTATCGGCGTGCCCAGACATTTTGAGTACGTGCTCACTAACGGAGTTGTTCTCCTCCATCATGCAGCTAAAGAAATTTTCAGAAGCATTATAACTCTGTACGATAGCATGGGTATCGAAAATCATTTTCAATTCTCCCATGGTATCAAAGGCATTGCCATTTTCGAAACGCTTTCGAAGTTCTAGCTCTAGCCCATATAGTATGCCGCAATGAACTATGTTGTGGTCCTCCTGACGAGTTATATAGACATTCTTTTCCTCGTCAGGGGCATCATGAGCTGGTGGGGGGCCTAGCAGCGCCTCTAGCACATATTGCTTTTGTGCAGCAGTGAGGAGAATCCTCAAATTCATAGCCCAGTTGGTGAAGTTGCTACCATTAACAGCAAGTTTCTCTTTCTCCATGAACACATTGAAATTAAAAGCAGGTGGTGCCATCTACAACAGAATTTGTAAAGTTTATTTAGACTAAGTTTATGATAGATTGAGTTCAAGTAATCCAAATTACTAATGAACTCCCACTAAAAAATGACATCCCTCGTACCTTTTTGGTGATTACATGAACCAAATCCATTACACCAAGTCCGATCATCACGTGAGTCGGTGTAGCTTCAAAGGCGAGCATCTATATGGGCATCATATCAACTATATGACTCATGATTAATCTTTCGGTCCGTGTTCCGAGGCCATGTCTGTACATGCTAGGCTCGTCAAGTAAGAACCTTAGTATTCCGCGTGTGTAAAATTGTCTTACACCCGTTGTATGAAAGTCCGGAGTCGAGTACACTCGATCATCACGTGATGTCTCGAAACACGATCCATAGAACGGTGCATACTGAAGGAAGAACACATTTTATCTTGATATCTAAATGAGGGATCATCTTACAATGCTACCAAAAGCGCCAAACTAGCAGTATAAGATGCTAACATCTAATGTGTAAAGTGAGATGATATGGTCCATGCATTTGATCACCATCATATGCATCGTGGTATGATCTCTATCATTACTTTGTGTGTAAGGCCAAGGTCTATCGAACTTACACGTTAAGTGTGTTGTAAGAGTATCTACCATACATCTACTTACAACATTACCATATCAATACACTAGCCCAGCAATAATCTAAACTAGACGCCTCTAATTTATCCATTGCAAGTTTTACGTGGCTTAGGGCTTTCGGAGATAGAACCGGTCTTACCTACGAACATGAACCACAAAAAGGATAACCATGTTATTAGCAACTTGTTGTAAATCAAATATTGACTATAGTAGGAGAGACAGACACCCGCTAGCCACTTATGCAAAACAAGTTGCATGTCAGTCGTGGAACTGGTCTCATGTATGATGACATGTAAGGTTGGTCCGGGCCACTTCATCCCACTATGCCACCAATATCCAAAATACATGAAAGAAGCAATAACATGATCATCATCACCCACGTATAAACATATGTGTACTACCCGTGAAAAGCACCTACGCATAGATCAGGCTCTAATACCACTGTTGGGTTCGCAGCATAGAAAACAAATTTTTTCATACGATAAGAACTACACGCCAAGATCTATCTACTAGATATAGGAGCAACGGGTGGATATACATCCATGGAGAACTTACCCTCGAAGAAAACATAGTTTTGTTAACGAGTTGGAACTCGTGGATGATGTAGTCGTACGCTTGCCGATCTCAATATCGTGTGGAAGCCCGAGCGCCGCAAATCACCAGCGCATCCGTCCTCGCACACACGTTCAAGCCACTGAACAACCTCCACCTCCTCACTCTAGCAAATACGCGGAAGCAGCAACTCCTTCCAGACGCAAGGCCACCGGGAACATGTCTCTCGCTAATCCGAGACCATGGGGGAATATCTAGAGGGGGAGAGAGATCCTTCACGAGGAGGTGTACTTTGTGAGGGAGGAGAGGGGGGCCTTTTATAGGAGGGGGGCTACTCCCCTACCATGGCCGACGCCCAAGGAGGGTGCCCCCACCTCTTCCTCATTCCTGTGGTGGAAGCTCCACTCACATCAATTTTGACTCCACCCAAAATTCCACTCACATGCATTAAATTCCCACTAAATTTAATGCAACTCTCAATTAATAAAACTCTTTTATTTATTTTATTCAGAATTTTGTTAATTACTTTAATTAAAAAACATTCACATAAAACCCCTTGCAACATTTCAATATCACATGTAGAACCACTTTCTGCAATTTCACCCGAAACAATTCCGGTTTCTATCGAAACTATTCCTGTTTCTATTGAAACAATTCCTGCGCTTTGCTATCCTTTTGTCTGAAACATATGTGCTCCAAAATGGTGTCTGGCAACCCTTAAATGTGTCACCCTACGGTTCCCGAATAATGCAAACATGATTGAGACTCCTCTTAGATCAATAATCAGAACCGGGACCTAGAGATCCATACTGACTCCTGCACATTCAATGATGACTTCTATGATCGTGAGAACCTTTAACGCTAGTAACTTAATACCTTTGTCTCATGATATAATACATGTACGAGATTCGATCATCGGTATCCAAATACCTAGTTTGATCTCGTTACCGACATGCACTCTTTTCTCATTCCCGTGATACAACATTCTAGTGATCACATCACTTGCTTGCAAGCTATCTTAATGTGATATCACCGAGAGGGCCCAGAGTATATCTATCCGTCATCGGGATTGACAAATTCCACTCTTGATCCATGAGCCTCAACATAACACCTTCGTAGCACTGAACCCACCTTTATAATCACCCTATTACGGTGTGACATTTGATGTTATCAAGATACTCTTCCGGTGTTAGCAATTAACATGATCTCATGGTCTAAGGACTAAGATTACTTCGTATGATGTTTATAGCAATGTAAACATAATGACTTGATCGCAATGCTATACTTCGGATGAATGTTCATCACATCATTTCACAAATGCTATGACCTCGTTATTAACAACATCCAATGTCCATGATCAGGAAACCTTGATCATCTTGTTAATCAACGAGCTAGTCTTAAAGAGAGGCATAACTAGGAACCCTTTTTTTTTATTAAACACACATGTATTGACGTTTTCTTTCAATACAATTATAGCATGCAAAATAAACATCTATCATATACAAGGAATACATAATAACAACTTTATTATTGCCTCTCAGGGCATATTTCCTTCAAAAATATCTTCTCATGTCCCATGACTACCATCAGCGGGTTCATAACCACCACACTCAGTGTGTGCATAACTACTCTGACTAGATTCATAACCACCCCCGCCATCTTGGCCTTGACTGCTCTGGCCATGATAGTAGCCACCACCACCTACGTCTTGGGCTTGACTAATCTGGCCATGATCATAACCACCACCAGCATGTTGGGTCTTACTACTCTGGCCATGATCATACCCAGCCTCTTTTACCACAGGAAGCACTAAGACAATGGGGTTAACTCCCCTTTTCTGACAGGGTTTCACCCATTTGGCCCATTTAGTTTGCACTTCTATCGGTCTCAAATAAAAATTAGGGTTAATCCTTAACTTAGTCCATAATACATGCACACCGATAGTATGGGTCGGAGCGAGCCCTAAACAAGCAGATAACCAATCCTTCAACTCAGTAATGGACCATGTTTCAGGAGACTGGAGCTCTTTATCAATCCACTGATACTTTCCCAAATCAACTTCGTGCTCGTTTATTCCGACGATACCGTTACCATAGTAAAACCTAAACATTACATTATCTGAC
Source organism: Avena eriantha (assembly GCA_910589775.1). NCBI lineage: Eukaryota > Viridiplantae > Streptophyta > Magnoliopsida > Poales > Poaceae > Avena > Avena eriantha. The sequence continues at coordinate 19,572,810 of OU342745.1, forward strand.
ATAACTTTCGACCTAAAAAAATACCGAAATTTGTCAAATGCGAGTACAATGGCACATTATAGTCTAAAAATATACTTGTAATCCTCTAACCGAATAATCTTACAGCTAACATACCACATCCAAGTCTACCCATAAACATACACAAATGACTGCAGTTAGTGAGAAATTAGGGTTTACCCTTGAAGCATGCGAAGTCCGGCCGTGGAGCAGCCTCCAGTCACCTGATCGGCACCTCCACCATGCAGCTACCTCAAGTTGCAGCCCCAACCTCCACCATAGCCATTACTTCCCAAAAAAAAACCACCAAATCACTCCACAAAAAATCCTCATCCGTGCGAGAATACAAGAACTTCCGTGCGTGGAATCACAATTGATAGAGAGAATACCAGAACTTCCGTGCGTGGAATCACCACGATCTCCCTCCCTGGATTCCCCTAGCACTCATTGGCCCCATCTTTAGCCTATCCATGGCATCTGTCGTGCCACCACCACGACAGTTGGCGCCCACCGTGGGACTAGTGGTGCTAACAGGGGTGAAAATCCAGACAGGAAACCTCTCGAGCACCGACGAGCGTATCGTCTCAGGCTTGGTTCAGTGCTTTGGAGCGTTGGACTACGTCAGCGACAATGCGAGAAGCTTCGGTAGGAACCCTCCACCGTGCAACGGCGTCTTCATCAAGCTTGGCTCGCACAAGATCTACGTCGGGGTGGATGAGTCCTTCGTTCACCCGCGGCACATCATCGACGGTGGCGAACCATCTCTCAGCACTTCCCGTGGAGTGCATATCACTCGCCCCACTAGCAGCGTTGAAGTCCTGATGACCGCGCCATATGCGGGACCAAGCAAAGATCCGGTGCCAGAGCCACAGGTAACGCCCAAACAGACCAGGTCTAGGTTTCCTCCGCTAGAGAAGCCAGAGAATGTGCTCCAGCAAGCGATAGATAGCTTAGCAACACCAATAACACCTGTGGTAGATCCGACTCAGGCGCAAGTTGAGTTAGAGGAAACTAGGCAGAAGATGTTAGCTGGAGCAAAGAAGGTAGTTGAGCTGCATCAGTCGCTGGACATCACCTTGAGAGAGTATGCTAAGGCGAACCGTATCAATGGAGTGAAAATCCGAGGCAGAAACCTGATCACTGAGATTGACAAGGAGTACGAGCCTAGGCCGGGTCAGACAGCTACTATAGTGACAGGAGGGCTGGACCGGTATAGTACTCCGGCAAAGAACCTCAGAGCAGCAAACGCGGCCGCTTCCGAGTTAGAAGGTTTGACAGGTGAGGCTCGGCAGAGGCAACAAGAGATAGTGAATCACTTGTTGAGGGTCGCATGCCAACAAAATGAAGAAATAAACAAAGCTAACCCAGCACCACCAGGAGCTTCACAGGTGGTACATTCGGCCAGAAATAACCCGGCAAGATCCAGAGGAGCCGCATCATCTCTAGGTCATGATCCTAGGAGAGAAGAAGTAGTGGACTCCGGGAGAAGAAAAAAGCAAATGGTCCCTTATGACCCGGTAAGAGCTGGAAAAGGAAAGGCAGTGCAAGTTGATGAGGATCGCCACAGTACCAGCCGGGGTGTGGCTGCCCGGGGTAATCATGACCAAGGCAATGTCGGTCAAAGAAGTGCTACCAACAGCAATGCCGGACAGCGTAATCCTGTGGGAGCGGGGGGAAATGTGCCTCAAGCGCAACAGCGTCAACCTCGGCAAGGAGGAAGTGCAGGACAAGCAGCACAACAGCGTCCTGCACATCTGGATCAAGTATGATACAATGATGGTTATTCGGCTATTGTTAATGATGGATACCCTAGACCAGATCATCATGTAATTGGATCATGGTTGGGAAGCAGGAACTTGCAGCCATATGATGCGAGGTTGAAGTTGGATAGGATTTATAGGTCGGAGCAAATCGAGTTACAAGGTCCACCGGGTCCATCATGTTTTGGGCCCCGGATCATGAATGAACCACCAGTGCCGAACTTCCAGCTAGCCAGGGGAACCCGGACCTATGATGGAAGTACCAGGCCAGAGGATTGGTTCATTGACTATGCCATAGCCGTCAAGATCGCGACGAGGAATTTGAGATGTGTAGTAAGATATGTACCACAGATGCTGGAAGGACCAGCGCGGGTTTGGCTGAACAGTTTGCCACCATGGAGTGTCAACTGTTGGTTGGATTTCCAGGAACTATTTGTTAGCAACTTCTCAAGCACTTACAAGAGACCCAATAGACCATAAACCCTTGCACTATGCCGGCAGAGACCGAATGAGCCAGATAGAGATTTCCTGACTCGGTGGTGCAATGTTCGAAACTCGTGCAAAGGGGTGATTGAATCACAAGCAATTGCGTGGTTCGCTCAGGGATGCAGGTATGGGCGTATGTTGTGGCAAAGTTTATAGCGAGATATGCCAACCAGCTTGTTCAAAACGATCCGGATTGCAAATGCATATGCCTTGGGAGATCCAACTGAACCTCGGCTAATGCCTAGCGAAGCAAATGAGGAGTATTACAACCGAGATATCTCCGGGTCATCAAGGAGGAATGACTTCCGAGGAAAAAGAAGGGATGAGCGTCCGGATTATCGATATAATTCGCAGCAAGTTGCAGCGGTGGACCGGGATCAGCCCAATGCCGGAGCAAGCCAACGCCAGAAAACTGGAGGGCAAAACTGGCAGCATAAAAGCGAAGGGAGAAAGCCTTGGACCCCGAAGCAGAAAAAGCAATGGCAGGAACGAAAGGATAGGCCGAGGTATACGTTCGAGTCTATGCTAGACCAACCTTGCAAATTTCATACACCAAGTCCGAACAGTCCAGTGAATCATACGACCCGGCAGTGTGAGTGGATGAGGAAGTTGGAACAGGTGGGTTCGGGGAATGCTCAGGCACCTCGGAACGAAACACCTAGAAATGAAACACCCCGAGCACCATTACTAACAGGGGGAAACAGACAGCAACTGATGCTGCCACCACCTTCGCCAAGGTACGAAAATCTGGAAAGAAGGGAAGCTATACATCAAGTAGGCAATAACCAGCAACAAGGCCAAGGTTACAACGAGAATGAGGGACGAAATGAGTACATGGAACATCATCAGAGCTATTGTGTATTCACCATGGAAGAGAATGACCGGAAAAGCTTACAGCACCGACATATGGAGGTGAACGCAGTAATGCCGGCTATGCCGAGATATATGCCTTGGGCGGACCAAGAGATCACATGGAGTATCAAGGATCACCCAAAGATCATGCCAAGCCCAGGAACCTACTCTCTAGTCTTGGATCCGACGTTCATCAGACCGAATCTCAACGTGAGATTTTCCAAGGTATTGATTGACAATGGAAGCAGTATCAACATTATGTACAAGTATACCATGCACAAGTTGGGGATAACAGAGAACATGTTGCAAGCGACAAGGACCACTTTTCATGGTATTGTGCCAGGTATCTCTTGTGAACCAATTGGTAAGGTCCGGGTTGACGTATTATTCGGCACAAGAGACAATTGCCGCACTGAGAACTTAGAATTCGAGGTAGTAAATCTGGAAAGTGCTTATCACGCGTTACTTGGTAGGCCAGCGCTGAGCAAATTCATGGCAACTACCCACGTTAGTTACCTTAAGATGAAGTTGCCCGGACCAAGAGGTGTGATAACTATATCAGGGGACTTCCGGTGTTCGATCGAGTGTGCATCAGCCGGATCTAATTTAGCCGAGTCACTCGTGATAGCTCAAGAGAAAAGGAAAATATTGGAGGTGGCGGCATTGGCTCAATCCACGCAACAACATATGTCGGCCCTAACCAACCTGCACGGGAGCGTGTCGTTCCAAGCGACTAAGGATACGAAGAATGTGCCAGTTGATGATCTATTCCCAGAGCACACTGTTACCATAGGTGTCGGGTTAAGCCACAAATAGGAAAATGAGCTTGTCAACTTCCTCTGAGAGAATAGGGATATCTTTGCTTGGTCTACGTAAGATCTGCAAGGTGTACTGAGGGAGTTGGCTAAGCACTCATTGAATGTAAGACCCGGGGCTAAGCCGGTAAAGCAGCCTCTTAGGCGTTTCGCAGAAGATATAAGAAAAGTAATTGGAGATGAGATAGCAAGATTGCTAGCGGCTGGATTTATCATGGAGGTACTCTATCCAGACTGACTCTCTAATCCGGTGCTGGTGGAGAAAAAGAAAGATGATCCGAACATAGCAGTGGTATGGCGCATGTGTATTGATTACATGAACCTAAATAAGGCATGTCCAAAAGATCCATTTCCACTCCCTAGAATAGATCAGGTCATAGACTCAACTGCCGGATGTGAGCTACTGTCATTCATTGACGCGTATTCTGGTTTCCATCAGATACCCCTGAATCCGGATGATCAAATAAAGACAGCGTTCATTACCCCGTATGGGGCTTATTGTTATCGAACCATGCCATTTGGATTACGTAATGCAGGAGCAACGCACCAACAATGTATGCAAAAATGCTTGCATGACCAAATAGGTCGGAATGTGCAGGTGTATGTGGATGATGTGGTGATAAAAACCAAGGGAAGCAATACACTCCTTGAGGATATCCGGCAGACGTTCACGAACTTGAGAAGGTTCCGAATGAAACTGAACCCGGAGAAGTGCACCTTCGGCGTACCGGCCAGAAAGTTACTCAGTTTCTTAGTATCTAGCCAAGACATTGAAGCTAACCCAACGAAAATCCGGGCCATAGAAAGAATGGAGTTACCAAAGTGTCTTAATGATGTCCAGAAGTTCACTGGTTGCCTGTCATCATTGAGTCGGTTTGTATGTTGGCTAGGAGAAAAGGCCTTGCCCCTCTATCAGTTAATGAAAGAAGCAGATAAGTTCACATGGACACCACATGCGGATCTTGTATTTCGAGAATTGAAAAAGATGCTATCTACCACGCCAATCCTAGCTGCACCCCTATCTAAGGAACCAATGTTACTTTACATAGCCACGACTAACCGAGTCGTAAGTGCAGTGATCGTAGTGGAGCGCGAAGAGGAAGGAAAGTTGGTGCAAAGGCCGGTGTATTATCTGAGCGAAGTATTGTCAACGTCAAAATAGAACTATCCTCATTATCAGAAGATGGAGTACGGCGTATATATGTCGGCTAAGAAGCTCAAGCACTATTTCGAGGAACACCCCATCAAGGTGATATGTGAGGCGCCTATTTCGGAGATCATGAGTAACAAGGACACAAGCGGCAGAATAGCAAAGTGGGCAATCGAATTAATTCCATATGCGCCACAGTTCGACAGAAGAGATGCGATCAAATCACAAGCGGTGGCGGATTTCTTTGTGGACTGGGCTGAAATGCAATACGAGCCACCCCTGCCAGACTCCAATTATTGGCAAATGCACTTCGACGGATCGAAACTGAAAGATGGATTAGGCGCTGGGGTAGTGCTTACCTCGCCCAAGAAGGATCAACTGAAGTATGTCCTACAGATCCATTTCAGTGCCTCGAATAATGTGGTGGAGTACGAAGCGTTGGTACATGGTTTCAAAGTGGCAAAGGAAGTGGGGATACGTCGGATACAGTGCTTTGGAGACTCGGATTTGGTGGTGCAGCAAGTGTCTGGAAACTGGGATGCCCTGGATGCTAACATGGCCTTGTATAGGTTCCATGTCTAGAAGATAACCGGGTTTTTCGAAGGGTGTGAGTTCCATCACGTACCTCGGAGCGAAAACGAGGAAGCAGATACACTATCCAAGCTAGGCTCATCCCGGCAACCCATTCCGCCAAATGTGGCTTTGGAACACTTGAGAAAATCGTCTATCACACCGTCACCCGAATCAAATTCAATTTATATCCCGGCGCTCACCGGATCAGGAGCTACACCTATGGAAATAGAATGGGGAGGCACCTCAGCAAACCCGGGGACTGCTTCAGCAAACCCGGGGATTGCTTCAGCAAACCCGGGGACTGTGCAACTTGATCCGGCGGGAGTTATGTCAGTGGATGCGGTGGAAGTGGATGAGAAACCATTTCCCGTCCGACCTATACCGTCTTGGGCCAAGCCAATTTTTGATTTCTTGAAAGAAGGAATCTTGCCGGATGATGAAATAAGTTCGAGGCAAATTCAGAGAAGGGCAAAGGCTTATACCATTATCAACGCCAAATTATACAAAAGGAGTGTGATAGCGGTACTACAACGGTGCGTTGATCCGGAGGAAGGACTCGACATACTCCGAGATATTCACCAAGAGGAATGTGGCCATCATGCCTCCTCAAGGGCCTTAGTAGCAAAGGTTTTACGGCATGGATGGCCCAATGCTTTGGAGCAAGCAGAAGACTTGGTGAGAAAGTGTAACAGTTGTCAAAGATACGCTGTGAAAACTCACCTGCCAATGTCGGAGCTGAAAACTATCCCAATTACCTGGCCATTTGCCGTATGGTGCTAGACATGGTAGGACCATTTAAGCCAGCTAAAGGAGGGATGACCCACATGCTGGTCATGGTTGACAAGTTCACCAAATGGATCGAAGTGAAACCAATTCGGAAATGTGATGGGGCAACAGTAGTAAGATTCCTCAAGGATATAATCTTAAGATACGGCTATCCCCATGCATCATAACCGATAACGGGACAAATTTTGCCGAAGGAGCATTTGCGAGGTTCTGCCAGGAAAAAAAGATCTGGTTAGATGTCGCCTCAGTCGCCCACCCCGCGTCGAACGGGCAAGTGGAAAGATCCAACAGACTGGTATTGTCCGGGATAAAAACCCCGGCTCATAGAGCCACTGCAAAGATCAGCGGGGTGCTGGATAGAAGAACTACCAGCGATACTGTGGAGTTTAAGAACAACTCCGAATCGATCAACGGGCTATACGCCATTCTTTCTAGTATATGGGGAAGAAGCTGTATTACCAGTCGACATAGAGCATGACTCGCCTAGGGTCACCCAATATACAGAAGCCAAAGTGCGCGAAGCCCGGCAGAATGATGTTGATCTACTGAAAGAAGCGAGAGAACTGGCCTTGTCTAGATCCGCCATATACCAGCAAAATCTTTGACGCTATCATAGCTGGAAAGTAAACCCCCGTCTTTTTCGGGAAGGTGATTTGGTGCTAAGGCTAATACAGCGCACCGCTGGCATACATAAGTTATCCCCCATGGGAAGGGCCCTTCATTGTGAGCAAAGCTTTGCGCAATGATTCCTACTATCTTATTGATGCATAGCCCCAACAAAAGAACAAGGCAGACAGGTCCGGAGATGAATCCAAAAGACCATGGAACGTAGCACTGTTGCATCCTTTCTACACCTAAGAGGTGAATGTATCCGAACTACTCATATGTCGGTGTGTATGTCGGCAGAGAGCTTATCAATAAAATCTTTTCTACCCCGAGCAGAGACTCGAGGACTGCTATAGCACTTGTCTTGTTTTCATATTCTTTATGTCGGCTGGGTTAAGTCGCTTACGTCTTAGTTGGATTAGTAATGTGTTAGCACTAAAAACCTAACTCTTCCACTTTGCTGCTGTCCAACAAGAATTGGCTTCATGGCAAGCAAGAGAACAAGTTTGGAATGGCAAAGCACATGAAAAACAACTAAGGAAGAAGAGCTTAAGCGGGTCGACATTGGTTTTTTGGCTAACCCATAGTTTGTTTTCTTCACTAAAATGCTGAATCATTTTGAGCTAATCTCAAGGTTTCAAGTATTGTTAAGTCAATTTTCGAACCTCAGACTCGTAACTCAAAAAACCGAATCAAGGTAGATGCAAGCCAAGTCAGAAATTGGAGGAACAAGAAAACAAAACTCGGGGACTTCGCCCATGATAATCCGGCAGTAAAAACTTAGTTCAAAACATGAAATTGTAGCACAAACAAACCAAAGTATTTAATTACATCTGCGCCCGGCATTCCGGGGATCTAATAAATATGACAAGTGTTTTTCAAGGGGCAGAAGCACCAGGAGAATCATCTGTTGAGGGAGGTACTCCGGAATGTGTGGGAGGAGAACTGGCTTCGCTTCGTCCTCTAGGTCAACTTCGTTGTCCTCCGGATCTTCAGCCTCATCGCCTAACTCGAAGCCCTCGCTCTCACTCCCTTCTTCAGCTCCAGAGACAATCTTGTCATCAGCAGCATCAAGGAAGCTCGGCACCTCATTCCAGGCATGGCAAAAGGAGTACTGGATGAGATTGTTCGCACAGGCCTGGCGGCGCGCGATCCACTCCGGATCCTTGCACCACTTAGACCCGGTGCGCATATGCTTGAGCAATGCCAAGTCAATCCCTTCATACCATGAAAGCGCAAACTTCCGAGTGATGTCGACTCCAGCCCATGCCGCAGATTCGCGCCATAGGTTCAATTGAGTGTCACATTCCATGAGTTTGGCTATGAAGTCTGAAGTTTTCTTGGGAATGGTCTCACTAGGCCAGAGGCAGCCAAACATCCATGTTGCCGCTGGGATAATGTCCGCGCCAAAACTCTTTACTATAAGGAATTGGCTCGGCATCATGCCCAACAGGACCTCCACGCTGCTCATGGGATTCGCGTACGGCGGAGGCAGCGAATGTGTCGCTCTCTGGAAAATTACCTAAGGATAAGAGGAGCAATGTTGAGCGGTAGGACCAAATACGAATTGTAACGAATCAAGAAAGAGCGGAGAACTTACGCGCAATCTGGAGGAGAAGCCGCTGAAGCTCGGAATCAGTGTTGGCGTTGTGGACCCGGAGTTTTTCATACTCAGTGATTGCTGACGTAAGTTTGACATTGGCTTCCTCCAGTAAACCCTTGTCCTTAGAGATTTGCGTAACTAGACGCTCCTTCTCTTCGGCAAACTCCTGATCGGACTTCTCTAGCACGGACTAATGAGAGCTCTTGAGCCTCTAGATTTCGGCATTTAGCCGAGTAATCTCCAAGTCCTGCTGCTAGAGCCGAGCCATCTCAGGGTCCTTCTTCTTCAGTTCAGGTTCATACTTCCCTGATTGTTCCAGGCAGTGGGCCATCAGTTCAGGCATAGGAACACTGTCCTCAAGAGCAACTGCAACATGATCTAGAGGACCCAAAATATGAGTGTCCACCGGATAAAGTATGGAGGGTACAATGATCATGCAAAGGGGATGAAACTACCTTTGATCTCTGCAATATTCTTCCTCATGATTTTATTCTCAGCCTCAACCTTCGCTGTGTAATCCGAACAAAACATTCATATAAGCTCTAAGAAGTTTGAATGAACAGGGAAGGGAGAGAAATGGAAACTAACCTGTCTTCTGGTACTCCTCCAAGAGTTTACCATGACGCCAGCGTATGTCTTTGTAGGAGTCCAGCATGCGCTGGAACTCAGCGGATCGGCAGTTAGTGGTAATCTGAAATAAGACAGAGACAAAAGTTCAGAGACAGTGGAAATTATTCGAAGGTTACAATATCCGGGCCAAGGGGAACTTAACCCGGCTCTAGGTGTGTGGATATTTGAAGTCTACAAGATCCGGGCCAAGTGTAACTTAACCCGGCTCTAGGTGTGTGGATATTTGAAGTCTATAAGATCCGGGCCAAGTGGAACTTAACCTGGCTCTAGGTGTGTGGATATTTGAAGTCTACAAGATCCGGGCCAAGTGGAACTTAACCCGGCTCTAGGTGTGTGGATATTTGAAAACTACATGATCCGGGCCAAGGGAACTAGACCCGGCCCATAATTTACTGCAAATTAATGACAATATGAACAAAAGCTAGGGAGCATCCGACCGAATAACAAGTTATTCCCTCGGAGGCTCGGGGTTTGGGATATACCTACAAATGCTAAGTTATGAAAAACATCAACAACAAAGAAAAAGGATTACCTCCATCATCCGGCCAACCAGGGAGATAGCCTGAGTGGCGGAGATCATTTGCGCGTTGAACTCAGTAGGGCCGAACCTTTCTGGGAGATCGCTAAGGGTTGACTATGTCGGCGTTGTTCCAGTTCTTCACATACTCAAGGAGATGTGGACTGTAACTCTTGCCACTCGCAGAATGGCTCGTCACTAGGCCCTTCACATGGGCCTTGCGCCTGGCGGATGCCATAGCGGGGCTGGTGTGCAAAACCAGCTATTTGCTGCCCTCTGATCCGGAAGCTGGCCCGGACGAAGCTGACCCGGAAGTCTTCGTATCTTTGCTGGATGAGGGTTGAGGAGCGTGTTGAAAGAAATCAGTGATTGAAGGGGAATACCCGGTGGGGGCAGAAGGAGCTTTCCCCTTAGGAGGCTTGGAGGCCCTAGCTGCGGTTGTTCTTGCTGCTGCTGGTGTTGCTGGTGCTGTTGCTGGTACTAGGGATACTGGGGCAGCGCCGATGAAGCTGGTGCCTCAATGTTGGGCACAGAGGCCGAAGAGATGGGCAGATCTGGCAATGCCGTATCCAGATCCGGCCCGCTACCCCCCACGTCGACGTTGCCCTCCTCTTGACGAGGTGGACTCTGGTCACGCGCGGCCATAGAACCCTCATGAATAGGGCTAAGCAGATGGTGGTCATCGTTGCGGGGGGGAGAGGGATTGCTCCGGAGTAGGGAGGCTATGCCGGAACCGCTCTAGGAGATATCCACAAGAGCTCTGAAAAAAGGAAGGACATCAAGTCAAAAATAAAGAACCAACCACAGACTAAGGCAAGCAATGGAAGAATTCGAGATAGAAATGCTAAAAGGACTTACTCGTCAACGGTAGGAGGAGCCCGAGCTTCCGGACTGTGCTCTTGGCGGCAGGCTTGGCCGAGGGTTTAACCCCGGACTTCTGTTATCTCTTCTTGGGCGGCGGCGCCTCCGAAGCTGCGGTCGGGTAGCTGCGCGCTTTTGGGAAGGGGCCGGGGCCAGGCCATTGGTAGCAAGCAGAGGAACCTCATGGACCTAAGCGTCCGGGTTAGCTGAACATTTGAACATAAGCCAGGTGCAAATAAGAGATAAGAACCGGATCAAGTACCTCAAGGACGTCAACATTCGAATCATCATCATCTGGCCAATCCCTTAGAGAAGAGCCCTTACCAGCACTGCATTTGATGACGTCCAGGGAAGGAAAGAAGGCCTCCAGGTCAGTCTGCACCTCGTCTCCCTCGGGGCGGTCCTCCAGCCACTTGCTGGCCAGAACCTCGCCATCCTCCAGTGTTTGCTGGAGAAATCTCTGAAAGGATAATAGCCAAGTTACAAAGGGAAATCAACATACAAAGAAAATCCGGATAGCAAACGAAGGTTAACTTACCCTTGGAGGAGGGTTGGCGCGAGTGAAGGGCTCAAGTTCCCACTCCCAGGACTTGGTGAACTCCTTCTCCATGTTGAAAACGGCCTTAACCCAGCGGTAAACCGCCGAGTTATCCAGCTCAAAAGAGGAGGTCCGGTGAGGGTCAACAGGACCGCTGAGGTAGCAGATCTTGTGGGCTCGCTTCTAGAGGGGGAGACCTGGCTGCGGAGGAAAGTAATCATCATATCCTTCCCCCGGAGATGCTCCTTAAGAAGCTCCGTGATCCGGCGAGCCACTTGATTCGCTAGTGTCGTTGCGCGCTTGGGAATGCTTTCCCATCGCGAAGTGTCTAGAGGACCGAGTCTGAAGGGAAGCAGCCGGATCTGGTCCTCCTTGGTGGTGTTCCGGATGTAGAAGAAGGTCCGGGCCTAGCCCTTGCAAGATTCGAGCCCCGTGACCCGGGGGAAGACGGACTGTTTCCAGGGCGAGATGGAGGCGGCGCCACACTGGGTCAGGTGCTTGTCCTCGGGGGAACGCTCCTTGTCCGGAACCACATTTCTCCGCAGACCAAAGAACTTGATCCATAGTTCTTTGGTTGGCCAGATGTCGATATATCCCTTAATGCCGGAGGAAAAAGAGGACAGAGAGGTGATAGCATTTGCGGGAAGATGATGCGGTTGCAATTTGTAGGTAGAGATGAAATCGAAGAAGAAATCAGAGGTGGGAAGGCCGAAGCCGCGTTGGAAATGCGACAAGAAAACTACGTACTCCCCAGATTTGGGGGTGGGAGTAATCTCACCAGAGGGGAGGCGGCAGGCGACGCCGACAGGGATGCGACGGGAGGCGTAGAGCCAAGCCAGGTCCTCCTCGCGGGCGATCGAGCCATCCCAGCATCCGCGCTCGAGGCCCTCCGTCCCTTCCTCCTGCTGCGCCACCATTGCAGCTTCTGCTTCAGTCATGGCGAGATTGAAGCATTCGAGAGGATAATCTGAGTAATGGTAGCTGGAATAAGGGAAACGGGAAGCGCAAGGCCCCGTGGTGGCGAGTGGCACTGGAAACGGTGGCGCTGGCGTGAAATACCGCCAGAGCACGGTCGCAGTGGCGCTCGAGGAGAAGAAAACCGACGGCGGCGGAGTAGAAGTGAAGAAGAGAGAGCAGAGGGTGCGACGCGAATGGGGGAACTTCCCCTGGGAGTGCATCGCACCCTCTACTTAACCGTGCCACAAGCGTCATGGGATCCTTTGCGGGTGACATGCCGGACGCAGCGAGCGTGTATGCGGCCAAGGCAACCAATCAGAGCAAGGCCACAGAAGAGGTCACGGGAGAAAATGATCCCATGACGGGACATGGCGTTACCCTTAACGGGGCGCTGCAGTGATGAGACGTTTACAGCAGTTATGCCTGACACAGCGATAGTAACCGGCGCGGTAAATGCGCATGGCCCTTAAAATGAGGGAAATGATGATTACCCTCCACGTCGGATGTGGAGAAGCGTATGAGAGAAGGAAAGGAAACCCGGATAAGCAAGCAAAATACCTAGCCAAGGAGGAGTAACCCGGAAAGAGCGAAAGGATCGCAAGAGAAGAAACTCCAGGCTACGAGACAACTCGGCCCAAGGAAAGGATTCGGATATGGGAACCTCTTGTGGCCTTAACAACTGAAAAGTTGCTAAGACCGCACCAGCTTCGGGGACTAATGTTGGGGGGATACCCCCGGGTAGGGCAACGCCAGGGTATAAGGGCCGAGTTAGCCGCGGTACGGCGCGATCAAAGCAAATTGCTGACCGGGTCACCTCAAAGCAGGCCGAATCACGGTATGGCCTAGCCCGTGGGGCATTGCCTTGACAATGGTCCGGCCGGCATAAGATCTAGGCCGGCCATGCCTATCTGTTTTGTAGGTAAGTGGGTAAGCCGGATTAGCTATATGCTAGCCGGATTATCTTTGCTTCAAAGAGAAGGAATCCCCCGCTGGTCAAAAGGTGGCTTTATTAGCTGAAGCATGTGCAAAGTAAAGTAAAGGAGAGCACCAACGGGTCAGTGGCGACCAAGGTGACGCGGGCAAAGCCAGATGACGTAGCCCGTGACGCCAAAAGACAAGGGTGATGCTGTGGGTTACGTCCAAAGCCCGGACAAGCCGTTAAAGAAGAATAAAGAAGCATATGTTTTATTAAAGGAGCATATTCGTGGAAAATGTAGTCACCTGTGCCCTGGAATTGTAACCTGGGCTCCCCTATATAAGGAGCACCAAGGCCTCCATAGAGAGGGACGGCATTTAGAGGAATCACTCTCTGTCTAAGGTAGAACTCGCGGGCTAGTTAGTGAGGGTAAGATACATTGTCTCCTTCTTGCTAAGGGCCTCAAGAACACTTGTAAACACCATTTATAGAGACAATACAAGAACTTCTGTGCGTGGAATCACCACTTTCTCCCTCCCTGGATTCCTCTAGCACTCATTGGCTCCATCTTTAGCCTATCAATGGCATCTGCCGTGCCACCACCACGACACCAAATCACTTCACCAAGCTATTCCATTAGTAGATCGGGTCTTCCCTAGCTTCCTAATGTGTTTTAGCACCAAGTTTGGATGGAAATTGGAGAACAAATGGACTGAAAATCGGTAGGAGTATGGCTGGAAACGAGAGGAAGAAGAGAGGAAGAAGAAAGGAGACATGAAGAGGGCCAGCGCTGCGAGCAAATAAGGAGCTCCTCGGGGGTTCAAATACTGCCCGGGGTTGTCGGCGCTTCAACTCCTGACGCCCCCCTCCTCCCCTGTCGACCGATAGCCCAGCCAGCCGGGCCCTACCAGCACTCCGGTCGGTACTTTAACCTCCGACAGGGCCGGTCGGCACTTCAACCACCGACGGGTTCTGGTCGAGGTTTAAACCACCGATGCCGCGCTAGAATTGAGATTTCCATAACTCATGTATTATTCGTGGAATTTAATAAAAAAATATTATTTTAAAAAAGGCCAAGCTGCACGGCCGACGTCTTGTGGTCGAAGTTCAGGTCCGCCGTGCCAAGGCCACATTTCACCGGCTTCAGCGACGGTAGCGACATAGCCAAGGTTAGCATGATCATTCCCTGCACGACTATTACTCTTTAGCAGGCGAGGACGATGCATGTAAGTACGTCCTTCGATCCTAGTTAATGTTCTTAGATTTGTGTACATTTGAATGTGAGCAAAGCTTTGTATTCCTACTATCTTATTGATGCACAGCCCCAAAAAAAGAACAAGGTGGACAGGTCCCGAGATGAATCAAAAAGACCATGGAACGTAGCACTCCTGCGTCCTTTCTACACCTGGGAGGTGAATGTATCCGAACTACTCATATGTCGGTGTGTATGTCGGCAGAGAGCTTATCAATAAAATCTTTGCTACCCCGAGCAGAGACTCGGGGACTGCTATAGCACTTGTCTTGTTTTCATATTCTTTATGTCGGCTGGGTTAAGTCGCTTACGTCTTAGTTGGATTAGTAATGTGTTAGCACTAAAAACCTAACTCTTCCACTTTGCTGCTGTCCAACAAGAATTGGCTTCATGGCAAGCAAGAGAACAAGTTTGGAATGGCAAAGCACGTGAAAAACAACTAAGGAAGAAGAGCTTAAGAGGGCCGACATTGGTTTCTTTGCTAACCCTTAGTTTGTTTTCTTCACTAAAATGCTGAATCATTTTGAGCTAATCTCAAGGTTTCAAGTATTGTTAAGTCAATTTTTCGAACCTCGGACTCGTAACTCAAAAAACCGAATCAAGGTATACGCGAGCCAAGTCAGAAATTGGAGGAACAAGAAAACGAAACTCGGGGACTTCACCCATGATAATCCGGTAGTAAAAACTTAGTTCGAAACATGCAATTGTAGCACAAACAAACCAAAGTATTTAATTACATCTGCGCCCGGCATTCCGGGGATCTAATAAATATGACAAGTGTTTTTCAAGGGGCAGAAGCAGCAGGAGAATCATCTGTTGAGGGAGGTACTCCGGAATGTGCGGGAGGAGCACTAGCTTCGCTTCATCCTCCAGGTCAACTTCGTTGTCCTCCGGATCTTCAGCCTCGTCGCCTAACTCGGAGCCCTCGCTCTCACTCCCTTCTTCAGCTCCAGAGACAATCTCGTCATCAGCAACATCAAGGAAGCTCGGCCCCTCATTCCGGGCATGGCAAAAGGAGTACTGGATGAGATTGTTCACAGAGGCCTGGCGGCACGCGATCCACTCCGGATCCTCGCACCACTTAGACCTGGTGCGCATATGCTTGAGCAATGCCAAGTCAATCCCTTCATACCATGAAAGCGCAAATTTCAGAGTGATGTCGGCTCCAGCCCGTGCCACAAATTCGCGCCATAGGTGCAGTTGAGTGTCACATTCCGTGAGTTTGGCTATGAAGTCTGAAGTTTTCTTGGGAATGGTCTCACTAGGACAGAGGCAGCCAAACATCCATGTTGCCGCTGGGATAATGTCCGCGCCAAAATTCTTTACTATGTCGAGACGAGCGGTGAGACTCGCCAGGAGATCCTCTGTGGTATAAGGAATTGGCTCGGCATCAGGCCCAACATGAACTCCATGCTGCTCATGGGATTCACGTACGGTGGAGGCAAGGAATGTGTCGCTCTCTGGAAAATTACCTAAGGATAAGAGGAGCAATGTTGAGCGGCAGGACCAAATACGAATTGTAACGAATCAAGCAAGAGCGGAGAACTTACGCGCAATCTGGAAGAGAAGCCGCTGAAGCTCGGAATCAGTGTTGGCGTTGTGGACCCGGAGTTTTTCATACTCAGTGATTGCTGACGTAAGTTTGACGTTGGCTTCCTCCAGTAAACCCTTGTCCTTAGAGATTTGCGTAACTAGACGCTCCTTCTCTTCGGCAAACTCCTGATCGGACTTCTCTAGCACGGATAAAGTATGGAGGGTACAATGATCATGCAAAGGGGATGAAACTACCTTTGATCTCTGCAATATTCTTCCTCATGATTTTATTCTCAGCCTCAACCTTCGCTGCGTAATCCGAAAAAAACATTCATATAGGCTCTAGGAAGTTTGAATGAACAGGGAAGGGAGAGAAATGGAAACTAACCTGTCTTCTGGTACTCCTCCAAGAGTTTACCATGACGCCAGCGTATGTCTTTGTAGGAGTCCAGCATGCGCTGGAACTCAGCGGATCGGCAGTTAGTGGTAATCTGAAATAAGAAAGAGACAAAAGTTCAGAGACAGTGGAAATTATTCGAAGGTTACAATATCCGGGCCAAGGGGAACTTAACCCGGCTCTAGGTGTGTGGATATTTGAAGTCTACAAGATCCGGGCCAAGTGTAACTTAACCCGGCTCTAGGTGTGTGGATATTTGAAGTCTACAAGATCCGGGCCAAGTGGAACTTAACCTGGCTCTAGGTGTGTGGATATTTGAAGTCTACAAGATCCAGGCCAAGTGGAACTTAACCTGGCTCTAGGTGTGTGGATATTTGAAGTCTACAAGATCCGGGCCAAGTGGAACTTAACCCGGCTCTAGGTGTGTGGATATTTGAAAACTACATGATCCGGGCCAAGGGAACTAGACCCGGCCCATAATTTAGTGCAAATTAATGACAATATGAACAAAAGCTAGGGAGCATCCGACCGAATAACAAGTTATTCCCTCGGAGGCTCGGGGTTTGGGATATACCTACAAATGCTAAGTTATGAAAAACATCAACAACAAAGAAAAAGGATTACCTCCATCATCCGTCCAACCAGGGAGATAGCCTGAGTGGCGGAGATCATTTGCGCGTTGAACTCAGCAGGGCCGAACCTTTCTGGGAGATCGCTAAGGGTCGACTATGTCGGCGTTGTTCCAGTTCTTCACATACTCAAGGAGATGTGGACTGTAACTCTTGCCACTCGCAGAATGGCTCGTCACTAGGCCCTTCACATGGGCCTTGCGCCTGGCGGATGCCATAGCGGGGCTGGTGTGCAAAACCAGCTGTTTGCTGCCCTCTGATCGGAAGCTGGCCCGGACGAAGCTGACCCGGAAGTCTTCGTATCTTTGCTGGATGAGGGTTGAGGAGCGTGTTGAAAGAAATCAGTGATTGAAGGGGCAGACCCGGTGGGGGCAGAAGGAGCTTTCCCCTTAGGAGGCTTGGAGGCCCTAGTTGCGGTTGTTCTTGCTGCTGCTGGTGTTGCTGGTGCTGTTGCTGGTACTAGGGATACTGGGGCAGCGCCGATGAAGCTGGTGCCTCAACGTTGGGCACAGAGGCCGAAGAGATGGGCAGATCTGGCAATGCCGTATCCAGATCTGGCCCGCTACCCCCCACGTCGACGTTGCCCTCCTCTTGACGAGGTGGACTCTGGTCACGCGCGGCCGTAGAACCCTCATGAATAGGGCTAAGCGGATGTTGGTCATCGTTGCGGGGGGGGGGGGGGGAGAGGGATTGCTCCGGAGTAGGGAGGCTATGCCGGAACCGCTCTAGGAGATATCCACAAGAGCTCTGAAAAAAGGAAGGACATCAAGTCAAAAATAAAGAACCAACCACAGACTAAGGCAAGCAATGGAAGAATTCGAGATAGAAATGCTAAAAGGACTTACTCGTCAACGGTAGGAGGAGCCCGAGCTTCCGGACTGTGCTCTTGGTGGCAGGCTTAGCCGAGGGTTTAACCCCGGACTTCTGTTGTCTCTTCTTGGGCGGCGGCGCCTCCGAAGCTGCGGCCGGGGTAGCTGCGCGCTTTTGGGAAGGGGCCGGGGCCAGGCCATTGGTAGCAAGCGGAGGAACCTCATGGACCTAAGCGTCCGGGTTAGCTGAACATTTGAACATAAGCCAGGTGCAAATAAGAGATAAGAACCGGATCAAGTACCTCAAGGACCTCAACATTCGAATCATCATCATCTAGCCAATCCCTTAGAGAAGAGCCCTTACCAGCACTGCATTTGATGACGTCCAGGGAAGGAAAGAAGGCCTCCAGGTCAGTCTGCACCTCGTCTCCCTCGGGGCGGTCCTCCAGCCACTTGCTGGCCAGAACCTCGCCATCCTCCAGTGTTTGCTGGAGAAATCTCTGAAAGTATAATAGCCAAGTTACAAAGGGAAATCAACATACAAAGAAAATCCGGATAGCAAACGAAGGTTAACTTACCCTTGGAGGAGGGTTGGCGCGAGTGAAGGGCTCAAGTCCCCACTCCCAGGACTTGGTGAACTCCTTCTCCATGTTGAAAACGGCCTTAACCCAGCGGTAAACCGCCGAGTTATCCAGCTCAAAAGAGGAGGTCCGGTGAGGGTCAAGAGGACCGCTAAGGTAGCAGATCTTGTGGGCTCGCTTCTGGAGGGGGGAGACCTGGCTGCGGAGGAAAGTAATCATCATATCCTTCCCCCGGAGATGCTCCTTAAGAAGCTCCGTGATCCGGCGAGCCACTTGATTCGCTAGTGTCGTTGCGCGCTTGGGAATGCTTTCCCATCGCGAAGTGTCTAGAGGACCGAGTCTGAAGGGGAGCAGCCAGATCTGGTCCTCCTTGGTGGTGTTCCGGATGTAGAAGAAGGTCCGGGCCTAGCCCTTGCAAGATTCGAGCCCCGTGACCCGGGGAAGACGGACTGTTTCCAGGGCGAGATGGAGGCGGCGCCACACTGGGTCAGGTGCTTGTCCTCGGGGGAACGCTCCTTGTCCGGAACCACATTTCTCCGCAGACCAAAGAACTTGATCCATAGTTCTTTGGTTGGCCAGATGTCGATATATCCCTTGATGCCGGAGGAAAAAGAGGACAGAGAGGTGATAGCATTTGCGGGAAGATGATGCGGTTGCAATTTGTAGGTAGAGATGAAATCGAAGAAGAAATCAGAGGTGGGAAGGCCGAAGCCGCGTTGGAAATGCGACAAGAAAACTACGTACTCCCCAGATTTGGGGGTGGGAGTAATCTCACCAAAGGGGAGGCGGCAGGCGACGCCGACAGGGATGCGACGGGAGGCGTAGATCCAAGCCAGGTCCTCCTCGCGGGCGATCGAGCCATCCCAGCATCCGCGCTCGAGGCCCTCCGTCCCTTCCTCCTGCTGCGCCACCATTGCAGCTTCTGCTTCAGTCACGGCGAGATTGAAGTATTCGAGAGGATAATCTGAGTAATGGTAGCCGGAATAAGAGAAACGGGAAGCGCAAGGCCCCGTGGTGGCGAGTGGCACTGGAAACGGTGGCGCGGCGTGAAATACCGCCAGAGCACGGTCGCAGTGGCGCTCGAGGAGAAGAAAACCGACGGCGGCGGAGTCGCAGTGAAGAAGAGAGAGCAGAGGGTCGACGCGAATGGGGGAACTTCCCCTAGGAGTGCATCGCACCCTCTACTTAACCGTGCCACAAGCGTCATGGGATCCTTTGCGGGTGACATGCCGGACGCAGCGAGCGTGTATGTGGCCAAGGCAACCAATCAGAGCAAGGCCACAGAAGAGGTCACGGGATAAAATGATCCCATGACGGGACATGGCGTTACCCTTAACGGGGCGCTGTAGTGATGAGACGTTTACAGCAGTTATGCCTGACGCAGTGACAATAACCGGCGCGGTAAATGCGCATGGCCCTTAAAATGAGGGAAATGATGATTACCCTCCACGTAGGATGTGGAGAAGCGTACGACAGAAGGAAAGGAAACCCGGATAAGCAAGCAAAATACCTAGCCAAGGAGGAGTAACCAGGAAAGAGCGAAAGGATCACAAGAGAAGAAACTCCGGGTTACGAGACAACTCGGCCCAATGAATAAAGGATTCGGATATGGGAACCTGCTGTGGCCTTAACAACTGAAAAGTTGTGAAGACCGCACCAGCTTCGGGGACTAATGTTGGGGGGATACCCCCGGGTAGAGCAACGCCAGGGTATAAGGGCCGAGTTAGCCGGGGTACGGCGCGGTCAAAGCAAAGTGCTGACCGGGTCACCTCAAAGCAGGACGAATCACGGTGTGGCCCGGCCCGTGGGGAATTGCCTTGACAATGGTCCGGCCGGCATAAGATCTATGCCGGCCATGCCTATCTGTTTTGCAGGTACTTGGGTAGGCCGGATTAGCTATATGCTAGCCGGATTATCTTGGCTTCAAAGAGAAGGAATCCCCCGCTGGTCAAAAGGTGGCTTTATTAGTTGAAGCATGTGCAAAGTAAAGTAAAGGAGAGGACCAGCGGGTCAGTGGCGACCAAGGTGACGTTGGCAAAGCCGGATGACGTAGCCCGTGGCGCCAAAAGACAAGGGTGATATTGTGGGTTACGTCCAAAGCCCGGACAAGCCGTTAAAGAAGAATAAAGAAGCATCTGTTTTATTAAAGGAGCATATTCGTGGAAAATGCGGCCACCTATGTCCTAGAATTGTAACCCGGACTCCCCTATATAAGGAGCACTAGGGCCTCCATAGAGAGGGACGGCTTTTAGAGGAATCACTCTCTGTCTAAGGTAGAACTCGAGGGCTAGTTAGTGAGAGTAAGAGACATTGTCTCCTTCTTGCTAAGGGCCTCAAGAACACTTGTAAACACCATTGATAGAGACAATACAAGAACTTCCGTGCGTGGAATCACCACTTTCTCCCTTCCCTGGATTCCTCTAGCACTCATTGGCTCCATCTTTAGCCTATCAATAGCATGTGCCATGCCACCACCACGACACCAAATCACTTCACCAAGCTATTCCATTAGTAGATCGGGTCTTCCCTAGCTTCCTAATGTGTTTTAGCACCAAGTTTGGATGGAAACCGGAGAACAAATGGACTGAAAATCGGTAGGACTATGGCTGGAAACGAGAGGAAGAAGAGAGGAAGGAGAAAGGAGAGAGGAAGAGGGTCGGCGCTGCGAGCAGATAAGGAGCTCCTCGGGGGTTCAAATACTGACCGGGGTTGTCGGCGCTTCAACTCCTGACGCCCCCCCCTCCCCCCCTCCTCCCCTGTCGGCCGATAGCCCAGCCAGGCGGGCCCTGCCAGCACTCCGGTCGGTACTTTAACCTCCGACAGGGCCGGTCGGCACTTCAACCACTGACGGGTTCTGGTCGTGGTTTAAACCACCGATGCCGCGCTAGAATTGAGATTTCCCTAATTCTTGTATTATTCGTGGAATTTTAATAAAAAAATATTATTTTAAAAAGGCCAAGCTGCACGCCCGACGTCTTGTGGTCGAAGTTCAGGACCGCCATGCCAGGGCCACATTTCACCGGCTTCAGCGACGGCAGCGACACAGGCAATGTTAGCATGATCATTCCCTGCACGACTATTACTCATTAGTGGGCGAGGACGATGCCTGTAAGTACGTCCTTCGATCCTAGTTAATGTTCTTAGATTTGTGTAGATTCGAATGTATTTAATCATGTTTTAGTAAATGCATCTGTAATCTAGACAATTTGAGAATATTAATTAGGATCAAAAGGATTAATAAATGAATTCATTTGATGCTCCAGCGCGCACCACAGATGATGCTGAATTGCCTTTATATATTAGCGAAAGATGCTGAATTGCCGATAATTGCCTGAATCATGTCCCGGCTGTCCTAGAGATTATGCGATTTGCTTTCTGAATCTGTCTGTCGTTTTCGCGCACGACTTCACGTACGGGGAGCAAAAGCTACCTACCGATCAAGCAGCCAACACAGGAGGACGGAGCGAGGCCACCGCACACATGAGAGAAGGTAGGGTGTATTTGCAATTTACAGCATCTTCGCTCGTTGGCTCTTCTAAGACCGAAATCCGGAGCTAAATAGCATCCGACAAAGAAAACTTTTGCCCTGGAAACAGCCAGTTTTCCAGTCTCATTCATATTAGCAGAAGTCGGCAAACTTTAGACGAAAATAGGCGTATTTCATTAATAGATGGCCGATTCATTCATATTACGTCGAATTCGGGCGGACACACGAATTTTGACTTCATTTAGGCTAAAAAAATAAAAAAAAATAAAAAATGCCGAGACGGGGGTTGTTGCCGACGTGGATGTGCTCAAGGACGGTGTTGAGCGTCCGGCCAGGTGCACTCCACCATCGGCGGCGGCCCGCCGCGTTGTTGCGCTTCGGCTGTGAGCCTGGAGGTCCTTGATGGGCTGCGAGTTCGGCCAGCCGGTGCTCGGCGAAGAACTGTTCCCAGTGCATGAGGTTGCCGGGGTTTTCGACGAGCTCGGGATTCGACATCGCTGCTATTGCGGCCTGGATCTCTTCGGCCATTTCGTCGCCTTCGGGGACCGGCGGCACAGGCACGCCACCGGTGCTGAGCTTCCATCCGTGCGGGCAGCGGATGTCCGCGGCGCCATGTAGCTGGCTTCGCAGAGCATCCGCGCCTCCCAGGACTGGAGCGTCCGCCGGCCGTAGTCTCCGCTGTCCGCCATCGTCTTCGCCGAGTGCTCCTTTTCGCCGGAGTTCGTGGTGGAGTCGGGTGGACGGGGGCAGTGTGCTGTGAACCGCTGATGGAGACGTGCTTTATAGGTCGAGACGGACGGCGAAGGCGGAGTATAGCGGCGTGGCGGGAAGCCGAGGCGGAGGGTGGCACGCCATTACGGCGACGCGTGGTCGCTGGTTGGGCGGGTCCACGCGCCGAATCATTTTTTCCCATTGAATTCGCTTCGTCCGGTATTTTTAGCGAGTTTCCAACGCTCCAGGAATAGCCTGAGATCCCCGGATGTCCGGACGAAAAAAACACCCTGAAAACGGTCTGCTGAGAACCCAAGTGAAGATGCTCTTAAAAGAAGGTAGATGATGGACGTGACCATGAATGGGCGGTAGCGGCCGAGGTGCACGTCGGCGATGTAGGCGCCGATGAGGCGATGACGGGCGTCATCCAGATGGTGACGTTCTTGGCCGAGAGCACCGTGCCCTGGTGCAGGTGCGTCGGCAGGTACATCACCAGGTTCGACGAGATATTGTAGTAGGCCATCCGCTCGAACACCTCGTACACTGCAAAAATTAAATAACCAACCACACACGATTCAAATACTGCACCAAACCAAACCACGGCAAGGGCGGGTGACACATGGTTGACGAAATTTGGACCATACACACACGATCGAGTAGGACTACTTCAGTAAGCTCTACATAATGACAGATAACCCGACTTTCACAGAGGGGTCAACCTAAGATAGGAGCAAGAAGTATGTATATCTTTGTACATAGAGATGACATGTGCGTATAATTTTGACCCTTTCATTATCGTACTCCCTCCGTCTAGAAATAAACTGGCTTGATTTTGTGTAGATTCAAATGTATGTATATACTAAAACATCCACTCTTCTCTCCATCGGTGCGGCCCAATTTTATTCGGCGATTTATTATTACATGAAAACTGAAACTAGTCGTAATCGTGTCTCGACTTGTAGTACACGTTTTCAGGGTCGTCGTTGTCGTCGTCGCTTGGCGCGCGCGGCTGAAACCTGAGTCCTTCTACGGTTTGATGCGGGTAGCGTAGGTTGATCATTAGCGTAGACCGACGGCCGCAGTTGCTGCAGTAGCCTACGCCGCCGTCCTCGGCGAGATCCAAAGAGGCGCGCTGTCCCGGAAACTCATTCGGGTCGCGGGTGCGCCCAAGCTAGGGCGCCGCCATAGCGTATTCCGGTGGCACCTGCCACTCCTACCTCGGAGGCTAGCCACTCGGAGGTGGGGTTCCCCGAATGGCGACACGGGCGTTGCTACCGTCTCTGCTGGGGCTCGGCGGAGGCTGAAAATACGGGTACCGCAGGCGAGGGTGATCTCCTTCGGTGATGTGGCACATCACACCGGCGAGTTTTCGGTTCGACCATCACAGTCGTCGATTGGCTTCGTTGTTGTTGACCGGATGAGGGTCGTCGCTCTCATACCTAGCAAGCTCTCTTTCCCGCCGATTGGTGAAGAAGGCGGTCCAGGTCGTGGTGTTGTCAGTGCACCAATTGGGATCCATCGCTTCTCCGACGTGAGCTCGGGGTAGTAGTGGCTCGTGATGGCCGCCCGGCGGGCGGAACCGCGAGGCACAGGAGGGATGGACACCCCTCCAGTGCTCAGCGTCCACTCGGAGGGCAGCCGGTAGCCCGGTGGGCATGGTTAGCTGGAGGCGCACATCGCCTTCGTCTCCTCGAGGGTGAGATAGGCCGAGTGTGGATTGTCCATGGTGAGGAAGAGGTGAGAAAGGGAGGTGTGGATCTGTGGATTGCAATAGCGACCACCCTGGTTATAGCGGGAAAGGACAAGAAACCTAGGCAGGAAGGATGCGCCTACCGCACTGCCAGGGCTGGCCCGCGTTAGTTTCGGCTCCATTCGGCGCCCCTGTTTTCCCCCCCCCCCTCCCCTGTGGATTGGGTTCGTCCTGGGGACGCCGGATAACTAACTGAGCCACGCCGACGCAAAAATAAGTTTGGGGAGGGGGGGGGGGGGGGCTGGGCGCGATTTTGATCGCCGGCACCCCCTATAGCCCTTTAGGGGAGCTTTAGGGCCCCAAGTAGATATGCTCTAAGTCACTTATTTTTGGACGGAGAGAAGGAGTACTAATTTGGAACATGCAGAAAATTGAACTGGGACGTAAACACTAGAGTGAAGGGAGTACATCGGGGACCAGCCATGCCAATCTTCCAGCGCTCATCCTACTCCCTCGGTTTTAATATATAAGTTGTTTTAGCTCTGTAAAAGAAGTGTATTTAGACCCTTTTAGTATATAGGTTCACTCTAAACCTATATGAACCTAAACACTAAAAAGGAACTAGATATACTTTTTTCACAAAGCTAAAACATCTTATATTTTAAAATAGATGGAGTAGATCTTAAATCCAGAAGGTTGGCACTTGTCACCAAACCATAACAAGCACAAAATCGAAACCATAACAATCACAGAATCGAAAGAGAGGTTGATCCTGTGAAACAGCTTCAGGAAAAAAACAAAAGAAAAATATACTGTTGCACACTATTATCCTCAGAAAACAAAAGATGTGGAGCCAACTTGGCTAACACAACTATAGAAATAAACAACTACTCCTTGCCATGAGACGAAAATTGTCTTGTTGGAATCATGCTTCCCTCCAAAGAATAAGTCACATGTGGGCCTCCAAGCGTTGATCAACACAGGGTTAATTCCAGCCCCCCTATGTACGATTACGAGTCCCACCACACAAGCCTAACAAGGGAGGTATTGCTTGCAAACTCTGCTTGGACTATACCGTAGCAAAATGCTGCTTTCGTCTTCGCAGGTGACACCGACATGTATTGTACTCCAAGCTGCCTTTCGCCCCAAAATACTAAGCGACGTCTTATCATTTAATATACTTCCGTCTTAAAAATAGATATCGTAGATTTGTCAAAATTTAGATGAATCTAGACACTATTTAGTATATAGATTCATCCAAAATTTGAAAAACCTGAACCATCTATTTTGAGACGGAGGGTCTTATATAAATATATATATATATATATATATATATATATATATATATATATATATATATATATACAAACTGCGTCATTTATTTTTGGAAGGAAGGAGTACTAGAAACATTATCCGCAAATATTTCAGCTCCACTATGCCAAGTCAAAACTGAAACGAGTACGACGGGTGCTAGGTAGTGCCAAGCAAAGTATAGCTAGATGAGTATTCTTTGTGCTCTCCAATTGGTTCCATCAACTTGTAGCAACCACCGGTCCATATCCATCTACAGTACCAGATACGGCAGATTTATTGTGACTGAATTGGTCTTGCTTGTTAGGATGTCAGCGTTTGACATTTCGGGCCACACTTACGCAGTGCACAAGGCCACGGTGAACAAACCTTTTTTTTTAACCAATCGCTGCATCAGATGCAAGAAGGTTTATCATCACCTCAGGAGGGGATCCTAACCTTTTACACAATTTATTTTCGCACCTAAACTTTGCTAATGAATGCGCTACTCCATTACCAGATCGGTGGACTCAATGTTTAGGGAAACTCTTGAGCAAAACCATGTTGTTCTCAACCAGATTACCATGCATGGACCGGTCACCGTCGTTACTGTCCAGTTTCACCACCACACCTAGACAAGCCGTCTCCAGGCAAACCTTTTGAACTCCCATTTCCTTTACAAGCTCTAAAGCTCTCTTGCACGCCACTAGTTCTATCTGGTCCAGGTCAGTTGCAGAGTTCAAAACATGGCACCTCCCGCGAGGAAACCACCATCGTGATTCCGCAGAACCACAACGCAACCTCCACTTGACGGCGCATCAAAAAGTAACCATCAGTTTTGCCTTGTACCAACCCTCCTTAGGAGGGAGCCAATGCTCCACAGCTTTGGAAGGTACGGGATGTGCCAAAGATTTACTCTCGAGGCACCTTCAACCAAGAAAACAGCTCGACGGGAAATGTTCTGTCAGGACGCGCGCGATACGCCGAGGGCTAAAAGCCGTCGACGTAGCCCAAAAAACCCTCGGCACATGCTACGCCGACTGCTGTCCTCGGTGTAGGCTCCTCGGCAAAGCTCTTCCTCAGCGGAGCACACGGAGGCCGTCGGTGTATCGAAATGCCGTCGGCATAGCCTACCGGTCGAATGTAAAGATAATTTTAAAAAAAAAATTTCAATTTATTTTTCTCTATTTTTTTAATGTTTGAATTGTTTTACTCATTAATCTTGTGTTTGGAACAATTTTAACACTAATTACACTTAAACTTAGGTTAAATCGCAGTCTTGGTCAAACTTCTCGGTCAATCACTCATCCTAGCACTACTCCACCCCTAACACGCTTAACTTCTCTATTCCTTTAGAATCTGTTCCCGCAAAGCAGTTTATATCTTGTTGTCAATACTACGATACCAATCCTATTAACTCTTATATCATCATGTCACATGTTTGTATTTTTTGAAATTACAAACAATTATTTAAGTAAACAACAATGAATAAGTAAAAATATTATTGAATTCAAATAAAAATATAATGATTTTAATTTATTTTCTATTTAATATGGAATAATTAATATCTTTAAATCCGTAAATCAGAATTCGACAAATAATCTGTCTAAATTGATCAGAAAAATGATAAGAATCCAAATATGATATCCACATCAACTTATAACAAACTATGACGTGATTCTAGCCATAATTTTATATGCCCGTTTAAAACGGCACACATAAAGATTCTTAGCTCGGGGTTGGGACTCGCTAAATTTGAAGTGGATCTCTGATGAAATAGCATATTGTGAACCTAAAAATGATTTTTGTAAAAAATCATGAGTATCAGATCATGTACCTATAGTTTATATCTGACCCACCTCCTACCGATTCAGCAGGAATTTTTCTTTTTCACCGGGGATAGACGGAAAGGTTTGTGATCCCCCTATTGGAATATTGTCCATGTAAGGTGGTCTAGTATTTTTGAAAAATGGGGTGGCAACATTTTAAATTAGCCATTTGGTGGTTGCTTCACAAACCCTCCCTTTTTTTGAAGTCAAAAAATGGTAAATGGCTTTTTGATGCGATGAAAAGGAAAACTTTCTCCTGCAACATTGTTTGCCATCCCATGATGCACATTCATGCACAATATGGGCATATTATCACAAACTATGCCTTTATTCTAGCCATAACATTGGTCATTTGACCCGAAAGTCAGAAACCTCGAATGAAATAGGTCATTTTGTGAAGGTTTTTTTAGACATAATTAATATACTAAGTTTTATATTTTTCTTGCAACTATATCATATAATATGACACCACGCGAAGGTTTCGCATTGTTTGGATCGTCTTTGAAAATTTTATGCCCGTTTCAAACTATCGTCAAACTTTGTCGAATGGTCGGCATGAAGATTCTTAGCTCGGGGCTGAGCCTCGCTAAACTTGAAGAGGATCTTGATAAAATAGCATATTGTAAACTTAAATGATTTTTGTAAAAAATCATGAGCATAAGATCATGTACCTATAGTTTATATCTGACCCACTTCCTACCGATTCAACAGAAATTTGTCTTTTTTACCGAGGATGGACGGAAAGGTTTGAGATCCTCCTGTTAGGACATTGTCCATGTAAGGTGGTATAGTATTTTTGAAAAATGGGGTGGTAGCATTTTGAATTAGCCATTTGGTGGTTGTTTCACAAAACCCCCCGTTTTTTGCACTCGGAAAATGGAAAATGGCTTTTTGGTGCGGCGAAAAGAAAACTTCCTCCTGCAACACTATTTGCCATCCCATGATGCACATTTATGCACAATATGGGCACATTATCACAAAATATGCCTTTATTATAGCCATAACATTGGTCATTTGACCCGAAAGTCAGGAAACCTCGAATGAGATAGGTCATTTTGTGAAGGTTTTTTTGAAACGTAATTAATATACTAAGTTTTATATTTTTCCTTGCAACTATATCACATAATATGACACCACGCGAAGGTTTTGTATTGTTTGGATCGTTTTTGAAATTTTTATGACCGTTTCAAACTATCGTCAAACTTTGTCGAATGGTCGGCATGAAGATTCTTAGGTCGGGGCTGAGCCTCGCTAAACTTGAAGAGGATCTCGATGAAATAGCATATTGTAAACCTAAAAATGATTTTTGTAAAAAATCATGAGCATAAGATCATGTACCTATAGTTTATATCTGACCCACTTCCTACCGATTCAACAAAAATTGTCTTTTTCACTAGGGATGGACGGAAAGGTTTGAGATCTCCCTGTTAGGACATTGTCCATCTAAGGTGGTATAGTATTTTTGAAAAAAGGGGGTAGTAGCATTTTGAATTAGCTATTTGGTGCTTGTTTCACAAAACACCCCGTTTTTTGTACTCAGAAAATGGAAAATGGCTTTTTGATGCGACGAAAAGGAAAACTTCCTCCTGCAACACTGTTCGCCATCCCATGATGCACATTCATGCACAATATGGGCACATTATCACAAACTATGCCTTGATTCTAGCCATAACATTGGTCATTTGACCCGAAAGTCAGAAAACCTAGAATGAGATAGGTCATTTTGTGAAGGTTTTTTTGAAACGTAATCAATATACCAAGTTTGATATTTTTCCTTGCAACTATATCACATAATATGACCCCGCGCGAAGGTTTCGCATTGTGTGGATCGTTTTTGAATTTTTTATGCCCATTTTAAACTATATGTAATGTTTTATGTTTTACTTAATTTTTATTTAAAAATGTGTAATATTTGAGTGTAGATAGATATACCTTATTTTTCTGCAAATTTTGATATATTATTTGTATTTTTCCGAATTAGAATATTTTAGTTATGATTTTTCAAAGTTTAATGAGGGTAATAGGAAAAATAGCTACGCCGACGGCAATTCTACGCCGAGAGCTGCTTTAGGGGGCTGGTCTGATCACGGTCTACGCCGACGTCCCGTCGTTTGGCCGTCGGCGTAGCATCCGGCCGTCGGCGTATCCATCCATTTCTGTAGTGTGTGGGTCATCGATCTTCTCTTCCTCCCTGGCACCGTTTCGTGGAAGCCAATATTAGTTGATATCTCACCATTATGGCTATGCAAATTTCCTTGTCCGAGAGGCTCCCTATCCAGTCAAGAATCCATCTGCGCAGTTGGCTTGGCCTCACAATTTCAGTGACAGGGCGGGCTACGTAGTTGTAGTCCAATATACTCACGGATCAGATCCCAAGCACGCAAGGAGTGAGGGCAGCTCCAGAAACAATGCAACAAGGACTCATCACGATTGCATGCAATACATTTGACTCCCTCCTTGATATTTCTTCTCTGTAGCTCATCCCCCACCGCCAACCGCCTTGCTAGGGACATCATCACCCCAAAGTGCTAGCCAGCCTCGGTGATCCTCACAAGACGTCGAGGAACTCGCCCCGCCTAGCTAGAAACTCATTTCGCTACATCTTTAAATGGTACGCCGACTTAACACTGAACACTCTGTTCTTGGTGTAATTCCATGCGAGTAAATCTTCTAATCTAGCATGACCCACATGTATCTTCAAATTGTTAGCAACATCCCCTTCAAAGAAAACATCATTTATCTTAGCTTCGTCCCAACCTCTGCCATTTGGAAGCAATAGTTCTTTAACTAACTTGACCCCCTTCTCATGTTTTAGCCCAAGTGGGCGTTTTAGACCTGATATCGGAATCCAATTATCTGTCTCAAGATTCACTGCTGCACCGTCACCTATTCTCCAAATCAGGCCCTCCTTTAGTCTCTTCCGTGTATGATACCCCTCCATATAAATGACGATACTTTTGGGCATTTTGTAGTAAAAGTCTCATCCATCATTGAAGTATCTTGCACGAAGAACCCGTGCATAAAGAGAGGAGGGAGAGGTTTGAATTCTCCAAGCTTGTTTAGCGAGCAAAGCTTGGTTGAAGACTGTGTAGTTCCGAAACCCCATACCACGTCTTCTCTTTAGCACACTCATATCGTCCTAACTGATCCAATGCACTTTGCGTTTGCCATCAACTTCACCCCACCATAAACCGGATGCAATCGAAGTCAACTTGT
Organism: Avena eriantha; assembly: GCA_910589775.1. Taxonomy (NCBI): domain Eukaryota; kingdom Viridiplantae; phylum Streptophyta; class Magnoliopsida; order Poales; family Poaceae; genus Avena; species Avena eriantha. The sequence goes on from OU342745.1 coordinate 19,603,281, forward strand.
TACACATTTTATTAGAGAGCCGAAAGCAGCCCATCGGGTAAGTAGGAACAACCTGCATAATTGAATTAACAAGAATCTCTTTCCGTTCCATCTACAGGACCTGACCCTTCCACCCATTCACCTTACCCCCAGAATGCTCTGGAATATGTTTGAAAGCCTCGTCTTTGGAGCGGCCTACCACTGTTGGTAGACCCAAGTACTTCTCCGATAGAGCTTCGCAAGAAATACCGATCACCTGCTTCAGCTCTTCTCTCTTTTCAGCAAGGCATCCCTTTCCAAAGAAGATAGAGGATTTGTGCATGTTCACCTTCTGCCCGAGTTAATAGCATAAAACCACCACTTTCCTGCGAAATGTTCGACAATCCACCACCATTTGTAAATTTCACAAAATGTGACCACTTTTTTGCAGATTTTTTGCAATGTACACTAAAACTGATTTTAAACAGGATTAACACGATTTTTGACAGTTGGACCCACCCGTCAGGCTGACGTGGCGGTGAGAGACAACACGCTGTTTGTAGTTTTACAAGCGGGTCCTCGAGTTTTGTTAGCAAACTACGTAGTGGTCCATGATGTCCTGCAATTTTCCAAAAAACGTCCTATTTATTTTCAAAACGTTCATAACTTTTGAATACAAATTTAAATGGAAAAACTTTTAATATGAAAAGTGCTCAGAAATATTTGAATATTTTTAATATAAACTTTTTATTCGCTATTTCAAATAATTAAAATATGAAAAAAATTAAAATTACTTCTATTACTAATACACATTTTGAAAATTCATAACTTTAATTATAGAACTCCAAATAATATAAATAATAGATCTAAATTTATTAGTAAAATCCAAGGAATCCATTTCTGACTTCCATCGTTCATGAATCACATCTGTTACCATATTGGCACGCACATGTACGTACGTATAAGAAACAAGACAAACACAAATTATTACATCTCACGTGCTCACAAGCACATGTATTTGTAAATACATGTACGTATATACAAGAAACAAGACAAACCCAAATTATTACATCTTACGTCCTCACGGGCACATGTATTTGTAAATACAAGTACTTATGTACAATAAATCCCTCGGCTCAATTACCATAATTTCTCATTTTGAAAACACGTGTGCATCAGCTGTCAGCTCCGTGCTTAGTTGAACGTGTGATGTGATGCTACAGGCTACTTGAAATAACCACCACATTTCTATTTACGTTACCGTCTGCATAAACCCATGCGATTAGTACAATGATGCAGCGATGATTATAAGTATATCAGGGGAATATTAGTTGGATGGTTAGATTTAATAATCGTGCGTATGTGCATGTAAGTACTGATCTACACTTGCTTCCTCTTTTCTTGTGTACGTACATCTGTTCGAGTTCGCCGACAAGTATAGTGCACGACAAAAGCATCGCCGAGGTGAAGAGCTACTACACTTCGGTGAGCGGGCAGCACCACGAGCTCCTCTGGTCGGCGCTGTGGCTCCACCGCGCCACCGGCGATGAATAGAACATAGCCTTGATTGGAACAAAGTCATGGCCATGCATCACATGCGTACATGTGTTTTTTTAATACCTAAGAGAAACAGATGTGATTCATGAATGAAGGATGTCAGAAATGGATTTTTTGGATTTTCCTAATAAATTTAGATATATTATATATATTATTTGGAGTTCTATAATTAAAGTTATGCATTTCCAATGTTTGTATTAGTAATAGAAATAATTTTAATTAGTTCCCTATTTTAATTATTTGAAATAGTGAATAAAATTTATATTAAAAATATTCATATATTTTTGAGCACTTTTCATATTAAAAGTTTTTCCGTTTAATTTTTATTCAAAAGTTATGAACGTTTTAACATAAATAGGAGGTTTTTTGAAATGCTACGGGAAGACAGGGACCACTACGTAGTTCGCTAACTAAACCTGAGGACCCGCTTGCAAAACTACAGATTGCGTGTTGTCTCTCACCGCCACGTGGCCTGACGGATGGGTCCAAGTGTCAGAAATCGTGTCAATCCTGTTTAAAATCAGTTTCAGTGTACATTGAAAAAATCTGCAGAAAATTGATCATATTTTACGAAATTTGCGAATGATGGTGGATTTTCGGACATTTCGCAAAAAAAAGTGGTGGTTTTATGCTATTAAGTCTCTTCTGCCCACTGCACACCTCATAAGACTGTAGTATGTCCCGAAGAGCTGTCAGACATTCCTTGTTAGCTTTCATAAACACAGCACTATCGTCAGAAAAAGGAGATGAGTAATAGTTGGGCCTGCTGAACCAAACGAGACACTAGCAACCTCTTTGTTGTCTTGCGTTTTAACAGAGCACGTGGAAGTGGGGATGCTGCTACTTAAAACAGAGTGAACGTGCTTCCGAACGATGGTTGCGATTTTTTTTCCTTTTGGAAAAAAATATTTACCATCTCTCATTCTCTATTGCATACATATTAGTATTATTTTCTTTTGCAAAATCTATGTGGAAGGGGGGGAAATGGAAAGAAAGCCATCTGCTATCCACGATGGTCACTACTAGTATGACGACGTCCTGCTGGCCCCCTATGGACACTACGGTGATTTTGTCTTGGACTTCCTTGTGTAATTAGATTAGAAAGATTTGGCCTAATTACCTTGAAAATGAAGCCAGAATCAACCACCGATAAGAATCAATCTCCGTAAAGAATGATAGTTGAGATCAAAGGCAAGTACGTAGGTGTCACGTATCTGTAACGTTGCTATGTACCTCCGTAGATAGCAGTTCCGATGAGGCGGGGGTGTTAGCACAAGGATGGTTGGATCCAACGCTTCATCAGCTATCAATCACAGATCAAATCCAATCCAATCCTACCAAACGATTTCGTCACATGCTCAGGTAATGAGTCTAAAATTGTAGCATATTTACCTTTTGTTTTGCATGAGTAGAGTAAGATTTTTAGTATTTTACCTCTCATTCGCGCACCTTTTTTGTTGTTTCAACTGGAATGGAATTAATAAGTCTCTTATAAACATATCAATTGGAACTGTCATATTATATAGTAATATGGTATTTCTAAGTGATACAAGTCATTTAATTGATTTATTCTTGCACATGGAAGATTGACAAAAGCGGAGGAAAGCTCAAGAGCGTGTAACTACCACTAGTACGGACAGAGCTTGCCCGTACCGCCCGCCCGTACCGTGTGGCAGCATGTTCGCCTCGTCAAATACTCTTGTCTCGCGAAGACGAATCTGAGATCCACAGAAACTTTCAGCCTCAAAACACCACACCAGATCAGGATCTAGAGGAGGAATTTGGAGCACGCAAATCCTTGCTTCTTCACGGATCATTGGAGACATCGCGTCATCCCCTTCGTCATCAACCACTGCATCTCCATCACCATTGCTATTCCCATCTTCCATACATTAGATCTTGTTGTAATTTCAGATTTAATCGTGGTTTGCACTAGATTAATCCACATATTTTTATCCATCCATTTGATTATGATGATGTCGTTGATTGCTTCTATCTGTGAGTAGTTCCCTTTGTTCTTGGGAAGATGGAGAAACCCTAGAACTATTATGAAATGAAATAAATATGATCTATTACTTGTGTCCATGATCTATTGATTTATGATATTGTGTTTAATCACTCTCTCTTTAGATGATATGTGTAGTCGGCCACATATCATTTTTCTTCGGGACTAAAAAGAGGGTGAAATCCTAAGGACGTGTATGAGAGTATGTGAACTGTTACTTGTGATTATAAGCATTGGCTTATAACCTACACGGTCTAAGGAGGAATAAACAGAGATTCACTAAGATAATTATGTTATCCACGGGGAAACCCTTAATTGCGGTCGTCCTTATGAGTGGCTGTTCTGAGGCATCGCAGTGGTTATTTAGAGATGACCTCATCACCCGACTCAAGAAAGCGATTGCCTACGAGCCTTAGGGTGAACATCTTATTATGGAACTCTCTCCACACATGTCATTACACAAGAAATAGGTTATCCTAATTATAATTAATTACAGCATGCTAGTGGTGTACCTTACATCCCTAAGAATGCTTTATCCCTATTAAGTTCAAACACCTTTCCCAACGCATTTGCAACGTTCTTTCTTTTACTTGTTTTATTTACTTTTCTTCATTCAACCAAAAACCTTTCAAACATCCTTCACTCAAAATCAAAGGCAGCTTACAAGTATCCTTTGGTAGACTGTGATGAGGGGCATAAAGACCTTAACCAAATATCTCTCTGTGGTTTCGATACTTTTATTTCAAAATTAGCTACAATTGATCTGTGCACTTGCAGTCATCAAGGTATTTTCTAGCACCATTGCGAGGGAGCTAAGCGCTTTTGGTCTTTGTTCTTAGTTGCTCATTCTACTAATTGTTTACTAAAGTGTTCGCTAGTTTTAGGTAAAACCATGACTGCACTCGGACTGATGAATCAGCTTGTTGCAACCAAATACCTCAGGAAGTTTAATAGATGACTTGTTAAAGAATTCCCGAGCGGGAGCGAACTAGAATATGAGGTTAATCCTTGTTTTATTGCTATTACTAAAGAGAAAACTTTTGCAAGAGATGATCCAGATGAGGATCCCTATAATCATTTAATGCATTTTACCGAGTTATGTTGAACGCTTAAATTGAGAGGCTATTCTGATGTTGAATTGAAACTTATTTTTTTTTGCCAATCTCTAACCAACACTACTTTAGCTTGGTATAGAATATGCCCTTTAGAGAAAATTGACACTTGGGAAAAGCTTAAAGGAGAATTTGTATTTCGATTCTTTCCCAAACCGAAGATCGCTGAAGTAAGAAGGGAGATCACAAATTTCAAGAACCACCCAGGTGAAGGCTTGGTAAGATCTTTTAAAAGGTATAAATCTATCCTTAATAAATTTCCCTATCATGATTTACCTGAATGGTATGTTCTACACATTTTCTACGGGGTACCTAATCAAGAGATCAAACATGAGATAGACACAAATTCCGGAGGTTCTTTTATGAATTTAACTATAACTAAAGCTTGGGAACTCCTAGAACGAATTCGTCACAATAGAGAAACTTGGGGATTTGATTTAGGCAGTGAAGGATGGATAGAAATTGAATATGATTATCTCAATGCCTATAAAGAATCTGGTAAGGTCAAGGAAACTGCTAACAAACTTCAACTCGATAATGATATTATATTGCAAATCCTTTAGTCCTTTACAGAACATATTGAAGCTCCAAAGAAAGATTGGCTTCAATACACTCCACCACCCGAGCAAGTGGAAGATGTTGAGACAGAAATTGCAGCTGACATAGAGCCATCGAGGGAGTTACCCCGTTGTGTCAAACCCCTTCCTTTCCCAAGGACGACAAGAAAACATATGATGACTCAACAACGCGAAGAACATTTTGAAGTACAGAAAATGTTCCTAAAAAAATTAGAAGAAGAGGCATGATGAGTCCAAAATTGAAGCATATCTACCTTTTGTTTTTGCATAAATAGAGTAGGGAACTTTGTATTTCACTGCGTCTACACACACTATTTTGTTCTTGTTTCAATAGATTCCCAAATCATTGAGTCATATATGAAAATATCAATTAGAGCTGTCATATTATTTAATTATATGATATTTATAAGTGATAAAAGTCATTTTATGGATTTGCCTTCGCACCTGAGAGAATACCAAGCAAGGAGGAGGCATCAGTACCGATAACGACTAGTGGTACTGCCAGAGCCCGACCGTACTGTCTGCCCGTACAAAGCACCATTATGACCGCCTTGTCAAATACTTTCTCCTAGCGAAGACGAGAGGGATATCCGACATTCACAGCCACCAGAAACAACGAAAAACCACATCTGAAAGGGATCTGAAGGAGGAACTTGGCTGGGGGAAAACCCCAGCTGCTTCATGGATCACTGGAGGACAACGCATCATCCCCTTCATCATCAACCAATGCATCTCCATTACCACCATTACCCCCATCTTTCATCTATTAGATCTCATTGTAATTCCAGATTCAATTGTGGTTTGCATTAGATCTACCTTTGTACTTTTATCCATTCATTTTATTATGATGATGTCATTGATTTCTTCCATGAGTGAGTAGTTCCCTTGTTCTTGGGGAGATGGAGAAACCCTAGCACCATTATGAACTTGTAATGAAGATGATCTATTATTGTGTCCATATGACTTGATTGTCTATGATATAATTATGATTTGTGTTTGATCTCTCTCTTTAGATGGTATGTGTAGTCGACCGCATATTATTTGCCTTCGGTACTAAAGGTAAGGATAAATCCTTTGGACCTGTCTTGGAATCATACCCGGAATGCCTCGTGATAGATTGGCATCGGCTCGTAACCTACACGGTCAAAGGAGGATTAAAGAAGGACTCCCTAAGCTAATTACGATATCCACGCGGAAACCATTAATTGCGGTGGTTTGTATGGGTGACTGCTCTTAGACATTGCAGTGATTATTTAGAGGTGACCTCACTCTTGGCTCAACAAAGTGGCTTCCTACGAGCCTTTTAGTGAACATCTTATTATGGAGCTCTCTTCACACATATCATGACACAAGGAGTATGTTATCTTGATTACATATAACAATAATACTATGTTAGTGGTGTATCCTACATCCCCGAGGACGGTTTAGCCCTATTGAGTTCAACCACGCTTTCATACAAACTTGTTACTTATTTCTTTTTACTTGTTTTAATTACTTTTCTGCAAAAAACCATAAACCTTTCAAACACCCTTTACTTGAGATCAAAGCCATCTTATAAGTATAATTTGGTAGAGAGTAACGAGGGGCATAAAGACCTTTACCAATAGCTCTCGGTGGGTTCGATATCTTACTTAGAAACTAGCTACAATTGATCTGTGCACTTGCAGTCATCAAGCTATTTTCTGGCACCGTTGCCTGGGAGCTAAGCGCTTTTGGTCTTTGTTCTTAGTTACTTATTTTACTCATTGTTTTACTAAAGTTGTTTACTAGTTTCAGGTAAGCACCATGATTGCACTCGGACTGATTAATCAGCTCGATGCTACTAAATACCTCAGGATGTTCAATAGAGGACTCGTCAAGGAATTCCCGAGTGGGAGCGAACCAGAATACGAGGTCAACCCTCGTTTTATCGCTATTATTAAAGAGAAAACTTTTGCAGGAGATGATCCATATGAGGATCCTTACACTCATTTAATGCATTTTACCGAGCTATGTTGGACCCTTAAATTGAGAGACTATTCCGATGATGAATTAAAACTTAAAGTGTTTAGCCAATCTCTAACCAACACTGCTTTGGCTTGGTATAGAATTTGTCGTGCAGAGAAAATAGATACATGGGAAAAACTTAAAGGAGATTTTGTGTTTCGATTCTTTCCCAAGGTAAAAACTGCCGAAGTAAGAAGGGAAATTACAAACTTCAAGAACTGACTAGGTGAAGGTTTGGTAAGAGTTAGAAAAGATACAAGTCTCTACTTCATAAATGTCCCCATCACGATTTAACTGAATGGTATGTTTTGCATATTTTTTACGGAGGACGTAATCAATAAATTAAACATGAGCTTGACACAAATTCAGGAGGCTCTTTCATGGAGTTAACTATTAAAGCTTGGGAAATTTTAGAACGAATTCGCCATAATAGAGAAACATGGGGCTTTGATTTAGGAGGCGAAAGGTATAGAAATTGAATATAATTGTCTCAATGCTTATAAAGACTCCGGTAAGATAAACGAAACTACTAATGAACTACAACTGGATGATGATATTATTTTGCAAATCCTTCAGTCTTTTACAGAACACATTGAAGCTCCTAAGAAAGACTGGCTTCATTATACTCCACCACCCGAGCCAGTTTTAGAAGAAGATCCAATAATCACGGCCCCTGTCGAGCCATTAAAGGAGGTATCCCCATATGTTGAACCCTTTCCTTTCCCAAGGATGGTGAGAAAACATATGATGGCTCAGCAACTAGAGGATTAATGCAAAGAGGAAGAATTATTTCTCAAGGAGCTGGAAGAGGAAACACAAAGAAGGAAAACTGAAGAAGAACATGTACAAGAGGTAGAGGCATCAATAAAGGAAGATATTTTAATCATGTTTGCACACTGCAACGTAATTGAGCTAGATACTGAAGCTTCGCAATTCGTTGAAGGTAAGGTAAAAGCTAAATAAGTGGGTAAGCCAATCCTCCCTTGCACTTTTGGAGGAACTTCCTATTATGGCCTTTGTGACATCGATATAGCTATTAAAATTATCCCTTTTAATTTTTATTTAAAGATTCAAAATGAATTAACTCCAGTCGAATTGGAAGATACATTATGACTATAATGCTTGCAGATAAAACACTGAGAGTCCCCATGAGAATAATTAGAAATGTCCCAATTTGTATTGGACCATACAAATATCCCATTGATTTTGTGCTTATTGATATACCTACTGATGTTTATTGTCCCATCATTTTTGGAAGAACTTTACTAAATACCACAGGAGAAAACATAGATTGCAAGAGACAAACTGTGTCGCTCAAGTTTGGTGAAGAGAAAATGGACTTTCACTTCTCTAAATTTTACCATAAGCCAGCTATTCAAGAATTGGATGATGATGAGTACGAATGTGAGAAACAAGGTAATATCGTAAATTTAGCCTCAATAGTCATCAAGACTCCTAATGATGATTTATCAAGAAGTTTATTCAATAATAATAATATCCTCCAAGACGAAGAAAAAGCTGAAATGGATGATTATCTTAACTCCACATCTGAGGTGGACATCGAGATTAATCAAAAATATGAAGAACCCATAAGGAAAGGAGACGAGGACCTTCCTCCTCAATCCTTAAAACTCTACCAAAGGAACTAAAATACAGGTTTCATGATGAGACCAATAAATTTCCTATTATTATAAGTGCTAACCTTGTAGAGACAGAGGAGGAAAATTTAATGAAGGTTCTCTATATGCATTGAAATGCTCTTGGGTATTCGATGAGTGACTTGAAGGGGATTAGTCCCTCGATAGCCACCCATAGAATATTCATGGAAGAAGGAGCTCAGCCGGTCGAGGACTTTCAACGATGTCTTAAACCTCACAAGAAAGGGGAGGTAAGAAAATAAATAATACATTTGTTGGATGCATGCGCCATCTTTCATGTAGAAGTGAGTGAATGGGTAAATCCTGTTCATTGTGTTCCTAAGAAAGGATGGTTTAAAGTTGTTGAAAATGAACATAATGAAATGGTGCCTACTAGAATTGTTGTTGGTCACAGGATGTGCATTGACTATAGAAAACTTAATAAGGAAACTCGAAAGGATCACTACCCTTTACCATTTATAGATCAAACTTTAGAAAGGCTTGCTATGCATTCTCATTTTTGTTACTTAGACGACTATTCTGGTTTTTCCCAAATTGCTGTTCACCCTGATGATCAACTTAAAACTACTTTTATTTTTTCTTATGGATTTTATGCTTATCGCCATATGCCTTTTGGTCTTTGCAATGCTCCTGCCAGTTTTCAAAGATGTATGACTTCTATATTAACTGATTATGTTGAAAGTATTATGGAAGTATTCATGGATGACTTCTCTGTTTATGGAACTTCCTTTAATTATTGTCTACATAATCTTCATAAAGTTTTTGCAGAGATGTGAATACACTAACTTAGTCTTGAACTGGGAGAAATGCTATTTAATGGTTCAAGAAGGCATAATGCTTAGTCACAAAGTCTCAGGTAAGGGAATAGAAGTCAATAAAGCAAAGATTGAAGCAATAGAAAGGATACCCCCTCCCTGAGAAGGTATAATAAGCTTCTTAGGTCACGTGAGATTTTATAGAAGGTTCATTAAGAACTTTTCAAAAAGTGCTAGACCTTTAACTAACCTTCTTCAGAAGGATGTTCGTTTTAATTTTGATGAAAAGTGTCTCACTTCCTTCAACATATTAAAACAAGCTCTCCTTGAAGCACCCATTATTAAACCACCTAATTGGAAGAAACCTTTTGAGCTATTTTGCAAGGCTAGTCATGAAGATGTAGGAGAAATTCTTTATCAATATGATGGTGATGATCTTAATATCATCCATCATGCTAGTCACACCTTAAACGGGGCCCAAAAGAACTACCCTATGGCAGAAAAAGAATTCTTCGCAGTCGTTTTGTCCTATGATAAATTTAGATCTTATATCATGGACTCTAAAGTAAGAGTACACACTAATCGTGTTGGCTTGAAAGAAATCCTAGAAATGACTGATGTTAAGCCAATAATGATCCATTGGACTTTACTTTTGCAAGAATTTGATTTAAAGATCCTACAAATAAAGGAAGAGATGGAGGAAACATTCATGGACACTCAAGAGGTTGCTCATCCTAAGGAGGTGTCATCCATGTATATACCTGTGGGAACCACACTACCAAAAAGGAAGTTCTCTATTTCTTCTTGCAATGGTTTTAGTAATTTTCTACAACCAGTTTTATTCGAAGAGAGGAAGAAAAAGATACTCAAATGAGTTCATGTTCCCTCGATGATCGTAGCTTATGAGATCCTAAACCTATCTTTGTTCTGGATTATATTATTTCTTTTTGCATATCTAAATTCCTTTCGTTTTTCTGAGTTCATTGCCGGTCTTACATGATCGGTACGGGTGGGCAGTACGGTCGGATCAACCCGTACCGCTGGTCTTTAAGACATTGATGCCTTGGTTTTGTTTTCGCATAATTGGTACGACCACACCACACCATACGGGCCTAGCCCCCGTACAACTGGTCGTTATCTATTCTATGACTTTCTTCTACTTTTTGATTTGTGTTGAAAAAATGATGAAAACTAGAGCCACAAAGTCAGTACGGACAGGCAGTACGTGCAGAACCCGCCCGTACCACTTAGTTGGTTGACTAGTACCGACTTCAGTGCATGGTATTTTTGGAAACAACCCGGTATGGATGCACCGTATGGGCGTCCATCCATACCAGCTGGTCGTTACAATCGCAGTTTCTTTCTTTTGCACTTATTTATTTCCGTACTTGATGGGATTCTTTTCTTGGGTGACCGTTTTCCTCTCAGTACGAATTCTACCCTATTTCTAACCCTTTATAAGTCTTCCAAAAGGGCTCTAGCCTTGTATTTACAATACAGATCTTCTCCACATTACTTCTTCCTCGTGAGAGCTTTGTAACCATGTCCTTCACACGGGGTACCCTTCAAGAGAAGTAAGATCTCTATGGATCATCCTCGAGGGTTACTGAGGAAGACAAAGCTGATGTGCCAGAAGAGAAAGAGTTAGAAGACAAGGATGGATTCAAGTTGATAGAAACAATAAAGGATGGGTGTGAGGTGTTCAGCCTTGGCATTGGAAAAGAAGGCGACTTCGACGAGGTTCAACTTGATCTAGAAGGAGATGGGGAATCTTCTTGGAGAAAATGAAGAGACAAGGGGAGGAGATCCAAGCCTCCCTAGACAAGCTCGACTGCCACATTAAGAGGATCTAGGTAAAATCTCCAGAATCTTCTAAACATATTGAACTATTGCATCATTACCTGGACTAGATAGATCTGAAGATAATGAAAGGGCTTGAAGCTAACCTCAACATCAGTCTTAGATCCATCAACACCCAGAAGCAAACAATAGAGATGTACAAGGCTCTTGTTGAGTAGTTGGAGAAAGTTAGCAAGCAATGCCGGATCCGTATATTGATCTTGGAGACATCAAACAAGATGCTCTGTGCAAGTCTTCGTGATTCCAGAGTTTCCCCCTACAAACTAGAAGAGAACGCCACATCATCAAATAATCGCAAGGGATTATTTGATCCACCCAACTTGATTCCAATCTTCAGGGATCTATGAGAACCTTGTAATCTATCTTATAATTTTAGCATGTTTACTTTTCTGCACGCATGATTAGACTTTAAATTCCAGATTTGCATTAGTTGCATCAACTTCGAGCTCCCTTTGTTCAAGAGAAGATTTATATCCATTGAGTTACGAGACTTTATGATAATTGACGTAGTGTTTGATTCATGATTATTATATTAGATGATTGAACTAGGTTGAGTGTTATGATAATTGTACAACTATCATGATTTTAGGGACTTCCACACCAACGAAAGTATTGATTAAGTAATGAGAAGAAGAATTCTGGTAGCATATTATAATTAAGAGTTTTTGGAAGCCATTAAAGTAGTGAGCATGATCAAATAGCTGTGCTTGAAGAAAAAGAGAAAAGGGAGCAAGTAAAAATATAGATATAAAGCTATCAAAAGAATGAGAAGAGAGCATCTATCAAAAGAATCAAGCGTAAAAAAAGAGAAACTGATCATGAATCTTCTTTACCAAACTTAGTCTCTAAACTTTGTGATTATATGATATGTTGAATCACTAGCAGCTTCTTATGATTTCATTAATACTAGAAAAGGTGTGGAAGCCTCTAAACTATGTAATGTGTAAGGGTATGGTAATACCCCCGAAGTACCTCTACATCCGATGTTGTATTCCTATTTCAATTTCTACCTCATTTATTATAACGAATCGTGTCTCATCATGATGATATTGTCCATAAGCCACCATATTGCTCGGTGACGAGCAATAGCCTAGCTTGGGGGAGTTGATGAATCCAAAATTGAAGCATATTTACCTTTTATTTTTGCATAAATAGAGTAGGGATCTTTGTATTTCACTGCACCTACACGCACTATTTTAGTCTTGTTTCAACAGGATCCCCAATCATTGAGTCATATATGAACATATCAATTAGAGCTGTCATATTATGTAATTATATGATATTTCTAAGTGATAAAAGTCATTTTATGGATTTACCTTCACACCTAGGAGAATACCAAGCGAGAGGGAGGCATCAATACCGATAACGACCAGTGGTATGGGCGGAGCCCGCCCATACCAAGCGCCATCGTGACCGTCTTGTCAAATACTTCTCCTAGTGAAGATGAGAGGGAGATCCGACATTTACAGCCACCAGAAACCACGAAAAAACACATCTAAAAGGGATCTAAAGGAGGAACTTGGCTGGGGCAAAATCCCAGCTGCTTCATGGATCATTGGAGGACAACGCATCACCCCCTTCATCATCAACCGCTGCATCTCCATTACCACCATTACCCCCATCTTTCATCTATTAGATCTCATTGTAATTCCAGATTCAATTGCGGTTTGCATTAGATCTACCTTCGTACTTTTATCCATTCATTTGATTATGATGATGTCATTGATTTCTTCCATGAGTGAGTAGTTCCCTTGCTCTTGGGGAGATGGAGAAACCCTAGCACCATTATGAACTTGTAATGAAGATGATCTATTCTTGTGTCCATATGACTTGCGTGTCTATGATATAATTATGATTTGTGTTTGATCTCTCTCTTTAGATGGTATGTGTAGTCGGCCGCATATCATTTTCCTTCGGGACTAAAGGGTGGGAGAAATACTTTGGAAGTGTCTTGGAAGCATACCTGGAATGCCCCATGATAGATTAGCGTCAGCTTGTAACCTACACGGTCAAAGGAGAACAGGGTGTTGCCTCCTCTCCATAGTTAGTGGTAGGATAAACAACATGCTGGACCGATACTAGTAGGGGAAGGAGAGCCTAGCCCCTCGTCCCTTCAGAGAAATCTCTCTAGATCAGAACGTGTTGTAGAACAGGGTGTTTCCTCCTCTCCACAGTTAGTGGTAGGATACGCAACATGTTGGACCGATACTAGTAGGGGAAGGAGAGCTTAGCCCCTCGTCCCTTCAGAGAAAGCTCTCCAGATCAGAACGTGTCGTAGAACAGGGTGTTGCCTCCTCTCCACAGTTAGCGGTAGGATACACTACATGCTGGACCGATACTAGTAGCGGAAGGAGAGCTTAGCCCCTCGTCCCTTCAGAGAAAGATCTCCGGATCAGAACGTGTCATAGAACAGGGTGTTTCCTCCTCTCCATAGTTAGTGGTAGGATACGCAACATGCTAGACCGATACTAGTAGGGGAAGGAGAGCTTAGCCCCTCGTCCCTTCAGAGAAAGCTCTCCGGGTCATAACGTGTCGTAGGATTAAAGAGGGACTCCCTAAGCTAGTTACGATATCTAAGGGGAAACCCTTAATTGCGGAGGTTTGTATGGGTAACTGCTCTTAGACATTACAGTGGTTATTTAGAGATGACCTCACTCTTGGCTCAACAAAGTGGCTTCCTACGAGCCTTGTAGTGAACATATTATTATGGATCTCTCTCCACACATATCATGACACAAGGAGTATGATATCTTGATTACATATAACAATAATACTATGCTAGTGGTGTATCCTACATCCTCGAGGATGTTTTAGCCCTATTGATTTCAACCACACTTTCATACAAACTTGTTATTTCCTTTTGCTTGTTTTAATTACTTTTCTATAAACAAACATAAACCTTTAAAACACCCTTTACTTGAGATTAAAGACAACTTATAAGTATACTTTGTTAGAGCGTAACAAAGGGCATAAAGACCTTTACCGATAGCTCTCTATGGGTTCAATATCTTTACTTAGAAACTAGCTACAATTGATTTGTGCACTTGCAGTCATCAAGGCACAAGCAAGAGAAACTAATCAAGTAATTATGCAGGAGATAGGTAAACCAACTAAGGAAGATATCGTAACCATGTTCACATATTGCAACGTGATAGATCTTGATACCGAAGCTTCACAATTCGTTGCAGGAAAGGTAAAAGCTAAGGATGTTGGTAAACCTATCCTCCTTTGTACCTTTGGTGATCTTCTTACTATGGCCTCTGTGATATTGGAAGAACTGTTAATGTAATCCCGTACAATTTTTTTATCTCAAATTCCAAAATGAACTCATGCCAACTGAATTAGAAGACGCTAATATGACAATAATGCTTGTAGATAAAACACTCAGAGTTCCGATGGGAATAATTAGAGATGTTCCAATTTGTATTGGACCTTACAAGTGCCCTATTGATTTTGTACTTGTTGATATACCTACTGATGTTTATTGTCCAATTATTTTTGGGAGAACTTTCTTGAACACCGCAAGAGAAAATATTGATTGCAAGAAAGCAATTGTTTCTATCAAGTTTGGTGAATATAAAATGAATTTCCATTTCTAAAAATTCCATCATAATCCTGTTATTAAAGAGTTTGACGAGTATGCATATGGGCAGGAAGCGGAAGGTAACAATCTTTCCTCCGTACTCATTTAAACTCCCGGTGATAATTTAGCAAGAAACCTGGTTGACAATAATAATATACTTGAGGATATAGATAAAATGGAGATTGATGATTATCTTGACTTAACCCTTGAAGTAGATCCTAAATTAATCAAACTTATGAAGTACCTATAATGAAAGGAGATGAGGCTCTTCCTCCTCCTACACTCAAAACCCTTCCTAAAGAATTAAAGTATAGGTTTCCTGATGATACTAATAATTTCCCTATTATTGTAAGTTCTAATCTTGCAGATAAGAATGAGGAAAACTTAATGATGGTCCTCATAATGCACTGAAAGGCCCTTGGATATTCAATGAGCGACTTAAAAGGGATTAGCCCCTTGATAGCCACTCATAGAATATTTATAGAAGAAGGAGCTCAACCGGTCGCAGACTTTCAAAGGCGACTTAAACCTCATATGAAAGAAGAAGTAAGAAAGGAGGTAATTCACTTATTAGATACATGAATAATCTTCCATGTGGAAGAAAGTGATTGGGTGAGTCGTGTACACTGTGTTCCTAAGAAAGGTAGGTTTACTGTCGTTCCAAATGAACATAATGAAATGGTCCCAACTCGAACTGTCATTGGTCATAGGATGTGCATTGATTATAGAAAACTTAATAAGGAAACTAGAAAGAATTACTATCCTTTACCGTTTATAGATCAAACTTTAGAGAGGCTTGCCATGTATTCACATTTTTGCTATCTAGATGGTTATTCTGGTTTTTCTCAAATAGCTGTTCACCCTGATGATCAACTAAAGACAACCTTCACTTGAGCGTTTTGCTTATATGCGTATCGGCGTATGTCTTTTGGCCTTTGCAATGCTACTGCCACCTTCCAAATGTGTATGACAGCTACATTTGTTCATTATGTTGAAAATATCATGGAACTTTTCATGGATGATTTTTCGGTATATGGAACCTTATTTAATCATTGTCTCCATAATCTTCATAAAGTTTTGCAAATTTTCTATAGGACAACGTTATTTTTTGTCATTTTCTAAAACATATTGTCTGATTATGTCTTTGCCAGGCACCCTTACAATTTTGTGGCGCATTTGCCAGAACACACCACGTGGCTAAAACACACTGTCTGGTTATTAGGTTCTCACCAACTAGTGGTTACATCTTATGTTCTTAAAACCCTTTTGAAAAATCAATCCCGTGTGTGTTTGATCTTCACAATTCATGTAGTGAAATTATGAGGAATGTCATTATACAAAAAATGAAGCTAGAGATAACAACTTTGGAAGACTTCGTGTAATGACTTGCAAGGCTCTGTTTAATTTGCATGTTTTTGTTGCATAATCAATAAAGAAGAACCATATTATAAAAAAGATCCACCATTGTGAAATTGTGAGGAGATCACCAAAACAAACTATTATGCATCACCATACGAGGGAGAAAGAGTCGCTGACCCTACAACATTTGAAACACACTACTATATCTATAGAGACGAAGAGATAAAGATGGTCATCCAGTGGAATTGCATAGAACATATAATATTATATTCTCATTAATAGTCATTAATGTAAAATATTTGATTAAAAATATTTCCAACCTTGGCCTTCAATGGACATATTATACTCATTAAATGTCAGTAACTAATGCAAAATATTCGATTTAAAGTATTTCTGCCTTTGGCCTCCAACGACTAGAAATTTTGAATTATTCCTAACGGCCACAAAAGCCCACGACGTTCCTATAAAACATCCTTCTATACCTATCATCCTTTCTCCACTAATTAGTACCCTCGCCCCTCTCTACAACCATTATTACGATTGTTCATACTACAGGTTGACAAAAGGTGTCCACAAAAGTTGAACAAGCAGATGACTAGTTTGGATATGCTGGCAGTCAAGTGCACCATAGATTATAGTCAAGGACTCAATCATAATGAAGAAAAGGAGGAGGAAAAATCCAAAGTGGTGCAGGAACATCCCATACCTGCCGCTGATGCAAGTAAATGCTACAACCATATGTAAGAAATTAGGGACGAAGAAGCTAATGATGTGCGGGAACCTACCATACCTTCTACTGACATAATAAGTCCGGGAAACTTCCATCTTATATATTTTATTTACGTTTTTTCCTAAATGGAAACTTAGCCCTGGCGTCTGGGTCAGTAGATGCATGCAGCCCTTTATTACATTATTCTTAATTCAAGGTTTACAAAATATTACATCATGGATCACACAAGGGTTGAAACATGTATCAACTAAGCAAAACATGAAATGACTCTGCATCAACATGATATCCTATGATCAAAATGCCAGCTGCACTAGGTGTAAAAATATCCTGCACCACCGACTCTAGTCGGCAGCACCCAATATCCATAGTGTTGCGTTTGTCCGTAGGTTGTAGGAAATACCATGTCTGAGTAGCCCGTGGAATAACCTGCATAAAAGAAGTATTTTTTTCGAGATCAAAAGAAGTATTTTTTTGATTTGTTAAATATATAGTCATTCCGCATGTTCCACAATTCCCATAGTAAAGCACATACACGCACTCGAATTTGTACTTTATTTTATTTTGGAACACCTATTAGCCAATTTCCAAAAATATTATTCATACTAATAGGAAGAGTAATAATAAAAGCCATATGCACAATACGTCACACTACTTTTGCAAGGGGCACAATATAAACAAATGTTGAATTGATTCATCCTGAGAACAAAAACAACCTATCTTACAACCTTCACGGTTTCTTTTTGTCAGGTTGTCTTGGGGAGTAACACTTTACGGTACAAGAACCACATAAAAGTTCTGATTTTTAGTGATACTTTTATTTTCCAAATATCTAGATAAAATATTTACTGACATGATTATCCTTTCAAGAATCCAATTTATCCTTCGTGTGTAGAAAAGGAGGAACAAACCAATAAAATTATGAGAGGCCACATAAAGCTCTTCCTTATGGGTTAAACTTCCATTCGTCCATATTTATGGAAAAGGTATAAAAAAGAGATAACCTCATTATATTAATTCTATATTAGGATCAAATAAGAGATCGTGGAGTTTTATTTGTATACATTCAGAGTCCTAGATTTTTACAATAGTTTGAACATCGTTTACTCCTCCCCTAATAATTCATACATAGGTACATGCATCTTCTTTATTGTTATTTATGTAGAGCAAAAAATATGTCACCTCAATAAAAAAGATAGAATACAAAGTGATATCAAGAACTAGACGTATCTTTGTATGCATATCATATTGCATTCGTATTTGTTACAATGCATGCTAGAAGACACACACACACATAAAAGCATGCAATTCATCCTAGGCTTGCATGTCACTAGTAATGTTCTAGGAGCGAGAGTTCCGTTGAGGTGGGAGAGGTGTCTAAACTGAACAACACAGAAATTCTCACATAATAAAAATTAAGAAATAAAGTACCGATAAATATTCCACATTAGACGAAATATACAAGACACTATCGAGTTTATGTATTTTATTGAAATCTCACACAAATCCATTGGTATGTCAATAATACCATATACATAATACAAATGAGACAATATGATATATGGATTGCGACTAAAAGGTAGGTACATGTATGTGTTTACACAAAATAAAAGACCTCCGCCAATCTGTTATTATGTGCAGTTATGGCTCAATTTATGATTAATGAACTATAGTGTTTTATATAACTTATAATCCGCCTTAAAATATCTATGAACTTTCACATCTAAAAAATGTTCCATTCATTTTTGTACTATTCGCGTGGTTTTGAAATTTTGAAGCTGCAAGAAGAGGGATCCAAAGTGGCGAAGGAGCATGACGTGCCCTTGGTTCTTGTAAGATGCAACAACCATGATCAAGAAAAAGATAAGGAACCCAAAGTGGTGGAGGATCACACCATGTTGCCTGCTTATATAATTCAAGACATCAATCATAGTGAAGAAAAAAAAGTACTACGTGAGTCTGAGATAGTGGAGGAACATTCCATGGCATCTGCTAATGCAAGAAACACCGCAGAGGATTGTCCACAAATACTCAGAAGGAGAAACCTTGAGGGAATGTCAATTCTTATAGAAGTAGAACATTACAAATCTAGGTGTGTCACGGATCGCACGAGAAAACAAACTATACCACGATCAAGGTTCAAGGATCTAAAGATTGGGATGTTCAGTAAACCTATTTGCATTGACAACTCAGAGCCAGAGTCACACTAGATATGGCATGGTGTTTACAAATTTTGATAAATAGTAAAAATTATATCCATTTTCCAATTGATTGTTGAAATTATACCATTGCAGTTGCTATGTTTGATTTTTGGAATAAAATTTCAAACAATAAAATATTATTCAGACATATGTCAGATATGTGTGTTTGATCTTAGCCGACCTTTGGATTATTCATTAAACATCATGTACTAACATAATTTCGGTAAATGATGTATGAATACCATTATGTTTCTTGTTCATTATGTTGTCATACTTTATAGTAAACCTATTTTAATAAATCAGAGTAAATAATAACGCATGAAAGTTTGAGCCAATTCTGCTATTCACGTCGTCCCGATTCTTTTTGGTCGTGGCATGGATGTGGGGGAGGCCACATGTCACCATCGCAGAGGAGCCCCCTCTCCCAGGGAGGCGGGGCCTCCCTGTCCAGGATTCCCTGTCGTTGGTAGCTCGCATGCCCTTTCCTGCCCCGCGTCGCCGGATGGTTGGCCATGCACCGTCCCCCGGTACACGCGTTAGGGGTTGTGCGTGACGACACTCTTCATGAAGGCGTACAGATGGGGATAGGGTTCCATACCCGCCGGGTTGTGGAGCCCATCAACAGACGACGTGGCAGCGAAAACCCTCGCCCTCCATAGGTTCTCGAGGCCGACAGCCAAGATGGCGGTGGAAACCCTCGCCATTTACGGATTCTCACGGCCAAGAGACAAGCTGGCAATGGATACCCTTGTGGGCCACGGGTTCTAGCGGTCGAGAGACAAGATGGCAGCATAAACCCTTGCCATTTGTGGGTTCTCGCGATCGACGAGCTAGCAGTGAATACCCTAACCATCCATGGATCCTCACCGCGAGATCATGCGGTGAGCCCTGTTCTCCCGTGAAATCCAAATATCTTGCCAAACATTAACTCAAGCACCATCGCCAATTCGCTTCAGCAGTCTGAGCTGAAGAGCTTCTCCAGCTAGTGTCTCCCACCAAGTAGCTGAAGTTAGTTGGGATTGTAGCCTGCTGGATTTCAAAATCTAGGCAATATAGACCTTTTAGGACCTTGGCACATAAGGAGGTGGGATCGATCATCAATCTCCAGGCATTATTTTTGAGTAGAGAAATATGGAGCACCTCAGGGTCCCTAAAACCCATACAACCTCTTATCTTAGGTTCGGTAAGATCCTTCCAAGATATCCAATAAAGAGACCTCCGATCCAAGGAACTACTCCACCGGTATCTTTCAATACTTGACGTAAAGGTTTTACAAACCTTATTTGTCGGTTTAAAGAAACTCAAGCTATAAAAGGACATCTGTGGCACCCGCAAGGAAGCACTTGCCATCATACGACGAGAACGACCTGTCGCGGCGACGTCCCAGACACAGCAAAGGGACCGTGACTACGACGCCCGCGACGAGATCATGCAGTGCAAGGTCGACAAGCTGCACGCCAAACACGCCTACTCCTCCGAGTACGAAGATGAGGACATGGAACTCTATGGCGCCAGATGCTTCAGTAGTTCCATACAAAAAATCGGATGCCCAAGGGCTTCAAACTGCCTTCGGATAACCCGAAATTCGACAACCTCCAGGAGCCAAAAATATGGCCAGATGACCATATACAATCCATCAAGTGCCATGGAGGATGCAAGAACATGGCTATGCAGTGCCTGCAGCTGCAGCTGAAGGGCACCGCGCGGGCCTAGCTTAACAGCCTCCCCTTCGGCTCCATTCACAGCTGGGAGGAACGGGTGTACATTTTCGTCCGAAACTTCAAGGGCATCTACAAACGACCGGCCTCAATCGAAGAATTGCAGGCCTGCAGCCAAAAGCCTGGCGAATCCCTCCGCTCGTATATCTAGTGGTGGTCCATCATCAAGAACTCCACGGAAGACATTTTCGAGGAGAGGGCAATCGATGCGTTCAATGGCGACGTACATCGTTGAGAGCTCAAGGAGGAGCTAGGCTACACCAAGCCCAAGATCACCGACCACCTAATGGACATCGCGAACCGCTAGGGCGGACCGTGAAGACGCCATCCACAACAGCCGATCATGCTTGGACGACGAGGACGACATTGGCCACAGGCGCGACCGCTGAGGGAAACTCATGATGTGGGGCTATGAGGACCATGACAAAGTCGACATGGTTGCGACCAGCTATGCCGACAAATGCGGCGACGGAAACCGCAATAGCGGATATCACGGTGGCAGATACCGTGATAGCGGTAAGACGACCCAAGTGTGACAACGCTGCACTCGCGATGACGCGCCAACCGGCATGGAGCGTCTATTGGGACCTAGCAACATCCACTACTAAATCGACAAAAAGGATGACAAGAATAAGTCAAGCCACCTCCTCAAGGACTATCGCAAATTCTAGAAGCTCCAAGATGCGTACGCCCAACTGCAACATGATGCAACAAACCAAGGGTACGAGACTATACCAGAACCTGTAGGCGCGCCACCACCACCACCTGGTGGACCTGCACCTCCGGCGGCCGTGCCAGCCCAAAAAATGGAGCGGAGAAGTACCCAAGCCCACTAGAGAACATGGGAATGATCTAGAAGGGGCTTACGTCCAACAGGACCCAGAAGACAATCACCCGCCAAGTGAACCTGGCCATCACCTCTCCACCCGCCATCCATGAGTACCTCAGTGGATCCGAGTCTTGCATTACCTTCGATAGATCTGACCACCCACGTCAGGTCCCACGCCTAGGCCATGCAGCCCTAGTGCTTGAATAATAGATCGGTGGCTTCGAGATGAGCAAAGTCCATGGATGGTGGCAGCGGCATCAACCTCATGTTCGCCAGCACCTTGCGTGCCATGCGAATCCCTCTCTCCAACCTGGAGACATCTGAAATA
The DNA here is from genome assembly GCA_910589775.1 of Avena eriantha. Lineage (NCBI taxonomy): Eukaryota > Viridiplantae > Streptophyta > Magnoliopsida > Poales > Poaceae > Avena > Avena eriantha. The sequence goes on from OU342745.1 coordinate 19,625,495, forward strand.
ACCTTCCACGACATCGTACCCAGGAAAGGAATCTACCCCTAGGCAAGATCCACCTGGACGTCATCTTTGGCACGCCTAAGAACTTCAGGCGTGAACATATCGAGTTCGAGGTGGTCGAATGGTCATCCCAATACCATGCCATTCTTGTCCGCATGGAATTCACAAGGTTCCTTTTGGTACTGCATTATGCATACGTGATGCTGAAGATGCCATGCCCGAATGGCGTCATCACCATCCAGGGGAGCTTCACCAGATCCGACCACTATGACAGGGAATTCAACAGAATATCCTAGTCCTTTGGCATGTAATAGGACCTGGCAAGGCTCAAGGAGTCGACAGACAACAATCTTCCTCCTGTGAGCAATCATAATGCAACCAAGTAATCCTTTAACTCCACTGTCAACACCAAGGAGATCCAGGTCCACCTAACAGACCCCACCAAGACGGCCCTCATCGCCAACAACTTTAGTTCTGCATAGGAACTCACGCTCGTCGTATTCCTCCATGAGCACTGGGAAATTTTTTCCTGGTGTCCCACGGACATGCCAAGAGTTCCCAGGGAATTCGCCGAGCATGCGCTCAATGTGTTTGTCGATGTGTGACCAATCATGCAATTAATGCATCGGCTGTCAGAAGAGAAGGCCAAAATTGTAGGTGTGGAAGTCAATAGACTCCTCGATGTTAATGTCATCTGAGAGATCAAGGAAATCACCTGGGTACCTAACCTCGTGATGTGTGTGGACTACACGTCCCTCAACAAGCACTTCCCGAAGGACCACTTCCCACTACCGTGGATCAATCAAATCATTGATTCCACCGCGGGGGTGAGTAACTCTCTTTCCTCGATGCATACCTAGGCTACAATCAGATCCAGATGAAGGTCAAGGACCAAGATAAAATGGCCTTCATCACACTATTCAAAGTCTACTTCTACAACACAATGCCCTTTGGGCTTAAGAACACATGAGCCACCGATCAAAGGTGCATGTAGGCCTGCCTAAAAAACCAAATTGGCCGCAAAATTCAAGTCTATGTCGATGACATAATTGTCAATACAAAAGAGAGAACAACGCTCATCGACGATCTCCGCAAGACCTTTGATAACCTCGACCGCTACAAAATCAAGCTGAACTCAGAGAAGTGCGCCTTTGGTGTCCCATCCGATCAATTACTCGAGTACCTCATCTTCGCAAGGGGAATCGAGGTAAACCCGAAGAATATAAAGGCCATACTGGCCATGGAGAAGCTAAAGAACATCAAGGGTGTCCAACAGCTAACTAGGCGAATCGCGACGCTTAGCCGATTCATTAGTCAGATGGGGGAGAAGGCCTTGCCTTTCTACCAGCTTCTCCGCAAGACAGACAAGTTCGAGTGGATGAACGAAGCACAAGAAGACTTTGACGACATCAAGCGCCTGCTATCAACTTCGCCCGTCCTGGTGACCCCTTATGAAAAGGAGCCTATGATGATGTACATAGGTGCCACCTACCAGGTGGTCAATACCGTGCTTGTGGTAGAACAAGCGGAGGAAGGAAAAATCCACAGGGTGTAATGGCCTGTGTACTAACTCAATGAGGTACTCATGCCCACCAAGCAGAGGTATCCGCACTACCAGAAGCTGGTGTATGGTGTCTCCATGACAGCATGTTGACTGCGCCACTACTTCATGGAGCACGCAATAGTCGTTGTCAATAACGCACCGTTGTCCCACATCCTCAACAACCCTAGAGAAGTGGGGCGAGTTGCCCTCTGGGGCATCGAGCTATCCCTACGAGCGGTGCACAACAATCAATTCATGGGTGCTCCCAGACTTCCTGGTCCACTGGATAGAGCTCTAGCTACTTGACACCCCAGATATGTCGAGTGTTTGGTCGATGCACTTCGACGGGTCCAAGCGCCAAGAAGGAACGGGAGCTAGTGTCATCTTGACATCCCAGCAAGGAGACAATATGCCATAGTGATGAGGATGAAGTTCCATGCATCAAACAATGAAGCAAAATATGAAGCCCTAATCCACGGGATGCGTATGGCAAAAGCCTGCGGCATAACTCGCCTGATGATATACGGTGACTCTAACTGTCGGGGGGATGACCCCTAGGTAGGCCAAGACGGGACCAACCGGCCGGCTCCCAGGAGCTCATGCCGTTTGGACCCAGATCAAGGAACCACAGCCGGGTGGAACCCCCCACCCAGTCCGCATTCAAGTTTCCCCGGCTGGCCCGTCTAGGCGGGTAGCCAGAAGAACCGATTGGGAGGCCACTCCTAGCCAGCTGCCTCGGATCCGCTGGCCATGGTACGGTGGGGGTGACACTCCTTGCTTAGCGCACCTTTGACCGGATAGGCTAGCTAGCCTGGCTGACGCTACTGGACAACTACGCCAAAGCTAGAGGCTGACGAGGAAAGCTCCGGCTTACGCATGAAGAACCGACTGACGGATAAAGAGCCGGATGACGAGTAAAGCAGGGGCGCTGGACACTGTAGCATGGTCACACCTTTTACTGGAGGCTTGACCGGACCCGGGCCTACCGTTTGGCCTTGTCCAGCCGACCCACTTTTTAAGGCCCAAATCCAAACAGTAAACCCTAGAACCCACCTTGTAAACTATCTCCTCAACCTGTATATAAGGGGGTAGTGCTTGGGTTCTAGGTAGAGAGAGAGACACAAGAGGAAGGACTTAGACAATTTCAAGCAAGAAGTAGCTAAGGAAACAACTCAAGGAGCACCTGTATTGAGCTTTACCTCGCCAAGAGGGCTCCAAACTTGGGTACATCGCTGTGTTTGCAGTATCTGTGCCCATCCCGTTGCGAGTAGCTAACGATAGCATCCTAATTGTCCCCTTCATGCCACCCCCGATGATACTGCCGTGTTCCACACCCCGGCAGTTGGTGCCCACCATGGGGCATAGCGCTTCGGCTGGGATCATATTTCACACGGGACTTCCACTCATAGCTAGTGAGCGGGTCGCCTCTGGCCTCGTCCTCACCCTTAGCTCCTTCGACTGCGTCCTCGACAATGCGTCCTGCTTCGCTGGGGCGATTTTCCCAAGCGGGGGCTCCATCATGCACTTCGGCGAGCACCGCGTCTACGTCGCCACCGTCCTGAGGCCTTCCCTCATGAGGTCGTCACCATCTGCAGCGCACCCGCTGGTTTCTCCACCTCACACGTCGCTAGCGGCAGCATCGAGGTCATGATGGCAGGCTCGGTGGAGAACCGCCGTCTGCCTCTAGAGCGCAATGTGGATGGCCGCGCCACCAACTCACGCCTCCCAAACCAAGACCTGATCAACGCGTCCATCGAGCACCTCCGCAACCCCATCACCCCCACCGTACCATGGCCAGCGGATCCGAGGTAGCCCTGTAGAAGGACATGCCAGCTGGCGAGCCCAAGCCGACCGGAGAGGCGCAATTCAAGCCATCCAAGGGCACGAGAAATATCCTGCTGAACGAGGCCAAGCCGGACAAGTTTGTCCTGGTCGGAGACGGCCTTAAGCGCGCTCATCAACTTCCTCCGTGAGAATCGGGATATCTTCGCATGGTCCCCCAAGGACATGCCAGGTGTTCCGAGGGAGCTCGCCGAGCAATCTTTACATGTCAGGCCGGGTGCAAAGCCGGTCAAACAGTCACTATGCTGCTTCGCGGAAGAAAAAATAAGAACAATTGGGGAGGAGATCACCCGGTTGCTCACAGCAGGATTCATCATGGAGGTTTTCCACCAGGAATGGCTTGCAAACCCCGTACTCGTGCTAAAGAAGAACAAGAATTGGCACATGTGTGTTGACTACACCAGTCTGAACAAAGCATGCCCCAAAGATCCATTCGCCCTGCCAAGGATAGACCAAGTGATCGATTCCACGACCGGTTGCGAGCTGTTGTCGTTTCTGGACGCGTATTCCGGCTACCACCAGATCCGACTGAACCCCGCTGATCAAATAAAGGCAACATTCATCACTCCTTACGGAGCCTACTGCTACACCATAATGCCGTTCGGGCTAAAGAACGTGGGAGCAACATACCAGCGCTGCATGTAGAAGTCCTTGCAGACTCAGATCGACAGAAACGTACATGCCTACGTCGATGATGTGGTGGTCAAGACCAAGGAGCGCCTAACACTCCTTGAGGATCTGAAGGAAACATTCACCAACCTCCGCCGGTTCCAGATGAAGCTGAATCCGGTGAAGTGCGTGTTCGGCGTCCCAGCCGTCCAACTCCTTGGTTTTCTCGTACCTGAGCGAGGAATCGAGGCAAACCCGGAGAAGATCGGCGCAATCGAGCGCATGCAGCCGCCCAAGAACTTGAGAGATGTCCAAAATTTCACTGGATGCCTGGCCTCCCTCAGCCGGTTCATCAGCCGGCTAGGCGAGAAAGCACTCCCACTGTACCATCTCATGAAGAAGACGGACAAATTCGTCTGGACATCACAGGCGGATGAAGCCTTCCACGACCTCAAGCGCATGCTCACCTCACCACCTATTCTGGCAGCACCAGCAGCAAAGGAGCCCATGTTGATGTACATCGCAGCAACCAACAGGGTTGTCAGTGTGGTGCTGGTAGTGGAGAGGCCGGAAGAAGGAAAGGCACAGCCGATGCAACGACCGGTGTATTACCTGAGTGAGGTACTATCACTCTCAAAGCAGAATTACCCTCATTACCAGAAGCTGGTGTACGGCGTGTACATGGCCGCCAAGAAGTTGAAGCATTACTTCCAAGAACATTCCATCCGGGTGGTGGCGTTAGCGCCACTCTCGGAGATCATCGGCAACAGAGACGCCACAGGCCGGGTGGCGAAATGGGCCATAGAGCTCGTCGCCCACAACATACATTACGAGCCGAGAACGGCGATCAAGTCTTAGGCCTTGGCAGATTTCCTCGTCGATTGGGCAGAAACGTAGTACCTACCGCCTTACCCTGATTCCACGCATTGGAAGCTGCATTTCGACGGCTCCAAGATGTATGGAGGGCTCGGAGCCGGAGTGGTCATCACCTCTCCAAAAGGAGACCGGCTGGAATATGTACTGCAAATCCACTTCCGCGCGTCCAACAACGTCGCTGACTATGAGGAACTTGTCCACGGCCTCGAGATGGCAAAGGAAATAGGCATCCGACACATCCTATGCTTCGGCGATTCTGATCTGGTGGTGCAGCAAGTGTCGGGCGATTGGGACGCTAGAGGTGCAAACATGGCCCTATATTGTTTCTTCGTACAATAGCTATGTGCCTGCTTCAAAGGATGCGAGTTTCACCATGTTCCCAGGGAAAACAATGAAGTCGCGGACACGCTCACCCACATCGGGTCAACAAGACAAGAAATTCCGGTTGGAGTCTCCCTTGAGCACCTGCACAAGCCATCAATCATGCCGTCTCCCGCATCCGACTCCATAATGTTGGATGCGGACCCGGGGACTGCCGGCTCCAGGACCTCTGCGACGGCTCCACCGCACCCGGGGACTGCTTCGCCGCACCCGGGGACTGCCGGCTCTAGGACCTCCGCAACGGCTTCACCGTACCCGGGGACTGCTTCGCCGCACCCGGGGACTGCCGACTCCAAGATCCCCGTGATGGCTTTGCCGCACCCGGGAAGCGCCGCCTCTAGCCTAGAGGCTGCCGGCTCCGCTGCTCCACCCGGTCGGCCTTTGGACGAGCCTGACCCGGCCATCCTGGCAGAAGTGAATCTGCTGATGCAGGCGGTGTATGCCATCCGGGAAACCCCAACATGGGCCAAGCCATTCATGGATTTCCTGGCCAGAGGAGAGCTGCCCGAGGAAGAGGTAGAGGCAAGGCAGGTGAAGCGCAGAGCCAGTGCATACACCATCATCAACAACGAGTCTACAAGCACAACATGGGCCGTATTTACCAGCGGTGAGTGAGCCAAGAGGACGGAATCTGGCTGCCGGTCGACATCCACCAGGGCGAATGCGGACACCATGCGTCGTCATGGGCCATAGTGTCAAAGGCATTCCACCATGGGTTCTACTAGCCCATGGCACTGGAAGACACTGAGCAGACCGTCAAAGCATGCAATGGTTGCCAGCGGTTCAGCCAGTAGAAGCACACTCTGTCTGTAGCACTCAAGACAATTCCCATCACCTGGCCGTTTGCCGTCTGGCGGCTAGACATGGTTGGCCCTTTCAAAACAGCCCGATCCGGCATGATACACTTGCTGGTGGCAGTGGACAAGTTCACCAACTGGATAGACGCAAAGCCAATAAAGAAGCTGGATGGGCCAACGGTGGTCAAGTTCTTCACAGACATAATCACACGCTTTGGCTACCCCAACAACATCATAACCGAAAACGACACAAATTTCGCTAAGGGAGCTTTCGCGCGATTCTGCAGAGATAAGGGCATCCGCCTAGACCTTGCATATGTGGCACACCCCCAATCCAATGGGCAGTGTAAGCTACCAAATGCCTAGTCCTAGCCGGGATCAAGCCCCGGCTGATCAAACCACTGATGCGATCCCCCGGCTGCTGGATTGAGGAGCTACCGGCTGTGCTGTGGAGCATTCGCACCATGCCAAACCGGTCCACTGTCTACACTCCTTTCTTCCTCGTCTACGGGGTGGAGGCGGCCCTGTCCACAGACATCGAGTTCGAGGCACCCCGCAAATTTCTCTACACAGAACAACAAGCCAAAGAAGCATAGGAAGACATCGTCGATCTCCTTGAAGAAGCATGTGAGATGGCCTTGTCAAGATCCGACATCTACCAGCAAAGCTTGCGCCGTTACCATTCCAGCCGGATCCGCAACGTCTCGTTTCGTGAGGGTGACCTGGTGCTAAGGCTAGTACAGGACACCAAGGGGAGGCACAAGCTATCTCCGCCTTGGGAGGGCCCATTCATCATCAGCCGGGCACTGCAGAACAACTCATACTACCTCATCGACGCCCGCCAGCCGGAAAAGAACAAGATGGATCGCTCAGATGAAGAAACTGAACACCCATGGAACGCGAGCCTGCTTCGCCCCTTTTACACTTGAACAAGAAGGTTATGTATCTGACCCTCATGTAATGAACAAGCATGGGAGCCTCGACACAATCTCGGGGACTCCGCAATAAATAAGCAAGTTATGCTGCACAATTTGGTTTCCCAGCTGCATTACTCTAACCCCGGAGCCGACGAGCCGTCTCGGGGACTCGCCGGTTGGCCCAGACGGCTGCACGACCGACGCGGCAAAGTACTATGGGTGGTTCCTAAGGCTTCCTCTTCGGTTCCGGCTGCAGACCGCAAGCCGGCTGACAGATCTGGCAAGAGCAGAACGCTCGAAGGCCCCTACACGAAAAAGCCACGAGGAAAACAAAAACGTCTGGACGTCTCGGCTATGCTCGCTCGCCCAAAGACAATGACCAAAACCCAAAGTATTGTGCGGTACGCCTATTAAGCTAACCCTTCAACTCCGGCTAAAATCCAGCAAGGGGACAGCATCAAAACTAGCCTTGCGTGAAACAACAAAAATTGCAAAACTAGTAAATCTAAGATTACAGTTTGAGCTTGCATATGCTTAACCAGGCAAAAAATTTGTTTGTTTCTATGTTTGCATGAGCCAAAGTTCAATGACGAACACCCAAGCCGGAGGCAAGTAGCTTCCAGGCGGCAGCAGAGCAGGTCAAGGAGCTTTGACCCGGCTGTATTCTCCAGCCGGCCCGAACCTCGGGGACTACACCCTGTGGGTGTGCTCACGCGCCCCCACACAGAAACCTACAAACGAACAACACAAAGGAGCTTCGACCCGGCTGTATTATCCAGCCAGCCCGAACCTCGGGGACTACACCCTATGGGTGTGCTTGTGCGCCCCCACACAGAAACAAGCATGCAGAAAATACAGAGCAGAAAGTGCAAACAAAAGAGCACGAGCAAATATACAGAGGGAGGCGATGATCCCACAAGAGTTCAATAACCAGAACACAGACAATTGTTCACACACCACAAAGAAAAGACAAGTTTTTCAGTCAAAAATACTCCTAGCATAACGGGGATCAAGTTCACTCAGGGGCAGAAGGGCCGGAGGCATCAGCTGGAGCTCGGCTGCTGGAGGCAACGTCTGTCGAGGCGGTCTGCGGCGCAGCCGGAGCGTCAATGCATGGCGCATCCGGGTTGTGATAGTACCGCTCCGTGCCCGCTGGGTTGCTGAAGTCCCTGTCGAGTGCGACGAAGCTACCGATCGTCACGCCATAGGAGCGGATGTTGGGAACCTCGACGCGAAGCTAGTCATAGCTGGTCTCTTGGCAAAATCCGCGGTAAAGGCTCTGCAAATCCACATCCGGATACCAGGACTTCAGTAGCGCCAGCACCATCTCCGCGCCGCCACGAGCCGCCCACTCCCGAGCCACGTCCATGAGGTCTGGAGCACCCAAAAGACGATCGTCCAAGGCATCCATTGTGGCCGGTGGGGCAGCTTCGGGCCAGACGTAGTCATATACCTAAAGAGCGGTGGCACGAAGCTGATTTGCCTCCTCGCTGACGACCATCACCAGCTCCCCCGGGTGGAGATCCCGATCCAGATCCGTCTCGGGAATCCATCCCAGTGCCTGATCTGTCGCCTTAGCATACTGAGTTGCAGCCGGAAAAAGAAACAATAATCAATACTGACTACAAAGGGCAAAATGGCAAATTGGCTTAAGTTGAGGGCACTTACTGACAACGATCTTAGCGATCTGGCAAAGCTCCGATAGCGCCACCGCCTCCTTGGCTTTAGAAGCCTTGAGGGCATCCTCCTGGATGGCGTAGAGCCCCTCCAGGTTCTTCAGCGCCTCGGCCCGGGTCTTAGCCACCTTCTTGGCCTTGCCAGCCTTGATCTCCATCTGCTGCTGATGCGCAGTCAGTTGGGCGATCTGGTCCTGGCAGGTCTTGTTGGACCCCTCTAGCCGAGCAACCTCCTCCTTCAGCCGGGCTACCTCGTGGCCCCTGTCTGCCAGTAGAGCTGCAGGAGGGTAACCAATATTCAACAAGAAGCGTGAGAAATTGCGCAATCGAGAAGATACGGCAGAACAAGAAATCTTACGGCCCAGGTCCCGCTAGGTCTTGGCGGCGTCGATGAGAGCCCTCTGCGCAAAAAGAGAAGTGAGAACAAGTCGTGACGCAAGACGGCGAACAAGCATCAAGATTGGCAACAGAACACATACCTCCACGGAGGCCCCTAGCGCCTTGGCTTGGCCAAGCCCCTGCTCCAGCGCCTCCACCAGCTGTGGGCCTGGCCAACGGCCAGAGGCGCCGCCTTCGACAACTGCGCCAGGAGGGCGTCCAGCGGCGACGCAGCCCGAGCCGACGTCCAGCCGGTGACCTGGAGGTCGTCATCGCTCACCGGAGCTGTGGAGGGCCCAACCTTCGGCTGGACGGGGGCCTCCGGCTGCGACAGCACCACCGGATCCTCCACCCGGTAGGCGCTAGAGTCAGCACCCACCATCGAGCCGGAGGGAGGCACGGCCGTGCCGGCGCGCCCAAGCAGAAGACCCTCAGCAAGCCGAGAAACGGCCCCGGCCCGGTGAAGCGTCGCAGGCGCGTCCGACAGCACCACATCCATCGCATCCGTCCCAGCCCCAGCCGGCTGAGCAGATGACGCCTCGAGGGCCGGAGCTGGCGCAACCTCAGGAGCCGAAGCCGGCGCACTACCCTCTGCAGCAGGCGGAGGGGTGGACGCGGTGGCAATGGTCACGGAGCAGGGAAAGGCCATCGCCTCGCTGCGGAAAACACAAGGAATGAGCAACGCAGATGCGAGCAAGTCAACGCAAGTACTGGGAGGACATAGGAAAATACCCGACAACGCTTGGCATGGTGGCCGCGGGACGGGGACGGCGTGTCTTCTTGGCGCTGCCTCCGGCTGGAGAAGCACTGGTGGTGGCGGCCCGCTCCCCCCTGCCCCTGGGCGTGGCGACCTCGGCCAGGTCCACATCCTCACCATGAGCAGCTGTTCCAGTGCAAGCAAAACATCAGGTTTGTGGCTAAAAGCATAGAAAGGGCAAAGCAGACAAGGACAAAGGATAAACTCTCACTGGTTGGGAAATCGCAACCCTCAACGGCCCACATGGGGAACCGCTCTGACTCCACTGGCGGAGCCTTCGCTGGGTTGAAGTCAGCGGCAAAATTGGGGAGCTCGTTGTCCCCCATACCGTCCTCCGCTAGCTGTGCCATGAAAAACTACTCAACAAGGGAAGATAAGAGGCACGAAACGGGAGTCCCTCAGGAAAATCCACCTGGCGAAGAGCAAGAAAGACATACCTTCGGCGGAAGCCGGCCGCGGTGGTACGGCCGGCAGGAGAACTCCCAGTCCTCCTCCAGCGCCTTCTTCGAGATGGTGGCGATCCATTCGCGGAGGGCGGCGTACGACAGATCCTGCCGGGATACCCGAGTGGGATCTAGATGGCCGGAGAGGTGGCACATCTTGTGCGACCGATGCTACAGTGGGAGCACGCGGGTCGCCATCCAGGACAACAAAATGTCCCGGGCGGTGAGCCGCTCCTTCTCCATGAGGATGGCCAGCCGGGGGCCCATCTGGTCAATGTCGCCCTGGGCGCCCAAGTGCTGGACGCTCTTGGCCTTCCGGCTGGAGGGGACGTTGGCAAAGGCGGGGCCTTGATGAAGTCCATGTCGGTGTTGTTGCGCTCGTAAAAGTACGAGCGCTGCCAGAGCTTGACGGTGTCTGGGAGCTCCAGGCGCGGTATGGGTGCCGATGGACGTGGGTAGATGGTGCAACAACCCGTCTCCGTCAAGGGGCCGCCCTTCCCCACCACCTAAACCTTGAAGTAGAAGAACTTCAAGAAGTTCAAGGTGTCAGTGCAGACGCCAAGGAATGCCTCGTAGTAGGCCGAGTGATGCGACAACATCGACACGATGTTGGCTCCAAAGTGGTGGAGCTGCAGGTCGAAGGTGATGAGTAGCTCCAAGAAGAAGCGGCTTAGTGGCAGCCCAAAGCCGCGAGCAAAGTGGGCGAGGAAGACGACGGCCTCGCCAGGCTAGGGGTTGGGCACCCGCTCGCCCTCCGGCGTGAGGCGGTGCTTCACCAGCCGCTCTGATGGCAGGTACCGCCCGCACCGATACTTCTTCACCAGCTCATCAGTAACATACGAGCCGCACGACCTGCCGGCGACCTCGGGCAACATCTTGTTCGGAAAGGTGGCCGTGGTTGAAGCGCAGGGGCCCGCTGTCGAGGAGGAAGAGGAACGGCGCCGGCGACCAGGATGTGGTGGCGCAGAGGAGCAGTGGAGGGCTAGAGCGCAAGGGAGAATAGGGGCGGCAGGCACAGGGAGACGAAGTGAGGAGCCACCGCTCCTTGGCGTACTAATTTATCGATGAAGAAGGGCCATGTTGGTTCCCCTCCCTCTGCGCCATGTGGCAAGCAACTGCCCCACTCCCCCATGCTGTTTCCCCTCCCTCTACGCCACATGGCAAGCAACCGCCCCACTCCCCCATGACAGTTCGGGACGGATCGCGTGCGCCATCGCAACACGTGCAGAAGATCCCATAGAAGTTACTGTTGGAGGCAAACCAAGCCCATGATCTCCAAGGAGACGCAATGATGAAGGCGTGCGCGTGGTTACCAAAAAACTGCAGCAGCAGACCCAGAAGTCAAACGGACGCGACGCGCGCCAAAAACGGCAGGCATGGCTGACGCGAGCACCGACAACAGCAAACTGGCGATCCCTCTCCTGGCCGGGTGTGGCAGCCGGTCAAGAAGATCACCGCTCACACCCTGTGGGTGGGGCCATCGGCTCCATAGCTGGTAAACCCCAGCCGGAAAAACAGCATAGAATCCTAAGCCGGTACAAGACAAAGACTACAAGACAAATGAAAACGACAAAGCATCTACACCATCAGTCATTTCAAATGAGCACGCAAGAACTTCTCCACGGGGCCATGTCCTAATGCGCTCGGGGACTACTGTCGGGGGGATGACCCCTGGGTAGGCCAAGACGGGACCAACCGGCCGGCTCCAAGGAGCTCATGCCGTTTGGATCCAGATCAAGGAACCACAGCCGGGTGGAACCCCCCACCTGGTCCGCATTCAAGTTTCCCCGGCTGGCCCGTCTAGCCAGGTAGCCAGAAGAACCGGCTGGGAGGCAGCTCCTAGTCGGCCGCCTCGGATCGGCTAGCCATGGTACGGTGGGGGTGACGCTCCTTGCTGAGCGCACCTTTGACTGGAAAGGCTGGCTGGCCTGGCCTGCGCTACTAGACAACTACGCCAAAGTTGGAGGCTGACGAGCAAAGCAAGGGCTGACGAGGAAAGCTCCGGCTTACGCATAAAGAACCGGCTGACGGATAAAGAGCCGGATGACGAGTAAAGTAGGGGCGCTGGACACAGTAGCATGGTCCCACCTTGTACTGGAGGCTTGACTGGACCCGGGCCTACCATTTGGCCCTGTCCAGCCTGCCCACTTTGTCAGGCCCAAATCCAAATAGTAAACCCTAGAACCCACCTTGTAAACTACCTCCTCAACCTGTATATAAGGGGGGTAGTGCTAGGGTTCTAGGTAGAGAGAGAGACACAAGAGGAAGGACTTAGATAATTTCAAGCAAGAAGTAGCTAAGGAAACAGCTCAAGGAGCACCTGTATTGGGCATTCGGCCCCTTCGATAGTAGATCCTTGCAAGAGTAGGAGCTTTACCTCGCCAAGAGGGCTCCAAACCTGGGTACATCGCTATGTTTGCAGTATCTATGCCCAACCCGTTGCGAGTATCCACCGATATCATCCTGATTGTCCCCTTCATGTGATCCCCGATGGTACTGCCGTGCTCCATACCATGACACCAACCTCGTCTTACAAAAAAGAATGAACAAGTCTGACGCCCTCAACGACAACATGATTGCCTACCGCGACCTCTACAATTCACTGGAAGGATACTTCAACGCCTGTGAACTCCGGCACATCAGCTCTGAAAGTAACGAGGAGGCCGACAAGCTGGCCAACATTGGCTCACCTACACCTCGGTACCGCCCGACGTATTCTTGGAGAAAATATGCAAATGCTCCATCAAGCTCCAGCCAACCAATGGCCCACCAGAAGAAGCAACTCACTGGGGGGCTATGCCATCCGAAGACCTTGAAGCATCCACTACAGCAGAGCCAGCTTCTTTGCCCGAAGGACCCATGGAGGTCATGCTCATCGAGCCCTCCTGGACGCATCCATATATCACATACCTGCTCAGCAAGAAGCTTCAGAAGAACCTGACTGATGCACGACACATTATGCATCGCTCAAAGGCTTTCACCATCATCAACAACGAGCTTTACAAGTGAAGCATCACCGGAGACCTCCAGCGGTGTGTCACCAACAGTGATGGCAAAAGCATCCTCCTAGTATTCCGTGAAGGCACCTGAGGGCACCATGTTGGCAGTTGCACCCTCGTCGCCAAAGCACTACGAGCAAGCTTCTACTGGCCAACCGCAATGCATGGCGCTAAGGACATCATCAAGAAGTGGAATGCCTACCAAAGGTTCATGGACAAACAACACACACCGGGCTCCTAGCTTTGGACAATACCATTTGCCTAGACCTTTGTGCAATGAGGACTCGACATGGTTGGCAAGCTGCAAAATCCTCACCTGTAGGGTACATGTACCTCCTCGTTGCAGTCGACAAGTTCACAAAGTGGATCGAGGCTACGCCCGTCAAGTTCTTTGAGTCCATCGTCTACAGGTTCAAAGTGCCTCATAGCATCATCATCGACAACGGCACAAACTTCACCTCGAAGGTGTTCCAAGACTTTGGCAAGGGGTTGGGCATCAACATCAGCTACGCCTCTATGGTGCACCCCCAAACCAATGGCCAAATCTAAAAGGCCAACAGCCTCGTCTGCAATGGCATCAAGAAGAGACTCCATTGACCTCTCGAGTGCGCCGCCGGAGCCTGGGCTGAGGAACTCCCCTCGGTGCTGTGGAGCCTGTGCACAACTCCAAACAATGCCACTAGCTACACACATTTCTTCATGGTGCAAGGTGCCAAAGCGGTTCTTGTGTTATGACAGATGTGGAAGGGGATTCAGCAGTAACTGCCCGACGTTCTTTACCAACATTTGATTTCCTAATCATCAACACTATTACGGAAATGCCAAGGGACTAGAATACGCAGTTGATGGCTCAATGCACGGTGCCCAGAAAAATGCTTGATGGTGGTGTTGATGTAGAGCTCGTTGGGAATCCTAAGAGGAAGGTATGATGAGCACAGTAGCAAGTTTTCCTCAGTTATGAAACCAAGGTTTAATCGAACCAGTAGGAGCAAGGAAACACCTCAAAGGTGTTACTAGCCGAGCTTTGGCAGGGCGCAGTACCGGTGCTAGTAGCAACGTGGAGACCTGCACAACACAACCACAGAACTTTATCCCCAACTTGCGATGAGGTTGTCAATCTCACTGTGTTTTGTGGAAAACAAAGGATTAAACGTATCGAATGGAAAGAAGTAAAAGTTTGCAGAAGAAAACACAAAGCAGAAACAGTTTATAGATTGTATGTAAAGTAAAGGACCGGGATCCATAGTTCACTAGAGGTGGCTCTCCTTAGATAGATAACATGCTGGGTGAACAAATTACAGCGGGGCAATTGATAAACACCGAGAAAGCAATACATGCATATACTAATCATCTTGACTCCTTTGAGAATTGATTGGGCATTACAACATAATACATAGACCGCCATCCAACTACATCTATGAGTAATAATCCACCTTCAGGTTATCATCCGAACCCCCTCCAGTATTAAGTTGCAAGCAACAGATTATTGCTTTACGAACTGCGTGTAAAGTAAACAATACAATTGTTCTATGAACAAAGGATCGTTGTTTTCTCCCTAGTAGCAACAACACATCTAGTACCTTAGAGATTTATGTCACTTCCCCAGATTACCAGAGGCATGAACCCACTATCGAGCATAAATACTAACTCTTGGAGTTGCTAGCATCTACTTGGCCAAGATAGCTACTAACAATGGAAAGCATGCAAGATCTCAAATAACAAAGACATGCTAGAATCAATAATCAATCTGAAATAGCATCTCAATATCCATAGGATCTCCGCAAACACAACATGTATGAATTACAAATAGATGATCTTGATCATGAATGGAGCTCACAAGATCTAAAAATGAAAGCACAAAGGAGGAGAAACCAGCCATCTAGCTACTACATGGATCCGTAGTCCAAGGATGAACTACTCACGCATCACACCGGAGGCTTGCATGGTGATGAAGAAGGCCTCCAGGGTGAATTCCCCTCTCCGGCAGGGTGCCGGGAAGAGCTTCAGATCCCCTCGATCTAGGGACAGAGACGACGGCGGCTACTGACTCTTTCGTGAATTTTTGATCGGGTACCTAAGGTTTTTGTCCCGAGGGCAACTTATAGGCGGAAGGAGAGGCCGAGGGGGTGCTGGGGTCGGCCAGACCACCCCCTGGCACGGGCCAGGCCTGGCCGCGCGGCCAGGTGGTGTGGCCGGCCCCCAGCCCTTCTCCGTCTCGTATTCTGGCACTTGATCCCTTCCGGAAAAATAGGCACTTTGGCTTTTGTCCCGTCCAATTTCGAGAATATTTATTTTCTGACTTTCCTGGAACCAAAAACAACAGAAAACAGGCAGCTAGCACTGTGGCTCTTGTTAATAGGTTAGTCCAAGAAATCATAATAAAAGTACTCCAGAGTTGGAACAAAACACAAGAAAGTGGATAAAACCAAGCATGGAACATCAAAAATTATAGATACATTTGCAATGTATCAGCAGTTGTTCCTCATCATTTTCCTAGCCCTATCCTTCTCAATTTCGACGAGGGGCGCTTCATTACATGAATAAAAAACACAACCATTAGATGAATGGTTGAAATGCATGGGGTGGGGGGAGAAAGACGACTCAAACAACTAAGGTTTTCTATCAGGTTATACTTCATTTAATGCAAGTAGATTAACTAGAAGGATAAGCATGAGCTAGGCATATTACACATGAGGACCTACGCAGATTACACAGTTCAAGACTAAGCACATACACACAAAATACTAAATTAACTAGCAGCATAAGCATAACCATGAGCTAGGCACGATTCAATAAGAAGATTACAAGCATAAGCTTAGCTTAGGCTAGCGGCCCAGGCGTTGCTCTAACACACATACAAACTCCATGATCTTACAAGTTCCACTTTTATTTCACACCGCCGGGATCCGTAAGCAAAAGAACATGATATTAACGGGGTACAAAGTACAAGTGCAATGTTGAAAGCGTTCCCCATGAAACATGGTTCTGCTAATTTCAACTTATAAAGAGCAAGCATATACGCAACAAAGAAGTACCCAATGGTTCAAGTTTATTAGAGGCAATAAAGTAAAGTGTGCCATCAAGTTCGTGAGAGCTTTAATCACTAGATTTCTCATAACAAGTGGAAGGTAAACAAAAGCATGAATATACTTGGAATAGCATAAGCTAGTAGGTAGGTATGGTGGACTCTTTGGAAAAACTTGGTTTAGGGAGTTGGATGCATGAGTGGAACTCATACTTGGTTGCGGAGGCTAGCAAAAGACTGGGAGCGACAAACTAAGAGAGCAATAAGGGCCATAATCATGCAGAGCGACAAAACATCATTGATCAAAGCATAAAGTGATACTACAAGTTGAAAACTAAAGGATCATAAAGGCTATGGTGACTTGAGATAGTCATAACATGGTGTGAGCATGCGCCAAGTCAACCCAAATAAAGCATCAAAGGAGAATACCACTATACTATGCTTTAATATGCTAAAACAACGCATGATTCATCCAAGGCACATGAAGCAATCTCAATTGTTTATAACAATTCATGCTACAGCAAAGAATACTAAGCATAAATCCAAAACAATATCGAGCATGTCATGACAAAGCATAGGCCACAGTCAAAAACGAGCTCTTTTTTACCACATAAGCATAAACTTTCCTACTCTTTTCCAAACCAAACCAAACTATTTGTAAACCAAAGTGTGAAAGAGGGGGTCCAACCAACTTATTTTGAAAACTAAGCAAACCAAGCAAACTAAGAACCAAAACGAAAACGAAAAAGAAGACGCTCCAAGACAAACACAACTGTGCACGAAACAATAAAAATGAAGCGTTTGGAAGAAACCTGGAATTTTTATTGATGAAGAAGGGGATGCCTTGGGCATCCCCAAGCTTTGACGCTTGTACTTCTTGGATATTTCTTGGGGTGACACGCGTGGCATCCCCAAGCTTGAGCTTTAGTCCATCCTTCATCTCGTTACTCATTCCTTCCATACACCTGAAATTTTTCCTTCATACAAAACTTCACACAATCTCATTAGCAACATTATGGCACTTAAGATAAACAAGTCTCAAGGTTCAGTTATAACACCAAATAAACTTCCATTAGAACACTAGCTACTGTAGCACTTCCCTCAAAAAGCTCAATTCCCCAAAGGAACTCAAGAAGGAACTAACAAGAAGCAAATGCAGAAAATGGCAGAAATCTGTCAAAACAGACCAACAGGTAAAGACGAATTTTTTCGAAGACCTTCTGTTGCTCAAATAAAAAAGTGTTGAACTAACGAAAGTTAGATAACAACCTGGGGAAGAAGCACAAAACATTACAGCTCAATCCGACGTACAGAGATCTCTCAGGAATTTTTACGGTGAAGCACAGAAATCTGTTTCGGGACAGCAACTTTCCCAATCATTACTTCACTCTCATTAGAGGTTACTCTTGGCAAAAAAGCAAATAGAAAGGATAAGGAGAGGTTATTACAGAGGTAATAACTTCCAAGACTCATCTAAAACTCTTGGGTTATCTCCCAACAAGTACTTTTCTTTAACGCCTTTAAGTTAGGCATGATAATTTGAGAAGATGCTCACATAAGAAATATGAGTTGAAGTAAAAGAGAGCATCAAGAAGAAAATTCAAAACACATTTAAGTCTAACCCAGTTCCTATGCATAGGAATCTTGTATGTAAATAAATGCACAAAGAACAAAGTGACGGGCATAGGAAGATAAAACGAGAATAACTTCAAAACATTCAGCACACAGAGAGGTGTTTCAATACCATGAAAACTTCTACAACCATATTTTCCTCTCTCATAATAATTTTCAGTAGCCTCATGAATAAACTCAACAATATAGCTATCACATAAAGCATGCTTTTCATGATCTACAAACACTAGAGCTTTATTATAAATATTTTCAAAAGAATCCTTAGGAACATAACATTGACCCTCCTTTGATAAGCATGGGGGTATTCAAATAATGTAAGGGATAAAGAGTTACTCTCATTAGAAGGTAGGCATGGGTAGATCCATTCTTCCTCCTTTTGTCCATCACTCTCCTCCTCTTTTTCATCTAATGAGCTTTCAGGTTCAGCAATTTCTTCTTCCATGGAGGTTCTAGCAGGCGGTGGTTCATCTATTACCTTAGCAGTCATAAAACTGTTCCCAAATAGGAAACTGAATGAGCTATCCATAATGAAATAGTGATTGGAGCAGAGCTTGTCATAAAGGCAACTTAAGAAAGGAACTAATTTTTTTGTGTTTTTCAAATAAGAAAGCAAAACAAGTAAAACTATTTTTTTTGTGTTTTTTGAAGAACAAAACAAGGAAACAAAGCAAAAAGAAACTAAGAAAAACAAAAACAACAAAGTAAAGAGATTGGTTATGAGGGACTCCCCTTGTGAACATGTCCTTGACTCCCCAGCAACGGCACCAGAAAAATGCTTGATGGCTCAATGCCCGGCGCCCGGAAAAATGCTTGATGGCGGTGTTGATGTAGAGCTCGTTGGGAACCCCAAGAGGACGGTATGATGAGCACAGCAGCAAGTTTCCCTCAGTTATGAAACCATGGTTTAATCGAACCAGTAGGAGCAAGGAAACACCTCAAAGGTGTTACTAGCTGAGCTTTGGCAGGGCGCACTACCAGTGCTAGTAGCAACGTGGAGACCTGCACAACACAACCACAAAACTTTGTCCCTAACTTGCGATGAGGTTATCAATCTCACCGTGTTTTGCGGAAAACAAAGGATTAAACGTATCGAATGGAAAGAAGTAAAAGTTTGCAGAAAGAGAACACAAATCAGAAACAGTTTATAGATTGTATGTAAAGTAAAGGACCGGGATCCATAGTTCACTAGAGGTGGCCCTCCTTAGATAGATAACATGCTGGGTGAACAAATTACAGCGAGGCAATTGACAAACACCGAGAAAGCAATACATACATATACAATTCATCTTGACTCCTTTGAGACTTGATTGGGCATTACAACATAATACATAGGCCGCCATCCAACTGCATCTATGACTAATAATCCACCTTCAGGTTATCATCCAAACCCCCTCCAGTATTAAGTTGCAAGCAACAGATTGTTGCTTTACAAACTGCGTTTAAAGTAAACAATACAATTGTTCTATGAACAAAGGATCGTTGTTTTCTCCCTAGTAACAACAACACATCTAGTACCTTAGAGATTTCTGTCACTTCCCCAGATTACCAGAGGCATGAACCCACTATCGAGCATAAATACTAACTCTAGGAGTTGCTAGCATCTACTTGGCCAAGATAGCTACAAACAATGGAAAGCATGAAAGATCTCAAATAACAAAGACATGATAGAATCAATAATCAATCTGAAATAGCATCTCAATATCCATCGGATCCCCGCAAACACAACATGTATGAATTACAAATAGATGATCTTGATCATGAACGGAGCTCACAAGATCTAAACATGAAAGCACAAAGGAGGAGAAACCAGCCATCTAGCTACTACATGGATCCGTAGTCCAAGGATGAACTACTCACGCATCACACCGAAGGCTTGCATGGTGATGAAGAAGGCCTCCAGGGTGAATTCCCCTCTCCGGCAGGGTGCCGGGAAGAGCTTCAGATCCCCCGAATCTAGGGACAGAGATGACGGCGGCTACAGACTCTTTCGTGGATTTTTGATCGGATACCTAGGGTTTTTTTCCCGAGGGGAACTTATAGGCGGAAGGAGAGGCCGAGGGGGTGCTGGGGTCGGCCAGACCACCCCCTGGCGCGGGCCAGGCCTGGCCGCGCGGCCAGGTGGTGTGGCAGGCCCCCAGCCCTTCTCCGTCTCGTATTCTGGCACTTGATCCCTTCCGAAAAAATAGGCACTTTGGCTTTTGTCCCGTCCAATTCCGAGAATATTCATTTTCTGACTTTTCTAGAACCAAAAACAACAGAAAACAGGCAGCTGGCAATGTGGCTCTTGTTAATAGGTTAGTCCAAGAAATCATAATAAAAGTACTCCAAAGTTGGAACAAAACACAAGAAAGTGGATAAAACCAAGCATGGAACATCAAAAATTATAGATACATTTTCAATGTATCAGCAGTTGTTCCTCATCATTTTCCTAGCCCTATCCTTCTCAATTTCTATGAGGGGCGCTTCATTACATGAATAAAAACACAACCATTAGATGAATGGTTGAAATGCATGGGGTGGGGGGGGGGAGAAAGACAACTCAAAGAGCTAAGGTTTTCTATCAGGTTATACTTCATTTAATGGAAATAGATTAACTAGAAGGATAAGCATGAGCTAGGCATATTACAGATGAGGACCTACGCAGATTACACAGTTCAAGACTAAGCACATACACACAAAATACTAAATTAACTAGCAGCATAAGCATAACCATGAGCTAGGCACGATTCAATAAGAAGATTACAAGCATAAGCTAGGCACAGTTCTATACTAAGCACATAGACACAAAACATTGACAAACAAGCAACATACACATGAGGAGCAATTTGCATACCAACTGGCTGCATCTTCCCTATCATTGTTAACCTCGAGGTGGTGGAACTAGTGCTTCTGGGTAGTTGATGTCCACTTGCCCTATGTGCTTGCAAAAAAGAATAAAGATTAAGGGATAAAGTAGAATGTTGCATGCAAAATAGAATAAAGAAGTTATATTTATCAAGCATCCATGCCATGGGCTGTTTATGTATGAGCAATGAAAAAGGCAATGATACACTAAGCACACACAAATAGGCAATGATGCATGCACATAATGGTGATGCATGGGAACAAACTTGCCAGGACACAAGTAAGCATGAATGGGTAGTACATTATAAAGCATGCATCTACTTAGGATATAAATACACAA
This sequence comes from Avena eriantha, assembly GCA_910589775.1. Taxonomy (NCBI): domain Eukaryota; kingdom Viridiplantae; phylum Streptophyta; class Magnoliopsida; order Poales; family Poaceae; genus Avena; species Avena eriantha. Next base: position 19,646,551 of record OU342745.1, read on the forward strand.
GTAAACATGAATGGCTGCCTAGTAAAAGATAGTAATGAGCAAGCATGCCTTGATATATTCACTAGAGTAATAAGGAGGTAGTAATGAAGAAAACGAATATGCCTAGTAATGAATAGCAAACATGTGGTAGGAACAAGCAAGCATCACTTAATATCTGCCTTGATGAACAGGATGAAATCCATACATTAGAGGCAGTAGAAAACTTCCCATCTTCACTATAGCAACCCATCTTTCTATCTCACCGCTTTCCCTTGGTTACTTAACTTTGTTTCGCTTAGTCTAACCTGCAAAAGCCCTTGCCACTTTCCTGTGATGAACTTGTGGTTAGATAGTTGTACCAAATACACACAGAATTGAAGCATATATATAATTAGATAGAAGTACCATCTTATAACTAAATAAATAAATTAGCATCTATATAATTTACCACTACTTATCCATCATGCATTTTAAATAAATCAAGATCGAAGTACAGAGTTCAACAAAACTAGTACTACTGCAAGGATGGATACCTTGCAGAACCATATCCAATAACTATAATAAAAAGCACATATCACATGAATAAGGAACATAAATGCTATTTAAGAAATAAGAAAAAAAATAAAGCACACATAATAAGAGGTAAATATCACTAAGGGGGACAAGATAATACTTCAGTGTTCTTGCAAAGGATTAGTAATTGATGCTTCTAGTTCACCTTTAATAAAATTTTCACCAAAAATATTCATGTAGTTACAAAACAAACCATTAAAGGTATCTGAATAGAGAACGAAAGTCCCACTCCACACTGAATAATCTATTATACAGTTGACTACTCAATTTTAGGTTGGCACAGATCACACATCATCTCCACCTAAATTCACTAAAACATTTGATGGATGTGCATATTTGGATATCATGAACAACATCACATCTTAGCAGTCCTAACATGGGAACATGAACAACAGATATCAGCAAAGCATATCAGAATATTATACACACTAACCTGACTTGTATAGAATCTACTGCTTGCAACATGAAAAACTATTCCCTAATACAGTAGGAGGCCTAGCCTTAACAGCGGGTATTAGCCTAATCTAATCAAAACCATAATCTAATCAAAAGGCCACAAGCATATGGGATTTTAGATTAATCTATCAGGAGGCCTAGCCTAACCTAATCATCATCAAAACACTAACACATCATCCAGATAGAGCACGGTTCCAACCCTGGCTAATCTAACCAAATCACATCTAATCTGAACATGACGGCCAAAAATAGCCCTAGCTAATCTAACTGAATCAAGCTGCAAGAGGATAAGACGTAACGAAAACCCTAGCCCTAGCATGGAGGGCATGCCCTAGACATGGAAAGCAAGCCCTAACCCTAGACATGGCAAGCAAGCCCTAATACTAGCCATAGCGCGTGATCTAGCAGGATACTCATGCGAAAGAACTCGAACTGGAGGGCAAGAACCGAAAGAAATCGAAGAGGAGGGGAAGAACCAAAATAACTCGCCTGAGCCGATCTAAGAGGAGGACCGTCGAGGGTTTGTCCCGAAGGTGCTGCCGTTGTTGCTAAGCGTCTCCTTCCTCCTGCATGGTCGTTGTCATTGAGCATCTCCTCCCTCCTGCATGGCCGTTGTCGTTGAGCATCTCCTCCCTCCCATGTGGCCGTTGTCACCGAGTGTGTCCTCTCTCCCGCGTGGTTGTCGGTGGCGTGGTTCAGAGGTGGGGATTGGAGATCTGGGGATGGGTGGGTGCGGTGGGGTGGGGTTTGGCTGGGTGGGCGCGCCGGTTTGTCCAAAATATCTTTTCACCACGAAATTTTTGGTGCGGAAAAACCTAGGAATGCAGGAAGAGTGGGGGCGAGAAACTTTTCGGGGAGAACTTGGGAGGCGAGAAGAGAAGTGGTGGGAAGAGTAGGAGGCGGGAAGAATTGGAGGAGGAAAGTGGGGGAAATTTTGACAGTACTTTTTATAAGTTTTTTCCTTTGTAAAATAAACACAATTTGAGTCCAACTATGTAAATTGTACCATTTTAAGTCAGTTTTAACATTTAAAAAAAGAGCATAAACTAAAATTCATTCAAATAATATCGGCATGGCATACAACAAAGTTATAGGAGAAGGTTTCCAACTTTATTGTACAAAAACTTATTTTTTTTATTTTCCATGCATCACGAAACGGGTGTTTTGTGAAGCATCTATCAGGAATATGTTGCAAAATTGGGCCGACACATTTTTATAAAATATTAGACCCTATTAGGTATACAAATGATCAATTGTTGGCAAATCCGTCCTTTTAGACACTCCTCATGAAAAAGAAAAATCTGCGTCGATTCGGCACGATCTCTGATAGATTAGAACTAGGGGTGATTCAAATCATGCTCATTATTTTTTCTAAAAATCATTTTTAACTTCACAACGGGTAATACAATAGTAAATTTGCAAGGTTGCACCCCTAGCAAAGAACGGCCACGCCCGCGCTTTTCAAGATGATTTCATGGGTAATTCAAAGGTTGCACCCCTAGTTTCCTCCCACACTTGTAGAAAAATTCTACCTATTATCGCATGGGTGTGAACAGGCTCTCACCCGGGTGCTATAAAATACCTAGCTAGGCCTCCCACCACACTTTTGAACATATGATATGGACACACGCAAGTTTTCGAGGCGTTCCGGCATTCTGGCACCCTTTCATAGCGAAACTCTAATCGAGGGGCCCTGTAGATCTACAACACTAGCGTTCTCTGTGCGAGAGTTGACCGATGGACTTTTATATTTACTTAGGATTTCTTTGTCCATAGCAACATGGTAATCCAAGGTTTAGCCCAAGATTCCACCGATTCTCCATCCGAAGAGACATAGCGGGAGTTTCCTCCCACATGTGCATGAAATTTCTAGGTGTTAACACATGGGTGTGTACAGGCTCGCCCCTGGGTGCTATAAATGCCTAGATAGGCATTCCACCACACTTATGAACGTATGATATGGGCACACACAAGTTTCCGAGGCGTTCTAGTGCACTGGTGCCCCTTTCCCAAACAATTCCTAATCCAGGGGCCCTGTAGATCTACAGCACTAGCGTTCTCCGTGCGAGGGTCGACCGATGGACTTTTCTCTTTACTTTGGCTAGACTTGGACATATAAACATGGAAAACCAAGGTTGAGCCCAAGATTACACTGGTTCCCCATCCAAAGAGACATAGCGGGAGTTTCCTCCCACACGTGCAGGAAATTTCTACATGTTAATGCATGGGTGTGAATAAGCTTGCACCCGGGTGCTATAAACTACCTAGATAGGCCTCCAACCACACTTGTGAACATATGATACGGACACACACAAGGTTTCGAGGCGTTCGGGTGCTCCGACGCCCCTAACCTAGGGGCCCCGTAGATCTACAACACTAGGGTTGTTCGTGTGAGGGTCGACCAGTGGACTCTTAATATTCCTTCGGATTGCTTTGGACATAGAAACATGGTAAAGCAAGGTTGAGCTCAAGATTCCACCAGTTCCCCATCCAAAAAGACATAGCAGGAGTTTCCTCCCATACGTGTAAGCAATTTCAATGTGTTACCGCATGGGGTGTGAACAAGCTCGCATCCGGGTACTATAAACTGCCTAGATAGGCCTCCCTCCACACTTGTGAACATATGATATGGAAACATGCAAGTTTTCGAGGCATTCTGACGCACCGGCACCCCTTTCCCAGAGAATACCTAATCCGGGGCACCGTAGATCTATAGAACTAGCGTTCTCCGTACGAGGGTCGACCGATGGAATTTTCTATTTACTTTTGCTTTCTTTGGCCATAGCAACATGGTAAACCAAGGTTGAGCCCAAGATTCCACCGGTTCCCCATCCAAAGAGACATATCGGGAGTTTCCTCCCACACTTGTAGGAAGTTTCTACGTGTTATCGCATGGGTGTGGATAGGATTGCACCCGAGTGCTATAAACTGCCTAGCTAGGCCTCCCACCAAACTTGTGAACATATGATATGGACACGCGCAAGGTTTCGATGTGTTCCGATGCACCGGCGCCCCTTTCCTAGAGAATCCCTAATCTGGGGGACCCGTAGATCTACAACACTAGTGTTCTCCGTACGAGGGTCGATCGATGGACTTTTCTATTTACTTCGGTTTTATTTGTCCATAGAAACATGGTAAACCAAGGTTGAGCCCAATATTCCATAGGTTCACCATCCGAAGAGACATAGCGGGAGTTTCCTCCCACACATGTAGGAAATTTCTACGTGTTATCGCATCGGTGTGAACAGGCTTGCACCCGGGTGCTATAAACTTCCTAGATAGGCCTCCCACCACACTTGTGAACATATCATATGGACACACGCAAGTTTTCGAGGCATTTCGACGCCCTTTTCCTAGAGAAAGCCTAACCGGGGGCCCCCGAAGATCTACAGCACTAGCATTCTCCGTGTGAGGGTCAACCGATGGACTTTTCTCTTTCCTTTGGATTGCTTTGTCCATAGCAACATGGTAAACCTGGGTTGAGCCAAGTTTCCACTGGTTCCCCATCTGAAGAGACATACCAGGAGTTTCCTCCCACACGTGTAGGAAATTTCTACGTGTTATCGCATGCGTGTCAACAGGCTCGCACCCGGGGTGCTATAAACTTCCTAGATAGGCCTCCCACCACACTTATGAACATATGATATGGACACACACAAGTTTTCTAGGTGTTCTGGCATTACAGCACCCCTTTCTCTGAGAAAACCTAATCGGGGGGCTAGTAGATCTACAACACTATCATTCTCCATGCGAGAGTTGACCGATGGACTTTCTCTTTACTTTGGATTTCTTTGTCCATAGAAACATGGTAATCCAAGGTTTAGCCGAAGATTCCACCGGTTCTCCATCCGAAGAGACATAGCGGGAGTTTCCTCCCACATGTGTAAAAAATTTCTACATGTTATCTCATGGGTGTGAACAGGCTCGCCCTCGGGTGCTATAACTGCCTAGATAGGCCTTCCACCAAATTTATGAACGTATGATATGGACACACACAAGATTTCGAGGCGTTCTGGCGCACCGGTGCCCCTTTCCCAGACAATCCCTAATCCGGGGGCCCTGTAGATCTACAACACTAGCGTTCTCCGTGCGAGGGTCGGCCGATGGAGTTTTCTCTTTACTTTGGCTAGATTTGGACATATAAACATGGAAAAGCAAGGTTGGGCCCAATATTCCACCGGTTCCCCATCCAAAGAGACATAGCGGGAGTTTCCTCCCACACGTGCAGGAAATTTCAACATGTTAATGCATGGATGTCAATAAGCTTGCACCGGGTGCTATAAACTGCCTATATATGCCTCCAACCACACTTGTGAACATATTATTTGGACACACGCAAGGTTTCGAGGCGTTCCGGTGCTCCGACGCCCCTTTGCTAGAGAAACCCTAACATGGGGGCCCCATAGATCTACAGCACTAGCGTTGTTCGTGCCAGGGTCGACCAATGGACTCTTAATTTTCCTTCGGATTGCTTTGGACATAGAAACATGGTAAAGCAAGGTTGAGCTCAAGATTCCACCGGTTCCCCATCAAAAAAGACATAGCGGGAGCTTTCTCCCATACGTGTAAGAAATTACTATGTGTTATCGCATGGGTGTGAACAGGCTCGCATCCGGGTGCTATAAACTGCCTAGATAGGCCTCCCACCACACTTGTGAACATATGATATGGAAACATGCAAGTTTTCGAGGCATTCCGACACCCTTTTCTTAGAGAAACCCAAACGGGGGGGGGGGGGGGGGCGTAGATCTACAGCACTAGCATTCTCCGTGTGAGGGTCAACTGATGGACTTTTCTCTTTCCTTTGGATTGCTTTGTCCATATCAACATGGTAAACCAAGGTTGAGCCCAAGTTTCCACTGGTTCCCCATCTAAAGAGACATACCGGGAGTTTCCTCCCACATGTGTAGGAAATTTCTACGTGTTATCGCATGGGTGTCAACGGGCTCGCACCCGGGGTGCTATAAACTTCCTATATAGGCCTCCCACCACATTTATGAACATATGATATGGACACATGCAAGTTTTCTAGGTGTTCTGGCATTCCAGCACCCCTTTCCCCGAGAAAACCTAATCGGGGGGCCAGTAGATCTACAACACTATCATTCTCCATGCGAGAGTTGATCGGTGGACTTTCTCTTTACTTTGGATTTCTTTGTCCATAGCAACATGGTAATCCATGGTTTACCCAAGATTCTACCGGTTCTCCATCCGAAGAGACATAGCGGGAGTTTCCTCCCACATGTGTAGAAAATTTCTACGTGTTATCTCATGGGTGTGAATAGGCTCGCCCCCAGGTGATATAACAGCCTAGCTAGGCCTTCCACAAAACTTATGAACGTATGATATGGACACACACAAGTTTTCGAGGCATTCCGGCGCCCCGGTGCCCTTTTCCTAGACAATCCCTAATTCGGGGGCCCTGTAGAGCTGCAGCACTAGTGTTCTCCATGCAAGTGTCGGCCGATGGACTTTTCTCTTTACTTTGGCTAGATTTGGACATATAAACATGGAAAACCAAGGTTGAGCTCAAGATTCCACCGGTTCCCCATCCGAAGAGACATAGCGGGAGTTTGCTCCCACACGTGTAAGAAAGTTCTAGGTGTTATCGCATGGGTGTGAATAGGCTTGCACCCGGGTGCTATAACCTTCCTAGATAGGCCTCCCACCACACTTGTAAACATATGATATGGATACATGCTTTCGATGAGTTCCGGCGCTCCGACGCCGCTTTGCGAGAGAAATCGTAATCCTAGGGCCCCGTCGATCTACTGCACTAGCATTCTCTGTGCAAGGGTCGACCAATGGACTTTAATCTTTCATTTGGATTGCTTTGTCCATTACAACATGATAAACCTAGGTTGAGCCCAAGTTTCCACCGGTTCGCCAAATGAAGAGACATAGCGGCAGTTTCCTCCCGGACCTGTAGGAAATTTCTACGTGTTATTGCATGGGTGTGAACAGGCTTGCCCCCGAGTTCTATAAACTTCCTATCTAGGCTTCCCACCACACCTGTGAACATATGATATGGACACACGCAAGTTTTTGAGGCGTTCGGTGCTCTGGTGCCCCTTACCCAAAGAAATCCTAACCAGGGGGCCTCGTAGATCTACAACACTAGTGTTCTCCGTGCGAGGTCGATCGATGGACTTTTATCTTTCCTTTGGCTTGCTTTGGACATAGCAACGTGGTAAACCAAGGTTGACCCCAAGATTCCACCGGTTCCCCATCCGAAGAGACATAGCGGTAGTTTGCTCCCACACGTGCAGGAAATGTCTATGTGTTATCGCATGTGTGTTAAAAGGCTCGCACCCAGGTGCTATACAATGTCTATCTAGGCCTCGCACCACACTTGTGAACATGCAATATGGAAACACATAAGTTTTCGAGCCCTTCCGGCACACCGGCGCCCCTTTCGCAGAGAATCCCTAATCCCGGGGCCCCGCAGATCTACAGCACTAGCGTTCTTCATGCGAGAGTCAACCGATGGACTTTTCTCTTTACTTTGGCTTTCTTTGGCCATAGAAACATTATAACCAATGAGTCCAAGTTTCCACCGGTTCCCCATCCGAAGAGACATAGAGGAAGTTTCCTCCCGCATGTGCAAGAAATTTCTATGTGTTATCGCATGGGTGTGAATAGCCTCTCCCCAAGATGCTATAAAATTCCTAGCTAGGACTCCCACCACACTTGTGAATAGGCAATATGGACACACGTAAGTTTTCGAGCCATTCCGGCACACTGGCATCACTTTCCAAGAGAATCCCTAATCCTGGGGCCCCGTAGATCTACAACACTAGCGTTCTGCATGCGAGGTCAACAAATGGACTTTTATCTTTACTTTGGCTTGATTTGGCCATATCAACATGGTAAATGAAGGTTGAGTCCAAGTTTCCACCGGTTCCCCATCAGAAGAGACATAACAGGAGTTTCCTCCCACACATGTAGGAAATTTCTACGAGTTATCGCATGGGTGTGAATAGGCTTGCACCAAGGTGCTATAAACTTCCTAGCTAGGCCCCCAACCACACTTTTGAACATATGATATGGACACACGCAAGTTTTCGAGCCGTTCCGATTCTCCGACACCTCTTTCCTAGAGAAATCCTAATTCAGGGGCCCTATAGATCTACAGGACTAGCATTCTCTGTGCGAGGTTCGGCCGATGGACATTTCTCTTCAAAACATCATGGTAAAACCAAAGTTGAGCTCAAGTTTCTACCGGTTCCCCATCCGAAGAGGCATAGTGGGAGTTTCCTCCCACAAGTGCAGGAAATTTCTATGGGTTATCGCATGGGTGTGAACAGGCTCGCCCTTGGGTGCTATAAACTTCCTAGATCGGCCTCCCACCACACTTGTGAACATTTATATGGACACACGCAAGTTTTCGAGGCATTCCGACACCCCTTTCCTAGAGAAACCTTAACCTGGGGGCCCCGTAGATCTACAGCACTAGCGTTCTTCGTGCAAGGGTCGACCAATGGATTGTTCTGTATCCTTCGGATTTCTTTGGACATAGAAACATGGTAAACTAAGGTTGATCACAAGATTCCACTGGTTCCCCATCCAAATAAACATAGCGGGAGTTTCCTCCCATACGTGCAGGAAATTTCAACGTGTTATCGCATGGGCGTGAACAGGCTCGCACCCGGGTGCTATAAACTGCCTAGATAGGACTCCAATCACACTTGTGAACATATGATATGGACACATGCAAGTTTTTGAGGCGTTCTGGTGCACCGGCGCCCCTCTCCTAGAGAATCCCTAATCCGGGGGCCCCACAGATCTATAGCATTAGCATTCTCCGTGCGAGGGTTGACCGATGAACTTTTCTCTTTACTTTGGCCTGCTTTGTCCATATCAACATGGTTAACCAAGGTTCAACCCAAGATTTCATCGGTTGCCCATACGAAGAGACATAGCGGGAGTTTCCTCCCACACGTGCATCTACGTGTTATCGCATGGGTGTGATCAGGCTCGCACCCGGGTGTTATAAACTACCTAGCTAGGTCTCCCACCACACTTGTGAACATAGGATATGGACACAAGAAAGTTTTCGAGGTGTTCCGGTGCTCCAACACCCCTTTCCTAGAGAAATCCTAATCCGAGGTCCCCGCAGATCTACAACACTAGCGTTCTTCGTGCGAGGGATGACCGATGTACTTTTCTCTTTCCTTTGGCTTGCTTTGTCCATAGCAACATGGTAAACCATTTATGTTCTCTATACATAGCCCTTGCATGATGTTTGTGCACTAAAAGTTGACAGTAGTAACAGGTTTTCATATCAATGCCCCTTAATTTAATACATCAAAAGTTCATAGGTTTGCACTACTTTCACACATACTACTAGCAGTAACAGGTTTATCCATTAGCTGCTTGTCTTCTGCTCATGCTGAAGTTTGGTAGAATATTGTCCCCTTTTCATTTTTAGATCTGCACCATGGATGTCGAGATTGTCCTCGACTAGAAAGCACAAAATTTCGAAGTCATCAACATTAGTTCTGATGATGAAGCGGTTGAGCTGCTGCTATGCGGTGCGCTCTCCATGAAGCTGTGGTTGCTAGGAAGTGCGCTACTCGTGAAGCCGCTGCTGCTAGCAAGTGTGCTACTGCTAAGCGGCATGTTGCTGCTCATGAAGCTAGAGTTATTGCCATTTGAGGTAATCTTCTATGTATATGCTGCTGCTAAGTATGTCTCTACTATGTATATGGTGCTGCTAAGTTTGTCTCTTCTAAGCATGCCATTTTTTCTTACATGTAGGCCCAAAAATATAGGGAAGGAGACTCGCCTTTGATGAATGTTGCGTGTTTGCGAACCGTGTGGCTTTGGAAGGTTCACAAGTTGAGTTTCTGAAGGAGGTAGCTCGTGAGATGCCAACAAGACACATCTATGTTTGCACTATTTAGGTTGCTCACATAGATAGGCAAAGATAAAAAATGGTATGCATTTTTGTCAATTAGTGGTACGTTTGTTGCTTTTATGCCCTCCATTTCTATGAATTAAATTTCTTTTTTTGCTTTTATGTAGTACTTGCAAGGAAGTACAACTATTCCTTCATAAATAAATACCTCGACTTGCCAACACACATCAAGGTCCTTTGGGACGGGGGAGGCATTGCTACAATGAAAGTTATATTTGGCAAAGGAAGCAATGTAGGTGTCCAGATCACCTCCAACTGGAAGAAGGTGGTGAGGAAGACCAAGATGAAAGAGGGTGAAGTCTTTCTATTCTGGTTCCATGGGTGCTCGGAGAACGGTCTCAAGTTGATCCATAAAGGGTCGAGTAGCTATGTTCCATGTTGGACTTCTTGTAATATGCTAGTCGGACGTAGTGAACTTAGTTCAAGTTGTGTATGGTTGCTTTTGATATCCAGGTTCTTAGTTCAAGTGGAGAAGTGGTCCAGGTTGTTAACTTAGTTCCAGGTTGCTTTTGGTGATATATGTATATATATGCTACTATTCTAGGATATATATGCTACTATTCATGTATATATATGCTACTCGATCTGCCATGTACAGGTTGCTGGTTCGAGCTATCATGTCTAGATCGCCTTGCAACTAGTGTTGTTGCTTTTGTTGTCAATATCTGGTACACGATGGAGCCCACATCCCACATACCACACAGAATTATACCAGTATGTTGTTTGAGCACAAGGCTATGTTGTTGTAGTGTTTAGGATCAAAAGCTAAATGGCAATTTGACACTTTGGTAGATTGCAATTTGACATAACTTAATTTGACAATAACATCATATTGCTCCATTACAATTTGACAATAACATCATATTGCTCCATTACAATTTGACAAACTAAAGATCAAAAGACAAAAGATCAGTTCTGGCACTCCTCACTTCTTGAAGCAACACACCAGGACTCCTCACTTCTAGCAGCAGCAGGACTGCAAAACACACTAGTAGTCCTCACTTCTGGCAACACACTTCTGGTAACACACCAGCACTCCTCACATATGGCAGCAGCAGGACTGCAAAACACCAGGACTCCAACACCGTTAGCATCTTCTAGTAGTTTGCATGGAGCCACTAGCAATTAGATCAAAATAAAAAAGATAATGGAGGACATAATTTACCTTCCATATTTAAACTAATCATCATCATCATCATCCTTCCTATTATCTTCACCATCATCATAGTACTGGTACATTGTCTCATCTACTCTGTTCTCGTTTTCAGGTTCATCATCCACCAGCTATGTCCTACGTTTCTTCATTCTTTCCACAACCACAACATGAACAAATACTTGTGCACAATGCCTTTGCAATATGGTTTCCACATTGGATTCATTAACTAGCACCAGAACTTCTGGTGTGTCATCATCTTGGTATGATAGGCCACCACCACAGGGACCCTTTTCCACTTCACTTTCCTTCATGTTCCACAAATGTTTGTGCTCAAACTTTTGCACAACTCGCCAATGCCCACCTAAAAGGGTGTCTGGCACATGGAAGTCCTTTGTGTCTTGTGTTGTTAGAATAAAAGGATCATTCTTGTACCAGCACCTTACAGTGTTAATGCTTATAAAGTGTCGATCCTCTTGGACTCGGCTCGTTTTCTTGCCACCAAGATCAAATCAATCATAGCGGAACAAGAATCGAATGATGGATGCCTCCCTTCGAATTTTAATGCAGCTTAATGATGCTTCTGAGCTGACCATAGTAGTCAATGATGGTCAACTCATGGTCTCCCTCCACGACAATTCCACTATTCTGCGTGTTTCTATTTTTCTTGCGGTTAATGGTATGGTAGCGAACACCATCAACAACACATGCTGAATAGAGCCTCACTCTCGTATCCGGTGCACATGCCAAAGAAAATAGATCATCACTGACCTCATTCTTGTCATGCAATTTTCTAATCTGCAAAAATAGGAAAAGAGTGAATTCCATCATAGTACTACTCCAAATTCAAGTAATTCCATCATAGTACTACTCCAAATTCGAAGTACTCACATGATTCTTAAACCATCTAGCAAATCCCTTCGCAAGCCATTTGTCAACATTGATGCGGCTATCTTGACCAATCAGCTCTTCCTTGAACAAACTGCAATGCCAACAAAAATATATAGTTAATTAAATGTACATGAGGGGTAAAATGTACGAAGAAAAAGATATCGAGTGCACAAGAGATGACATACTTGATATACGGCAGAACCCCAGGGCAACTTCTGAGCACATGCTACTGCATATTGGCATAGTTGTCCCAACTAGCCTTCAAGTATTATGACCCTCCAAGAAAGTTGACACCATGGTTGAAAACCGAGACATCAGTACTTTGCGAATCATTCTGGTCTCTATTTCTGCCCGTCCGATTAAATTTTGTTTCCACATTGTCAAAGTAGCGCGAGCAAAATGTCAGGCAGTCATCAAACACATATGCCATGTCTATTGACCCCTCTGGCCTGGCCGTGTTTTGCACATAATGCTGAAATGTAAGCATCCTTCTTTCGATGGGATACATCCAACCGTATTGTACGAGACCTCTAAGCCTTGCCTCTTTGGGTAAATGGACCCCCAAATGGACCATGACGGTGAAGAAGGCTGGAGGAAAGATCTTTTCAAGTTTGTAGAGGATAACCAGAATTTATTTTTTGAGTCATTCAAGAACATATAGCTTAAGTGTTTTGCAACACAGAATGAAGAAATTCCCCGTCTCAGCAACCACTTCATATATTTCTTTATTTATTATTCCACTTAGTCCAGCGGGTAAAATCCTTTGGAGGAGGATGTGACAATCATGAGTTTTTAGACCTTGAAGTTTGCATCCATCGGGAGACACGCATTTTGCAAGATTAGCGGCATACCCATCTGGAAATCTCACCGCTCTGATAAATTCACAAAATGCAAGCTTTTCTTCTTTAGTCATTGTATACCATGCTTGTGGCATCTCAAATGACTCACCACCTTCAACATGTCGTAGATGCAAATCCTCTCTTATGCCCATATCCTCGATTTAAGTGTATCCTTTGACTTCCCGTCAATGTTCATAAATGTCCCAAGAAGATTATCACATATGTTTTTCTCGATTTACATTACATCGAGATTATGCCTCAACTTGAGATCTTCCCATTACGGTAGGTCCCACAGGAGACACCTCCGGTCCCGACATTGATTGTCCTCCCACTTCCTTTTTATTTGATTCATTCTCGGTCTCACATCTTTCACCTTGTCAAGTTGTTGCTCGAGCTCTTCTTTAGTGAACTCCGCCGACGTGTCACGGTTTTTAGTCTTCCCATTGAAATATCTGCTTCTTCGCCAATGATGGTTGCGAGGAAGAAAATGGTGGTTCCCTATCCAATACAACTTGTTCCTTATTCTTTCCAAGCACAGGTTCTTGGCACACCGAACACATGCATGATAACCAGCCGTGAGCCTGCCAGACAAAGTGTGCAGCGTTGGGAAATCATGGATGCACCATATTACCACAGCCCGCAATCAGGACTCAGGGCATCATAGGTACGCACACCCTCCCATAGCTTCATTAGATCTTCAACAAGGGGCTCCATAAAGACATCAAAATCCTTTCCTGGAGAATATGGACCCGGGATCAACAAAGCCATCATGAAGTTGGATTGATTCATACATGCCCAATGTGGAAGGTTCTATGGCATGACAAATACATGGCCACATTCTATTTTTCTTGCTCATTCCAAAAGGGTTAAAGCCATCCATCGCAAGGCCAAGTCTTATGTTCCTTGCATCGGCAACAAACTCTTTATGTTTATCATCAAAGTCTTTCCATGCCTCTCCATCAGCTGGATGGCTACGCTCATTATCTACAGGTTGTCGCTTTAGCTTATTCCATTGTACCTCCTCATATTGCTTCTTTGAAAAAACATCCTCTGCAACCTTGGAATAATAGGAAAGTACCTCAACACCTTCTCCGGAATCTGCCTCTTCCCATTTGCATCTTTCCACCTAGAGGCATCACATTTCGGGCACTTGTCAAGGTTGGCATATGTCTTCCGAAACAAGACATAGTTGTTTGGGTAGACATGGATTGAATCATAAAAAAGCCCTAGTCTGTGGATTACACTCAATGCTTCTTCATAATTTTTGGGAATTGAGCTTTTAGGGTATTGGATGGTCAAGATACGGAGTATTCCATTGATGGCAACATTGCTTATACGGTAGAAGGACTTGATGTGGAGTAAGTTCACAGTGAAATTAAATATGGACATTGTACCACCATCACTAGCCAGATGCATCTTCCTTATCATTGTTAACCTCTAGGTGGTGGAACTAGTGCTTCTAGGTAGTTGATGTCCACTTGCCCTATGTGCTTGCAAAAAAGAATAAAGATTAAGGGATAAAGTAGAATGTTGCATGCAAAATAGAATAAAGAAGTTATATTTATCAAGCATCCATGCCATTGGCTGTTCATGTATGAGCAATTAAAAAGGCAGTGATACACTAAGCACACACAAATAGGCAATGATGCATGCACATAGTGGTGATGCATGGGAACAAACTTGCCAGGACACAAGTAAGCATGAATGGGTAGTACATTATAAAGCATGCATCTACTTAGGATATAAATACACAAGTAAACATGAATGGCTGCCTAGTAAAATATAGTAATGAGCAAGCATGCCTTGATATATTCACTAGAGTAATAAGGAGGTAGTAATGAAGAAAAGGAATATGCCTAGTAATGAATAGCAAACATGTGGTAGGAACAAGCAAGCATAACTTAATATCTGCCTTGATGAACATGATGAAATCCATACATTAGAGGCAGTAGAAAACTTCCCATCTTCACTATAGCAACCCACCTTTCTATCTCACTGCTTTACCTTGGTTACTGAACTTTGTTTCGCTTAGTCTAACTTGCAAAAACCCTTGCCACTTTCCTGTGATGAACTTGTGGTTAGATAGTTGTACCAAATACACACAGAATTGAAGCATACATATATTAGATAGCAGTACCATCTTATAACTAAATAAATAAATTAGCATCTATATAATTTACCACTACTTATCCATCATGCATATTAAATAAATCAAGATCGAAGCATAGAGTTCAACAATACTAGTACTACTGCAAGGATGGATACCAAGCTGAACCATATCTAATAACTATAATAAAAAGCACATATCACATGAATAAGGAACATAAATGCTATTTAAGAAATAAGAAAAAAACTAAAGCACACATAATAAGAGGTAAATATCACTAAGGAGGACAAGATAATACTTCAGTGTTCTTGCAAAGGATTAGTAATTGATGCTTCTAGTTCACCTTTAATAAAATTTTCACCAAAAATCTTCATGTAGTTACAAAACAAACCATTAAAGGTATCTGAATAGAGAAGGCAAGTCCCGCTCCACACTGAATAATCTATTATACAGTTGACTACTCAATTTTATGTTGGCACAGATCACACATCATCTCCACCTAAATTCACTAAAACATTTGATGAATGTGCATATTTGGATATCATGAACAGCATCACATCTAAGCAGTCCTAACATGGGAACATGAACAACAGATACCAGCAAAGCATATCATAATATTATACACAATAACCTGACTTGTATAGAATCTACTGCTTGCAACATGAACAACTATTCCCTAATATAGTAGGAGGCCTAGTCTTAACAGCGGGTATTAGCCTAATCTAATCAAAACCATAATCTAATCAAAAGGCCAAAAGCATATGGGATTTCAGATTAATCTATCAGGAGGCCTAGCCTAATCTAATCATCATCAAAACACTAACACATCATCTAGACAAAGCACGGTTCCAACCCTGGCTAATCTAACCGAATCACATCTAATCTGAACATGACGGCCAAAAATAACCCTAGCTAATCTAACTGAATCAAGCTGCAAGAGGACAAGACGTAACGAAAACCCTAACCCTAGCATGGAGGGCAAGCCCTAGCCATGGAAAGCAAGCCCTAACCCTAGACATGGCAAGCAAGCCCTAATACTAGCCATAGAGTGTTATCTAGCAGGATAATCACGCGAAAGAACTCGAACTGGAGGGCAAGAACCGAAAGAAATCGAAGAGGAGGGGAAGAACCGAAATAACTCGCTTGAGCCGATCTAAGAGGAGGACCGTCGAGTGTTTGTCCCGAAGGTGCTTCCGTTGTTGCTAAGCGTCTCCTTCCTCCTGCATGGCCGTTGTCGTTGAGCGTCTCCTCCCACCCGCATGGCCGTCTTCACCGAGCGTCTCCTCCCTCCCGTGTGGCCGTTGTCGCCGAGTGTGTCCTCTCTCCCGCGTGGCTATCGGTGGCGTGGTTCAGCGGTGGGGATTGGAGATCTGGGGATGGGTGGGTGCGGTGGGGTGGGGTTTGGCTGGGTGGGCGCACCGGTTTGTCCAAAATATCTTTTCACCACGAAATTTTTGGTGCGGGAAAACTTGGGAGTGTGGGAAGAGTGGGGGCGAGAAACTTTTCAGGGAGAACCTGGAAGGCGAGAAGAGAAGTGGTGGGAAGAGTAGGAGGCAGGAAGAATTGGAGGAGAAAAGTGGGGGAAATTTTGATTTCCTTTGTAAAATAAACACAATTTGAGTCCAACTACGTATATTGTACCATTTTAAATCGGTTTTAACCTTTAAAAAACAGAGCATAAACTAAAATTCATTCAAATAATATCTGCATGGCATACAACAAAGTTATAGGAGAAGGTTTCCAACTTTATTGTACAAAAACTTATTTTTTTCATTTTCCATGCATCACGAAACGGGTGTTTTGTGAAGCAGCTATCGGGAATATGTTGCAAAATTGGGCCGACGCATTTTTATAAAATATTCGACCCTATTAGGTAAACAAATGATCAATTGTTGGAAAATCCTTTCTTTTAGACACTCCTCATGAAAAAGAAAAATCTGAGTCGATTCGACACGAACGGTGCTAGATTAGAACTAGAGGTGATTCAAATCATGCTCATTATTTTTTCTAAAAATCATTTTTAGCTTCACAACAAGTGATTTCATGGGTTATACAATAATAAATTTGCAAGGTTGCACCCCTAGAAAAGAACGGCCATGCCCGCCATTTTCAAGGTGATTTCATGGGTAATTCAAAGGTTGCACCCCTAGTTTCCTCCCACACTTGTAGAAAAATTCTAAGTGTTATCACATGGGTGTGAACAGGCTCTCAGGCGGGTGCTATTAAATACCTAGCTAGGCCTCCCACCACACTTTTTAACATATGATATGGACACACGCAAGTTTTCGAGGCGTTCCGGCATTCTCACACCCTTTCATAGCGAAACCCTAATCGGGGGGCCCTATAGATCTACAACACTAGCGTTCTCTGTGCGAGAGTTGACCGATGGACTTTTATATTTACTTAGGCTTTCTTTGTCCATAGCAGCATGGTAATCCAAGGTTTAGCCCAAGATTCCACCGATTCCCCATCCGAAGAGACATAGCGGGAGTTTCCTCCCACATGTGCAGGAAATTTCTAGGTGTTATCACATGGGTGTGTACAGGGTCGCCCCGGGTGCTGTAAATGCCTAGATAGGCCTTCCACCACACTTATGAACGTATGATATGGACACACACAAGTTTCTGAGGCGTTCCAGCGCACCGGTGCCCCTTTCCTAGACAATTCCTAATCCAGGGCCCTATAGATCTACAGCACTAGCGTTCTCCGTGCGAGGGTCGGCCGATGGACTTTTCTCTTTACTTTTGCTAGATTTGGACATATAAACATGGAAAATCAAGGTTGAGCCCAAGGTTCCACCGGTTCCCCATCCAAAGAGACATAGCGGGAGTTTCCTCCCACACGTGCAGGAAATTTCTACATGTTAATGCATGGGTGTGAATAAGCTTGCACCCGGGTGCTACAACCTGCCTAGATAGGCCTCCAACCACACTTGTGAACATATTATATGGACACACACAAGGTTTCAAGGCGTTCCGGTGCTCTGACGCCCCTTTGCTAGAGAAACCCTAACCTGGGGGGCCCGTAGCTCTAGAACACTAGGGTTGTTCGTGCGAGGGTCGACCAGTGGACTCTTATTCTTCCGTCGGATGGATTTGGACATAGGAACATGGTAAACCAAGGTGGAGCTCAATATTCCACCGGTTCCCCATCCATAAAGACATAGCGGGAGTTTCCTCCATTACGTGTAAGAAATTTCTATGTGTTACCGCATGGGGTGTGAACAGGCTCGCATCCGGGTGCAATAAACTGCCTAGATAGGCCTCCCACCACACTTGTGAACGTATGATATGGACACATGCAAGTTTTCGAGGCATTCTGACGCACCGACGCCCCTTTCCCCGAGAATACCTAATCCAGGGTCCCGTAGATCTATAGAACTAGCGTTCTCCGTACGAGGGTCGACCGATGGAATTTTCTCTTTACTTTTGCTTGCTTTGGCCATAGCAACATGGTAAACCAAGGTTGAACCCAAGATTCCACCGGTTCCCCATCCAAAGAGACATAGCGGGAGTTTCCTCCCACACTTGTAGGAAGTTTCTACGTGTTATCGCATGGGTGTGGATAGGATCGCACCCGAGTGCTATAAACTGCCTAGATAGGCCTCCCACCAAACTTGTGAACATATGATATGGACACACGCAAGGTTTCCATGTGTTCCGATGCACCGACGCCCCTTTCCTAGAGAATCCCTAATCTGGGGGCCCCGCAGATCTACAACACAAGTGATGTCCGTACGAGGGTCGACCGATGGACTTTTATATTTACTTTGGTTTTCTTTGGCCATAGAAACATGGTAAACCAAGGTTGAGCCCAATATTCCATAGGTTCCCCATCCGAAGAGAAATAGCGGGAGTTTCCTCCCACACATGTAGGAAATTTCTCCGTGTTATCGCATGGGTGTGAACAGGCTTGCACCCGGGTGCTATAAACTTCCTAGATAGGCCTCCCACCACACTTGTGAACATATCATATGGACACACGCAAGTCTTCGAGGCGTTCCGACGCCCTTTTCCTAGAGAAACCGTAACCGGGGGCCCCCGTAGATCTATATCATTAGCATTCTCCGTGTGAGGGTCAACCGATGGACTTTTCTCTTTCCTTTGGATTGCTTTATCCATAGCAACATGGTAAACCAAGGTTGAGCCATAGTTTACTGGTTCCCCATCTGAAGAGACATACTGGGAGTTTACTCCCACACGTGTAGGAAATTTCTACGTGTTATCGCATGGGTGTCAACAGGCTCGCACCCGGGGTGCTATAAACTGCCTAGATAGGCCTCCCACCACACTTATGAACATATTATATGGACACACGCAAGTTTACTAGGTATTCTGGCATTACAACACTCCTTTCTCCGAGAAAACCTAATTGGGGGGCCAGTAGATCTACAACACCATCATTCTCCATGCGAGAGCTGACCGATGGACTTTCTCTTTACTTTGGATTTCTTTGTCCATAGAAACAGGGTAATCCAAGGTTTAGCCCAAGATTCCACCGGTTCTCCATCCGAAGAGACATAGCGGGAGTTTCCTCCCACATGTGTAGAAAATTTCTACGTGTTATCTCAAGGGTGTGAACAGGCTCGCCCCCAGGTGCTATAACTGCCTAGCTAGGCCTTCCACCAAACTTATGAATGTATCATATGGACACACACAAGTTTTCGAGGCGTTCTGGCGCACCGGTGCCCATTTCCTACACAATCCCTAATCCGGGGGCCCTGTAGATCTGCAGCACTAGCGTTCTCCATGAAAGGGTCGGCCGATGGACTTTTCTCTTTACTTTGGCTAGATTTGGACATATAAACATGGAAAACCAAGGTTGAGCTCAAGATTCCACCGGTTCCCCATCCGAAGAGACATAGCGGGAGTTTCCTCCCACACGTGCAAGAAAGTTCTAGGTGTTATCGCATGGGTGTGAATAGGCTTGCACCCAGGTGCTATAAACTTCCTAGATAGGCCTCCCACCACACTTGTAAACATATTATATGGACACACGCAAGGTTTCGAGGCGTTTCGATGCTCCGACGCCCCTTTGCTAGAGAAACCCTAACCTGGGGGCCCCATAGATCTACAGCACTAGCGTTGTTCGTGCCAGGGTTGACCAATGGACTCTTATTATTCCTTCGGATTGATTTGGACATAGAAACATGGTAAACCAAGGTTGAGCTCAAGATTCCACCGGTTCCCCATCCAAAAACACATAGCGGGAGTTTTCTCCCATACGTGTAAGAAATTACTATGTGTTATCGCATGGGTGTGAACAGGCTCGCATCCGGGTGCTATAAACTTCCTAGATAGGCCTCCCACCACACTTGTGAACATATGATATGGACACATGCAAGTTTTCGAGGCGTTCTGATGCACCGGTGCCCCTTTCCCAGAGAATACCTAATCCGGGCCCCCGTAGATCTATATCACTAGCGTTCTCCGTATGAGGGTCGACCGATGGAATTTTCTCTTTACTTTGGCTAGCTTTGTCCATAGCAACACGGTAAACCAAGGTTAAGCCCAATATTCCGCCGGTACCCCATCCAAAGAGACATAGCGGGAGTTTCCTCCCACACTTGCAGGAAGTTTCTACGTGTTATCGCATGGGTGTGGGTAGGATTGCACCCGAGTGCTATAAACTGCCTATCTAGGCCTCCCACCAAACTTGTGAACATATGATATGGACACGCGCAAGGTTTTGAGGCTTTCCGGCACACCGGCGCCCCTTTCCTAGAGAATCCCTAATCTGGGGCCCCGCAGATCTACAGCACTAGTGTTCTCCATACGAGGGTCGACCGATGGACTTTTCTATTTACTTTGGTTTGCTTTGTCCATAGAAACATGGTAAACCAAGGTTGAGCCCAATATTCCATTGGTTCCCCATCCGAACAGACATAGCGGGAGTTTCCTCCCACACGTATAGGAAATTTCTACGTGTCATCGCATGGGTGTGAACAGGCTTACACTGAGGAGCTATAAACTGCCTAGATAAGCCTCCCACCACACTTGTGAACATATCATATGTACACACACAAGTTTTCGAGGCGTTCCGAAGCCCTTTTCCTAGAGAAACCCTAACGGGGGGCCTGTAGATCTACAACACTAGCATTCTCCGTGTGATGGTCAACCAATGGACTTTTCTCTTTCCTTTGGATTGCTTTGTCCATATCAACATGGTAAACCAAGGTTGAGCCCAAGTTTCCACTTGTTCCCCATCTAAAGAGACATACCGGGAGTTTCCTCCCACATGTGTAGGAAATTTCTACGTGTTATCGCATGGGTGTCAACGGGATCGCACCCGGGGTGCTATAAACTTCCTAGATAGGCCTCCCACCACACTTATGAATATATGATATGGACACATGCAAGTTTTCTTGGTGTTCTGGCATTCCAGCACCCCTTTCCCCGAGAAAACCTAATCGGGGGGCCAATAGATCTACAACACTATCATTCTCTATGCGAGAGTTGATCGATGGACTTTCTATTTACTTTGGATTTCTTTGTCCATAGCAACAAGGTTTACCCCAAGATTCCACCGGTTCTACATCGGAAGAGACATAGCGGGAGTTTCCTCCCACATGTGTAGAAAATTTCTACGTGTTATCTCATGGCTGTGAACAGGCTCGCCCCCAGGTGACATAACATCCTAGCTAGGCCTTCAACCAAACTTATGAATGTATGATATGGACACACACAAATTTTCGAGGTGTTCCAGTGCACCGGTGCCCTTTTCCTAGACAATCCCTAATCCGGGGGCCTTGTAGATCTGCAGCACTAGCGTTCTCCATGCAAGGGTCGGCCGATGGACTTCTCTCTTTACTTTGGCTAGATTTGGACATATAAACATGTAAAACCAAGGTTGAGCTCAAGATTCCACCGGTTCCCCATCCGAAGAGACATAGCGGGAGTTTCCTCCCACACGTGCAAGAAAGTTCTAGGTGTTATCGCATGGGTGTGAATAGGCTTGCACCCAGGTGCTATAAACTTCCTAGATAGGCCTCCCACCACACTTGTAAACATATGATATGGACACACGCAAGGTTTCGAGGCGTTTCGGTGCTCCGACGCCCCTTTGCTAGAGAAACCCTAACCTGGGGGCCCCATAGATCTACATCACTAGCATTGTTTGTGCCAGGGTCGACCAATGGACTCTTATTATTCCTTCGGATTGATTTGGACATAGAAACATGGTAAACCAAGGTTTAGCTCAAGATTCCACCGGGTCCCCATCCAACAAGACATAGCGGGAGTTTTCTCCCATACGTGTAAGAAATTACTATGTGTTATCGCATGGGTGTGAACAGGCTCGCATCCGGGTGCGATAAACTGCCTAGATAGGCCTCCCACCACACTTGTGAACATATGATATGGACACATGCATGTTTTCGAGGTGTTCTGATGCACCGGTGCCCCTTTCCCAGAGAATACCTAATCCGGGCCCCCGTAGATCTATATCACTAGCGTTCTCCGTATGAGGGTCGACCGATGGAATTTTCTCTTTACTTTGGCTTGCTTTGTCCATAGAAACATGGTAAACCAAGGTTGAGCCCAATATTCCGCCGGTTCCCCATCCAAAGAGACATAGCGGGAGTTTCCTCCCACACTTGTAGGAAGTTTCTACGTGTTATCGCATGGGTGTGGGAAGGATTGCACCCGACTGGAATAAACTGCCTAGCTAGGCCTCCCACCAAACTTGTGAACATATGATATGGACACGCGCAAGGTTTTGAGGCGTTCTGGCGCACCGGCGCCCCTTTCCCAGAGAATCCCTAATCCGGGGCCCCGCAGATCTACCTCACTAGTGTTCTCCATACGAGGGTCGACCGATGGACTTTTGTATTTACTTTGGTTTGCTTTGTCCATAGAAACATGGTAAACCAAGGTTGAGCCCAATATTCCATTGGTTCCCCATCCGAAGAGACATAGCGGGAGTTTCCTCCCACACGTGTAGGAAATTTCTACGTGTTATCGCATGGGTGTGAACAGGCTTACACTCAGGAGCTATAATCTGCCTAGATAGGCCTCCCACCACACTTGTGAACATATCATATGTACACACACAAGTTTTCGAGGCGTTCCGACGCCCTTTTCCTAGAGAAACCCTAACGGGGGCCCCGTAGATCTACAACACTAGCATTCTCCGTGTGAGGGTCAATCGATGAACATTTCTCTTGCCTTTGGATTTCTTTGTCCATATCAACATGGTAAACCAAGGTTGAGCCCAAGTTTCCACTTGTTCCCCATCTAAAGACACATACCGGGAGTTTCCTCCCACATGTGTAGGAAATTTCTACGTGTTATCGCATGGGTATCAGGGGCTCGCACCCGGGGTGCTATAAACTTCCTAGATAGGCCTCCCACCACACTTATGAAGATATGATATGGACACATGCAAGTTTTCTAGGTGTTCTCGCATTCCAGCACCCCTTTCCCCGAGAAAACCTAATCGGGGGGCCAGTAGATCTACAACACTATCATTCTCTATGCGAGAGTTGATCGATGGACTTTCTATTTACTTTGGATCTATTTGTCCATAGCAACATGGTAATCCAAGGTTTACCCCAAGATTCCACCGGTTCTCCATCCGAAGAGACATAGCGGGAGTTTCCTCCCACATGTGTAGAAAATTTCTACGTGTTATCTCATGGCTGTGAACAGGCTCGCCCCCAGGTGATATAACAGCCTAGCTAGGCCTTCCACCAAACTTATGAATGTATGATATGGACACACACAAGTTTTCGAGGCGTTCTAGCGCACCAGTGCCCTTTTCCTAGACAATCCCTAATCTGGGGCCCTGTAGATCTGCAGCACTAGCATTCTCCATGCAAGGGTTGGCCGATGGACTTTTCTCTTTACTTTGGCTAGATGTGGACATATAATAATGTAAAACCAAGGTTGAGCTCAAGATTCCACCGGTTCCCCATCCGAAGAGACATAGCGGGAGTTTCCTCCCACACGTGCAAGAAAGTTCTAGGCGTTATCGCATGGGTGTGAATAGGCTTGCACCCAGGTGCTATAAACTTCCTATATAGGTCTCCCACCACACTTGTAAACATATGATATGGACACACGCAAGGTTTCGAGGCGTTTCGGTGCTCCGACGCCCCTTTGCTAGAGAAACCCTAACCTGGGGGCCCCATAGATCTACAGCACTAGCGTTGTTCGTGCCAGGGTCGACCAATGGACTCTTATTATTCCTTCGGATTTATTTGGACATAGAAACATGGTAAACCAAGGTTGATCTCAAGATTCCACCGGTTCCCCATCCAAAAAGACATAGTGGGAGTTTTCTCCCATACGTGTAAGAAATTACTATGTGTTATCGCATGGGTGTGAACAGGCTCGCATCCGGGTGCTATAAACTGTCTAGATAGGCCTCCCACCACACTTGTGAACATATGATATGGACACATGCAAGTTTTCGAGGCGTTACGATGCACCGGTGCCCCTTTCCCAGAGAATACCTTATCCGGGCCCCCGTAGATCTATATCACTAGCGTTCTCCGTATGAGGGTCGACCGATGGAATTTTCTCTTTACTTTGGCTTGCTTTGTCCATAGGAACATGGTAAACCAAGGTTGAGCCCAATATTCCGCCGGTTCCCATTCCAAAGAGACATAGCGGGAGTTTCCTCCCACACTTGCAGGAACTTTCTACGTGTTATCGCATGGGTGTGGGTAGGATTGCACCCGAGTGCTGTAAACTGCCTAGCTAAGCCTCCCACCAAACTTGTGAACATATGATATGGACACGCGCAAGGTTTTGAGGCGTTCCGGCGCACCGGCGCCCCTTTCCCAGAGAATCCCAAATCTGGGGCCCCGCAGATCTACAACACAAGTGTTCTCCATACGAGGGTCGACCGATGGACTTTTCTATTTACTTTGGTTTGCTTTGTCCATAGAAACATGGTAAACCAAGGTTGAGCCCAATATTCCATTGGTTCCCCATCCGAAGAGACATAGCGGGAGTTTCCTCCCACACGTGTAGGAAATTTCTGCGTGTTATCGCATGGGTGTGAACAGGCTTACACTCAGGAGCTATAAACTGCCTAGATAGGCCTCCCACCACACTTGTGAACATATCATATGTACACACACAAGTTTTCGAGGCGTTCCAACGCCCTTTTCCTAGAGAAACCCTAACGGGGGGCCCGTAGATCTACAACACTAGCATTCTTCGTGTGAGGGTCAACCGATGGACTTTTCTCTTTCCTTTGGATTGCCTTGTCCATATCAACATGGTAAACCAGGGTTGAGCCCAAGTTTCTACTTGTTGCCCATCTAAAGAGACATACCGGGAGTTTCCTCCCACATGTGTAGGAAATTTCTACGTGTTATCGCATGGGTGTCAACAGGCTCGCACCCCGGGTGCTATAAACTTCCTAGATAGGCCTCCCACCACACTTATGAAGATATGATATGGACACATGCAAGTTTTCTAGGTGTTCTGGCATTCCAGCACCCCTTTCCCCGAGAAAACCTAATCAGGGGGCCAGTAGATCTACAACACTGTCATTCTCTATGCGAGAGTTGATCGATGGACTTTCTCTTTACTTTGGGTTTCTTTGTCCATAGAAACTTGGTAATCCAAGGTTTAGCCCAAGATTCCACCGGTTCTCCATCTGAAGAGACATAGCGGGAGTTTCCTCCCACATGTGTAGAAAATTTCTACGCGTTATCTCATGGCTGTGAACAGGCTCGCCCCCAGGTGATATAACATCCTATCTAGGCCTTCCACCAAACTTATGAATGTATGATATGGACACACACAAGTTTTCGAGGCGTTCCAGCGCACCGGTGCCCTTTTCCTAGACAATCCCTAATCCGGGGGCCCTGTAGATCTGCAGCACTAGCGTTCTCCATGCAAGGGTCGGCCGATGGACTTTTCTCTTTACTTTGGCTAGATTTGGACATATAAACATGTAAAACAAAGGTTGAACTCAAGATTCCACCGGTTCCCCATCCGAAGAGACATAGCGGGAGTTTCCTCCCACACGTGCAAGAAAGTTCTAGGTGTTATCGCATGAGTGTGAATAGGCTTGCACCCGGGTGCTATAAACTTCCTAGATAGGCCTCCCACTACACTTGTAAACATATGATATGGGCACATGCTTTCGATGTGTTTCGGTGTTCCGATGCCCCTTTGCTAGAGAAATCGTAATCGTAGTGCCCCGTAGATCTACTGCACTAGCATTCTCTGTGCAAGGGTCGACCAATGGACTTTTATCTTTCATTTGGATTGCTTTGCCCATTACAACATGATAAACCAAGGTTGAGCCCAAGTTTCCACCGGTTCCCCATATGAAGAGACATAGCGGCAGTTTCCTCCCGCACCTGCAGGAAATTTCCACGTGTTATCGCATGGGTGTGAACAGGCTTGCCCCCGAGTTCTATAAACTTCCTATCTAAGCTTCCCACCACACCTGTGAACATATGATATGGACACACGCAAGGTTTTGAGGCGTTCGGTGCTCTGGTGCCCCTTACCCAAAGAAATCCTAACCGGGGGGCCCGTAGATCTACAACACTAGTGTTATCCGTGCGAGGATCGATCGATGGACTTTTATCTTTCCTTTGGCTTGCTTTGGACATAGCAACATGGTAAACCAAGGTTGACCCCAAGATTCCACCGGTTCCCCATCCGAAGAGACATAGTGGTAGTTTGCTCCCACACGTGCAGGAAATGTCTGTGTTATCACATGGGTATTAAAAGGCTCGCACCTGGGTGCTATAAAATGTCTATCTAGGCCTCGCACCACACTTGTGAACATGTAGTATGGAAACACATAAGTTTTTGAGCCCTTCCGGCACACCGGCGCCCCTTTCGCAGAGAATCCCTAATCCCGGGGACCCCGTAGATCTACAGTACTTGCGTTCTGCATGCGATGGTCAACCGATGGACTTTTCTCTTTACTTTGGCTTTCTTTGGACATAGAAACATGCTAACCAAGGTTGAGTCCAAGTTTCCACAGGTTCCCCATCCAAAGAGACATAGCGGAAGTTTCCTCCCACATGTGCAGGAATTTTCTACGTGTTATCACATGGGTGTGAATAGGCTCTCCCCAAGATGCTATAAAATGCCTAGCTAGGACTCCCACCACACTTGTGAACAGGCGATATGGACACACGTAAGTTTTCGAGCCATTCCGGCACACTGGCATCACTTTCCTAGAGAATCCCTAATCCTAGGGCCCCGTAGATCTACATCACTAGCGTTCTGCATGCGAGGGTCGACCAATGGACTTTTCTATTTACTTTGGCTTGATTTGGCCATATCAACATGTTAAACGAAGGATGAGTCCAAGTTTCCACCGGTTCCCCATCCGAAGAGACATAACAGGAGTTTCCTCCCACACATGTAGGAAATTTCTACGTGTTATCGCATGGGTGTGAATAGGCTTGCAAGGTGCTATAAACTTCCTAGCTAGGCCCCCAACCACACTTTTGAACATATGATATGGACACACGCAAGATTTCGAGCCGTTTCGACGCTCCGACACCTCTTTCCTAGAGAAATCCTAATTCAGGGGCCCTATAGATCTACAGGACTAGCGTTCTCTATGCGAGGGTAGACCGACGGACATTTATGTTTCCTTTGGATTTATTTGTCCATAACAACATGGTAAAACCAAAGTTGAGCTCATGTTTCTATCGGTTCCCCATCTGAAGAGTCATAGTGGGAGTTTCCTCCCACAAGTGCAGGAAATTTCTACGTGTTATCGCATGAGTGTGAACAGGCTCGCCCTTGGGTGCTATAAACTTCCTAGCTCGGCCTCCCACCACACTTGTGAACGTTCATATGGACACACGCAAGTTTTCGAGGCGTTCCGGCACCCCTTTCCTAGAGAAACCCTAACCTGGGGGCCCCGTAGATCTACAACACTAGCGTTCTTCGTGCGAGGGTCGACCAATGGACTATTCTCTTTCCTTCGGATTGTTTTGGACATTGCAACATGGTAAACTAAGGTTGATCCCAAGATTCCACTAGTTCCCCATCCAAAGAAACATAGCGGGAGTTTCCTCCCATACATGCAGGAAATTTCAACGTGTTATCGCATGGGCGTGAACAGGCTCGCACCCGGGTGGTATAAACTTCCTATATAGGACTCCCATCACACTTGTGAACATATGATATGAACACAGGAAAGTTTTCGAGGTGTTCTGGTGCACCGGCGCCCCTTTCCTAGAGAATCCCTAATATAGGGGCCCCGCAGATCTATAGCATTAGAGTTCTCTGTGCGAGGGGTGACCGATGAACTTTTCTCTTTACTTTGGCTTGCTTTGTCCATATCAACATGGTTAACCAAGGTTCAGACCAAGATTTCATCGGTTGCCCATACGAAGAGACATAGCGGGAGTTTCCTCCCACACGTGCAGGAAATTTCTACGTGTTATCGCATGGGTGTGAATAGGCTCGCACCCTGGTGTTATAAACTGCCTAGCTAGGTCTCCCACCACACTTGTGAACATAGGATATGGACACAAGAAAGTTTTCGAGGTGTTCCGGTGCTCCAACGCCCCTTTCCTAGAGAAATCCTAATCTAGGGTCCCCGTAGATCTACATCACTAGCGTTCTTTGTGCGAGCGACGACCGATGTACTTTTCTCTTTCCTTTGGCTTGCTTTGTCCATAGCAACATGGTAAACCATTTATGTTCTCTATACATAGAACTTGCATGATGTTTTTGCACTAAAAGTTGACAGTAGTAACAGGTTTTCATATCAATCCCACTTAATTTAATACATCAAAAGTTCACAGGTTTGCACTACTTTCACACATACTACTAGCAGTAACAGGTTTATCCATTAGCTGCTTGTCTTCTGCTCATGCTGAAGTTTGGTAGAATATTGTCCCCTTTTCATTTTTAGATCTGCACCATGGATGTCGAGATTGTCCTCGACTAGAAAGCACAAAATTTCGAAGTCATCAACATTAGTTCTGATGATGAAGCGGTTGAGCTACTGCTATGCGGTGCGCTCTCCGTGATGCTGTGGTTGCTTGGAAGTGTGCAGCTCGTGAAGCCGCTGCTGCTAGCAAGTGTGTTACTACTAAGCGGCGTGTTGCTGCTCATGAAGCTAGAGTTATTGCCATTTGAGGTAATCTTCTATGTATATGTTGCTGCTAAGTATGTCTCTACTATGTATATGGTGCTGCTAAGTTTGTCTCTTCTAAGCATGCCATTTTTTCTTACATGTAGGCCCAAAAATATAGGGAAGGAGACTCGCCTTTGATGAATGCTACGTGTTTGCGAACCGTGTGGCTTTGGAAGGTTCACAAGTTGAGTTTTTGAAGGAGGTAGCTCGTGAGAGGCCAACAAGACACATCTATGTTTGCACTATTTAGGTTTCTCACATAGATAGGCAGAGATCAAAAATGGTATGCATTTTTGTCAATTAGTGGTCCGTTTGTTGCTTTTATGCCCTCCATTTCTATGAATTAATTTTCTTTTGTTGCTTTTATGTAGTACTTTGCAAGGAAGTACAACTATTCTTTCATATATAAATACCTCGACTTGCCAACACACATCAAGGTCCTTTGGGACGGGGGAGGCATTGCTACAATGAAAGTTATATTTGGCAAAGGAAGCAATGTAGGTGTCCAGATCACCTCCAACTGGAAGAAGGTGGTGAGGAAGACCAAGATGAAAGAGGGTGAAGTCTTTCTATTCTGGTTCTGTGGGTGTTCGGAGAACGGTCTCAAGTTGATCCTTAAAAGGGTCGAGTAGCTATGTTCCATGTTGGACTTCCTGTAATATGCTAGTCGGACATAGTAAACTTAGTTCAAGTTGTGTATGGTTGCTTTTGATGTCCAGGTTCTTAGTTCAAGTGGAGAAGTGGTCCAGGTTGTTAACTTAGTTCCAGGTTGCTTTTGGTGATATATGTATATATATGCTACTATTCTAGGATATATATGCTACTATTCATGTATATATATGCTACTCGATCTATCATGTACAGGTCGCCTTGCAACTAGTGTTGTTGCTTTTGTTGTCAATATCTGGTACACGATGGAGCCCACTGCCCACCTTCCACACTGAATTATACCTTCCATATTTAAACTAATCATCATCATCATCCTACCTATTATCTTCACCATCATCATAGTACAGGTACATTGTCTCATCTACTCTGTTCTCGTTTTCAGATTCATCATCCGCCAGCTATGTCCTACGTTTCTTCATTCTTTCGACAACCACAACATCAACTAATACTCGTTCACGATGCCTTTGCAATATGGTTTCCACATTGGATTCGTTAACTAGCACCGGAACTTCTGGTGTGTCATCATCTTGGTATGATAGGCCACTACCACCATAGGGACCCTTTTCCACTTCACTTTCCTTCATGTTCCACAAATGTTTGTGCTCAAACTTTTGCACAACTCGCCAATGCCCACCCAAAAGGGTGTTTGGCATATGGAAGTCCTTTGTGTCTTGTGCTGTTAGAAGAAAAGGATCATTCTTGTACCAGCACCTTGCAGTGTTAATGCTTATAAAGTGTCGATCCTCCTAGACTCGGCTCGTTTTCTTGCCACCAAGATCAAACCAATCATAGCGGAACAAGAATCGAATGATGGATGCCTCCCTTGGAATTTTAATGCATCTTAATGATGCTTCTGAGCTTACCATAGAAATCAATGATGGTCAACTCATGGTCTCCCTCCACGACAATTCCACTATTCTCCGTGTTTCTATTTTTCTTGCGGTTAATGGTGTGGTAGCGGACACCATCAACAACACATGCTGAATAGAGCCTCACTCGCGTATCCGGTGCACATGCCAAAGAAAATAGATCATCACTGACCTCATTCTTCTCATGCAATTTTCCAATCTGCAAAAATAGGAAAAGAGTGAATTCCATCATAGTACTACTCCAAATTCAAGTAATTCCATCATAGTACTACTCCAAATTCGAAGTACTCACATGATTCTTAAACCATCTAGCAAATCCCTTCGCAAGCCATTTGTCAACATTGATGCGGCTATCTTGACCAATCAGCTCTTCCTTGAACAAACTTCAATGCCAACAAAAATATATAGTTAATTAAATGTACATCAGGGGTAAAATGTACCAAGAAAAAGATATTGAGTGCACAAGAGATGACATACTTGATATACGGTAGAACCCCAGGGCAACTTCTGAGCACATGCTACTGCATATTGGCATAGTCGTCACCACTAGCATTCAAGTATTGTGACCCTCCAAGGAAGTTGACACCATAGTTGAAAACCGAGACATCAAAACTTTGCGAATCATTCTGTTCTCTATTTTTGCCCGTCCGATTAAATCTTGTTTCCACATCGTCAAAGTAGCGCGAGCGAAATGTCAGGCAGTCATCAAAAACATATGCCTCGTCTATTGACCCCTCGGGCCTGGCCATGTTTTGCACATAATGCTGAAATGTAAGCATCCTTCTTTCGACGGGGTACATCCAGCCGTATTGTACGGGACCTCTAAGCCTTGCCTCTTTGGGTAAATGGACCGCCAAATGGACCATGACAGTGAAGAAGGTTGGAGGAAAGATCTTTTCAAGTTTGTAGAGGATAACTAGAATTTATTTTTTGAGTCATTCAAGAGCATATAGCTTAAGTGTTTTGCACCACAGACTGAAGAAATTCCCCATCTCAGCAACCACTTCATATATTTCTTTATTCATTATTCCACGTAGTCCAGCGGGTAAAATACTTTGGAGGAGGATGTGAAAATCATGAGTTTTTAGACCTTGAAGTTTGCATCCATCGGGAGACACGCATTTTGCAAGATTAGCGGCATACCCATCTGGAAATCTCACCGCTCTGATAAATTCACAGAATGGAAGCTTTTCTTCTTTAGTCATTGTATACCATGCTTGTGGCATCTCAAATGACTCACCACCTTCAACATGTCGTAGATGCAAATCTTCTCTTATGCCCATATCCTCGATTTAAGTGTATCCTTTGACTTCCCGTCAATGTTCATAAATGTCCCAAGAAGATTATCACATATGTTTTTCTCGATTTGCATTACATCGAGATTATGCCTCAACTTGAGATCTTCCCATTACGGTAGGTCCCACAGGAGACACCTCCGGTCCCAACATTGATTGTCCTCCCACTTCCTTTTTATTTGATTCATTCTCGGTCTCACATCTTTCACCTTGTCAAGTTGTTGCTCGAGCTCTTCTTTAGTGAACTCCGCCGATGTGTCACGGTTTTTAGTCTTCCCATTGAAATATCTGCTTCTTCGCCAATGATGGTTGCGTGGAAGAAAATGGTGGTTCCCTATCCAATACAACTTGTTCCTTATTCTTTCCAAGCACAGGTTCTTGTCACACCGAACACATGCATGATAACCAGCCGTGAGCCTGCCAGACAAAGTGTGCAGCGTTGGGAAATCATGGATGCACCATATTACCACAGCCCGCAATCAGGACTCAGGGCATCATAGGTACGCACACCCTCCCATAGCTTCATCAGATCTTCAACAAGGGGCTCCATAAAGACATCAAAACCTTTCCTGGAGAATATGGACTCGGGATCAACAAAGCCATCATGAAGTTGGATTGATTCATACATGGCCACATTCTATTTTTCTTGCTCATTCCAAAAGGGTTAAAGCCATTCATCGCAAGGCCAAGTCTTATGTTCCTTGCATCAGCGACAAACTCTTTATGTTTATTATCATCAAAGTCTTTCCATGCCTCTCCATCAGCTGGATGGCTACGCTCATTATCTACAGGTTGTCGCTTTAGCTTATTCCATTGTACCTCCTCATATTGCTTCTTTGAAAAAAGATCCTCTGCAACCTTGGAATAATAGGAAAGTACCTCAACACCTTCTCCGGAATCTGCCTCCTCCCATTTGCATCTTTCCACCTAGAGGCATCACATTTCAGGCACTTGTCAAGGTTGGCATATGTCTTCCGAAACAAGACATAGTTGTTTGGGTAGACATGGATTGAATCATAAAAAAGCCCTAGTCTGTGGATTACACTCAATGCTTCTTCATAATTTTTGGGAATTGAGCTTTTAGGGTATTGGATGGTCAAGATACGGAGTATATCATTGATGGCAACATTGCTTATACAGTAGAAGGACTTGATGTGGAGTAAGTTCACAGTGAAATTAAATATGGACATTGTACCACCATCACTAGCCAGATGCAATGCCTCCTCTATAAGCTCAACATAGATTGTATCATTTCCCTCACCTTGTGGTTCAGACTGATATAGATCCTTAAACAAATCAGGGATTCTATCATCTTCATCCCCATCCTCCTCCTCCAAAACAACATCCTCTTGTTGATCATCATCTTGTACAAAATCACCACCTTGGTGTGCATCAGTTTCATGTTCTGTTTCATCTCCAAGTTCAACATGTAAAGCCTCTCCATGATGGATCCACCTATCATACGTGGATGCCATCCCATGCATCCGCAGATGAGCCTCTACATCATGTAGAGTCTTGTGATAACGGTTATTACAGCTGGGGCACGGTCAAAGAACTTTAGCACCCTCGGCAACACTTGTGCAAACAAATGACATGAACTCACCCACTCCCCTTATATTCTCATAAGAAAGCCTTCTAACTCCTTTTGTAATCCAGCGTCTATCCAGTTGCATGCAAAAGACCAAAGAATTTTTAGCATTCAATTGAAGCTACTAAAAATCAAACCAAACAAGAAAATTCCATAGCTAAGATTAGAGTAACATCATAGTCAAAATTGCTACATATTACATGTAGAATTGCTACAGGGAGCATTTGACTGAATTGCTATAGGGAGCATTTGACTAAAAATTCCATAGCTTTGAACTGAAGATCATTTGACTATAGTTTATACAACTAGCATTTGACTAAGAAAATTCCATAGCTATAGGGAGAATTTGACTAAATAAAATTTCATAGCTATGAACTGAAGAACATGACTGAAATCATGCATTGGCACAGATCTAGAGGAGAGAGGGGGAGGAGAGGGGCATAGACCTGGATTTGTTCATCACAAAAGCTGCCCCTTTGCTCGCCTGAAACTGTACAGCAGGCCGCCCCTTGCTCGATCGTAGCTTTAGTAGCAACATTGCCGACGGGGAGTTCCGGTGGCGGGAGGAATCTCGTTGTGGAAGAGGGCAGTCTCGTCGAGCAGCATCACCGCCATGCATCGTCGAGCGGAAGAGGGCTCTTCGTTGAGCAGCCCCACCACTGACAGGGAGTCCGGCAGCACCACCACCCCCGCCCCTGCTGGTCACCTACAACGGTAGCAAAGAGGATATCGATTTGTTCTGCTCAGTCCAGGCAGTGTTGCTGTGTTTGACAATCATATACAATTAAAGAGTCTTCATATAGGTAAGGTAGGCCTCCAAATCAACAACGCTTCTCTAGTTCAGCCGTAGGGAACTAACTGCGCAAATTTTTTGTACTTGGGAGGTTTATTCAGCATAGGAAAATAATTGGGCCATCAATTCACCAATTCACTGGTATGTTCCTAATTGGGCCATCAATTCGTTTTACCGAGAGGTTTATTCGGCATGGTAAAATATTGGCCCAACATTTTAAAAGGTCGAATGGTTAAGGTCCAATCCAGCAAAGATTAAAATATTTGACATGTAGGAGCGGCAGTCCCACATGCTAGGTCAGAGTAGTGGGACCCGCATGTCAGGTGGTGTCCTCGGATTGATGACTGGTATGCCATGAGGGGGAGAATATCATTTTGCGGCCCGAAAGTTGGGGTGGCCAGGAAACACGGTACCTGAGTTCCCTGATATCATCCACGATGACTATAGTTGGCGTGCCAAATACTTAGAGGGTCCTTTTCGGCACGAATTCAACTTTACGTTTCAATACAAAATATCAGGCTAACGACCGTCAAGTTGGGTCCCCCCTGTCAGCTTTCGCCGTTATGTCATTGCCGTCGTCACTGCCATGTAGGATGCCATCTAGGCTTGCAACTTTTGGCGCATGCATCCTTTACGCATCAACTTCTTCCTCCGGGGCGGCAATCTATGGTCGTGGCCATGGCGCGGAGCTAGGACTTGGACAAACCTGCTCGGCCCGTTCTCCTTCCCATCCCGAATCGGAGCTCGCCCTTACCATGACCGCACCATTGGTACAGTGCGGGGACGGGAATTCATTCCCGAGTGAGATCTATCACCATGCCGACCATGCTCGGTCCTATTGGTCTCCTCCAGAATCCGAGCTCGTCGTCGCCGTGGTCGCACATGCACCAGCCACAGCGCCTTCCTCTCCGAACCCCAAAGCCACATCCACCCAGTTCGACACAACACCAACAAGGTGAAAATGCATCAAGTTTTCTTCTTGTGATTGTAGAAAAACATGTATGTACCGTGGCCGTAGCATACTCTAACAATGTACACATATATTGTTTACTAGATTTTCATTTGAAATTAGTAGCTCCGTGATGACAAAACATAGAGAACCTAAATGGAATGACGATGGCGACCATGTTCTGTACTTTGCATTGCATCAACAAGTGCTCGCTGAAGAAGCAAGTTACCATGAGAGTGGAGTTCATTAGCCATTACCAAAAAATATGTGAACAAATCAATGAGCGATTCAATGCAAATAAGCGCAGAAAAGCTAGATCCATGTCATCAATCATCAATTGGTGCCACATTCTAGTGATGCGTTCAAATGCGTACACGATGTATCATTTTCTTGAAGTGGTTGTTATCCTGAGCAAAAATGCCTGGTATGCACATTACATTTGTATGTTCTATGCTGCAACTCTATTGTTATGGGCGTGGAAAGAAAAGCTGGGCTTCACTGAATATTACGCAGTTAGGCCTAACTTAGTCTTACACAAATAAGCACAGCTTAGTCTTTACACACATATGCGTAACTAATGATAAAGATAAAGACAAATGGTTCATCGGATCTGCTAGTATGAGCACTAGGTCCCTGGAGCTGGTGCTATCGTTGGAACGAACTAGAATGCTGCGTTTGGCCGTCTTTCATTCTCCTTCAAATAGTACGACCCCACTAATGAGCCAATTGTAGGCCCCCTCCTCCCGACGTGGATTCGGCTCTAGGTCGGATCTGGAGTGTCAACATGATAGGCGCGTGAGTGTGCAACAAACACACAGTCTGCTATCAACACTGGAAGTGCTGGCACCTCAGCAAGAACACCAGCATGTTCTTCCTGGACTCCGGCAGCAGCCTCAGCAGGTATTTCGTCAGCTTCACCAGCATCAGCATTAGCAAGTATTTCCTCAGCTTCACTAGCAGCAGCATCACCAAGTATTTCGTCAGCTTCACCAGGAGCAGCAGCAGCTAGTTCTTCGTCAGCTCCACCACCACCAGCAGTAGCAGCAACAACAACATCATCAGCGGCCAGGGTTGCCTGAGCAATTACAGGTTCAACAGCTCCAGGGGCTCCGACAAAGAAAGGGTAGTTGATCCCAAGAAACACAGATTGTCCCTTCAGATTGTTGACTATGCTCCAAACTTGCTCTATTGGGTCTTCGGATGGGCATGCGGACCTCGAGAAAACGTGACACCACAGCGATGGGTATGAAGAAAGTTGTGTCCCCATATGTTCTATTGTATCACCAACGCTGTTTAGTGCTCCCCTGATATGAATCCACAAGAGTTCATCATCATGTTCCGTGTTGTCTCCGAGAGGTGCCGGGAACCAGCGTCGTGTCCCAAGTTCAGCATCTACTACTGCATCTTCGATTACCGGAGCTGGAATGATGCGCGGGGCTGCGTGGGTACCTACGTCTTACTAACAGTCAGTAAGCAGAATTTTGAATGGTATTTTACATGCTATATGACACCATGACTCACCCCAAATGGACGGCTCCCAAACACGCACGTCGCCGCTAGGTTCAGTGACCGCATAAATGCGTTGCGGTCTGTACGAAGAGTAGCCGTAGGTGAAGACGGCGTCAACATACTTCTCCGGCCGCAGGAAGTCGTCACGCAAGACTGTCCATTCCTTGTCTTATAGGCATCTAATGAATGTGATTGCCTTGTCGAACACCGCTAAGAGGTCGTACTCCCAGTTCTTCCATGCCCCCTCCCGCGGTCTATGTGGGAGCTGTACCTTCACGCGCTCAAGTTCTGCCATGTTGAACCTGTAAGCGAATTCAGAAATGGGCGACGGCCACCCGCTGTTGAATGCAGTAATGCCGACACCCTTCAAAGATGGCACTGCAAGTCTCTTTGATCTGTAGCAATTTTTTAGAGTCCAAGTACTCCCATCCTAGGATGAAAGGACCAGCCACTCGCCGTTGCCACCCACCTAGTTCTGGTCATCTCCCATTTCCTTCTCTTCTTCTTCCTTGATATTCACCACTACTGATTCCGACCACTTATCCAGCAGCATCAGTTTTGCATGAATATTCTGCAGAGTTTGTTGTCAGTTGGTACAATCACCTAGCATGGATTCCATTGCAAAAACAATTTGACAACTGGACCTTTAGATTAAAGTACACAAAATATCGCCTAAATACGAGTGTCTCCTCAGATATCGCCTAAATTGTGCATGTGTCACTACGAAGATACTCAATATATGGAGTAGGAGCAGAGCCCCCCAGAACAAACTCCTGACGATAATCATAATTAAACAGCTCGGGGCATAACAGCCTTAAATCGTCTAATCTGTTTGTTTTTATTTTAGGAAATAGAATATCACCTAGCAGGCATTCCATTGCAAAATCGAAATTGAAAACTCGTCTATCACCTAAAGTAAGACTGTGTCACTGTAACATCCCAAATTTTTGCAATTACAGATGTTACTAGAAGCATGCATCATATCCTTGCATCATGGCATCGCATAATAAAAACTGCATAGATATTTCTTCCTAAATCCCATAGTCATATATAGACTAAAAGGGGTAAAACCTTTTTGAACCACCAACACCCTTGCAAAAGTGTTATTTTATAATCCTACTCTAACCCTCTTCTTTTTTTAAAATTTTAGAGACTGATTTCATTTAAATCGGAGTCCGTTTGCAAAAGTTATGCGACTTTTAGTAAAACAGAAAAAAAAGTTAAAAAAAAGGGGAAACCTAGCCTAACCGGGCCGGCCGAGCCAGCCCGGGAATTACCTACCGCCCGCCTGGCTGGGTGGGCGTCGCGCAGCCGCTGACAGGCCGGACCCACCCGTCATCCGCCTCCTTCGTTCGAGTCCGGCTCGAGCACGTCGTCGTCGCCACGTCGGCACAACCGACTCCGGCTGAATCGGAGCGGATTCCGTAGTCCCTGCGCCAACAAAACCCGCCTTTTTAAAGCCCCGACACGCCTCCCGCAAAACCCTCGATTTTTTCTACCCCACCGCCACCGAGCCTCCGCCAATCGCTCGCCGGAGCTCCGCCGGACTCTGCCGCCCGCCGCCACCTCGGGAGGGAGGAGCCGACGCCGCCCCCGGGAACAGAACCGCGGCGAGGAGCCGGTCGCCGTCGTCTACTTCACCGGGTCGGGGGAGCACCGCCTCGCCGCCATCGACCGTCGCCGACCGCCGCCGACGCTCCGCCGCCACCCACCGTCGCCACCTCCGGTAAGCCACCACCCCCCCTCTCCGACCGTTAGATCGAGATCCAATGGCACAAAACGGTCAAACCGCCCCAGGCCAATCGTGTCGCGCGGCGTGGCACTCGCCGCGTCATCGCCGCGTCATCACCTCGTCGGCATCACGCGCGCCCCGCTAGACCAACCCCGCGCCGGCACTTGGCGCTACACAACTGGCCGCTGTTCTGGTTTTCTTTTAAATAGGCAGAAAATACTTTAATCTTGTAAAATCCATAGTAATTTGTAGTCCAAAAATTGCGTATAATATACCGTTGGATTCATATTTTTTAGTAGAATAGAGATCTACAATAATATTGCTGTTTTACAACAGCAATCTTGTAGTAGGATTTAAAGTTTAGATTAGAGTATTTTAATTCTAGAAAATTATCCGTAGCTCCGTTTTAGTTGATTCTTGTTGCATTGGCTTTGTATCAACGAGACCTTCTGTAGAAATTGTCATATCATGCTTAGGGTGTTCAGATCTGTCTCGAGGTTGATTGGAGTTGTAGATCTAGTTTTGAGCTTGGTTATTTAGGGTTTAACCCAAAATACTTAAAATCTATGGGGAATCGATTCAATTGACA
The DNA here is from genome assembly GCA_910589775.1 of Avena eriantha. Lineage (NCBI taxonomy): Eukaryota > Viridiplantae > Streptophyta > Magnoliopsida > Poales > Poaceae > Avena > Avena eriantha. The sequence goes on from OU342745.1 coordinate 19,685,544, forward strand.
TCCCCAACTCAACAACACCCCTGAATAAAACCCTTGGTCAAATTTGAATCCACTCTAGCATATTACCGTGTTGCATGCATGCATATTCGACTTCGTGACTTTGTTTTGTGTAATTTGTGATTGGCTCCATGTTTGTTTCGTTAGATTGCTCGGAGTGCGCTGGAGAGTACTGTTGTGTAGAGTGCTGCTCGGATCAAGGCAAGTTACACCACTTGTTCATGTTATGTCCCAGTTTTGACTATGCATGTTTTACTCTTCAAATTTTGTAGTATGCTTATGTAGGATTTTGGTAGATTTTCTTAGTACTATTTTTCGCAAGTGCAGTTTTGTAGTATGCCATGAGTAGCTCTATGCTTAGGATTTTCCATCCCAATAGGTTATCCTGTTTTTCTAAGTTATGCTTGCTATGCTATATACTTGTATATATCAAGTACCGTTGGGAGGGTTCGAAAGACTCAAACATTTTCTAAGTACGAGAGCTCTCTCGAGCGAACTTTTCCTCTCTAAACCCCCTTCAAAATAAAACTAAGTTTTCTTCTGTGCGGAATGGTTGTCGGGTCAACGACTGGATATTTGGTGGTGGACGGCCGCCGAGGAATGAAAGAAGTCTGCTATGTTTCAGAATTCAGAATCTTCCCGTGCAACCACAATACATATGGGCTCTGTCTTGTCTTAGTACTTCGTGGGAAACCTCACCGGGGTACTAACATTTGGAGGTTCTTGGCATGGTTGGATCCAGTTGGTAGAGGGGCTACTAAGGGAAGGCTTCGCCATGGTCTTGTCTGTAAAAGGACTTGATCGTGGATTGTGGGGAAAGTGCACAACCTCTCGAGAGTATTGCAATCTGATCGATCAGCCGTGTTCACGGAAACAGAACAACTTTGAGCATATGAAAGATGGAGCCTCTGAAAGATCTTCCTCTCTCTTTTCCAAACTTAACATTTTATAAACCCCAAGGCGTGAGTGATATCACCATTGGGTGGGATTTTGGGAACTTGGTGTGTAATATCCAAGTGCTAGGTTGATTGGGCACTTGGTGAGTAATATCCACGTGTTCCATTCGACCCTATACTATTTATCAAAGTTTACAAAGTAGGGAAAACTTTCTTCCTCTCTTCTTATTACATTGATAAAATTGGCTTTACGCAAATGACCCTAGAGCCTACTCTTAGCCTTGCATGTAGAGATAGTGTTACTCTTTCCTTGGTGTAATTTGCCAATACATTCAAAGTATTAACCCAACTTGTTGGCTGCACGTCTTATGTGCAGAATCCGAAGATTGAAAGGTGCGTAGGGATCGCGGGTCTTCACGCAACTAGCCTGAGGCGTTGATGGACTCAAGATCTTCTTAGTTTCCGTTGTTTTATTTGAGCTAGCTATAAGCTATGCAAGTTGTAATAATTATACTCTGGATTATTCGTGTAATAATGACTTGTGTTTTACATGATATTCATCGACTGTGAAGTGCTAGCTAATGATCCAGGAACTAGCATGTTTATCACAGGGACTTAGGATCCTAAACGATCCGAGGTCACAACAGATGGTATCAGAGCACAAAGTTGCCTGTAGGACGTGACCCCTAGGATTGGAAACCACCTTTACCATGTGTGTTTTTGCTTTCTATATTCTTCTAAGTTATTTGTACTCTTCTAGTATTTCTCTTCCTTATCACCTTGTGCCTAATTTTCTTTCTCCTAACCTAAAGATGATGGCCTTCTACTACAACACCGCCGAAGACATCAAGTGCTTGCGCTTTGGAGAATGCCTTCTGGACATCATCAAGACGTTGCAGTTACCCATGCCGTCAATCAAGGGAAGCGAGTTGAGGAAGATGCACAAGGAAGGATGCTGGGCGATTGAATTCATCCAACCGGGTCGCAGCAAGGCAGAACCCAAGACAGAGGCCATTGTACTCAACGTCACCAGCGACTCCAAGGATAAAGGACTTAGCATCAGCTTGCAGGAGCTCATTGGACGCCTTTGCGGACGCCACCATGAAGTGGTTGAAGGCCACTACATCAAACTCTTTGGAAGACGTGATGAGAAGGGAGTTCCAATCGAGTTAACCACAAAGGAAAGGAAGACATGCAAGCATCGAAGGATCCAATATCAAGACTTGGAGTCCCACATCAATGACCTTCAGAAGGGGAGCTGCCTTGAGATCGTGAGGAATGACGAGCTCCGTGCCCTAGTCAAGGAGAAGGACGAGAAGATCGAGGAGCTGGAAGAGAAGATCAAGTCCCTAGGAGGGGAGCTCACCGCCCAAGACAAGAGGTTCGCTAATCAAGAGAAGAGGGTGCAAGATAAGAACAAGAGGATTAGGGAGCAAAGTCTCGTGCTCGCAAAGAAGGAGATGGAGTTCAAGAACTTTGCCACCATGTTGAAGGACCTGCGAGCAGCTAAGAGGAGCTTGGAGGAGAAGATCATGCCCGTGACTATGGGGTCAAGTTTGATCAAGAAGCTACAGAAGGAGAAGAAGGAACTCCAAACAAGGCTGGAATCTGCTACCCAGGAGCTGCAGGAGGTGAAGGAACTTCAAGAGAGGCTCGAAGCTACTACACCGGAGCCAAATGAGGTGAAGGAACTTCAAGAGAAGCTTGAAGCCACGACGAAGGACATGGAGTTATACAAGTCACTACTGGAGAAGGAAGGCTTCATCATTGAGGAAGAGGAAGTGGATGATGAGTAGAGTAGTTGGACCACCTTTAGTTCTATAGTCAAACGTTGTTCGCGATTGTAATGAGTACCAAAAATTATATTGGTTTAGTTAAACTTGGTTGAGTGTGTTGAACTATGTGCCTTGTGTGCCTTGATTTTCTCGTGTGTTTTTTTTTCTCTTGTTTACATAAGGGTAGGAGTTTATTCCTTAGGCTTTCTATCTATTTCTTAACTTGTCTCCCGAACCCCACAGATGGAGAGACGTGGAAACAATAACAACATGCCCCCAGAGATAGCACAACTTCTGAACTCCTAGAATCAGCTGATCCAACTTCTCCCTCAAAACATGCAAAACAACAACAACAACAACAACCCGCCGCCTCCACCACCTCCACCGCCCCAACAGGATCGCTTGACTCGATTCTTGAGGTTGAACCCTCCAATTTTCTCAAGTAGTTCTGAGCCAATTGTGGCAGATGACTGGCTCCACACCACCAACAAGAAGTTAGACACCGTCCAAGTTGTTGGAACTGATATGGTGCGCTTTGTCACGCACCAACTTGAGGGACCAGCTGCTGAATGGTGGGATAATTACCAGGTCACCCACCCCGATATTGAAGCTATCACCTGGAACCAGTTCGAGGCGGCCTTTCGTACTCATCACGTAGCCGCGGGAGTCATGTTACTTAAGAGACGTGAGTTCCGCGACTTGAAACAACTGCACCGCTCTATCTCCGAGTATGGGGACCTTTTCAACAAGATGGCACGTTATGCACCTGATGATGTATCCATTGATGCCAAGAGACATGAGGAGTTCTTAAGGGGACTTAATGATGAAATATCTATTCAGCTTGTGGCTCTGAACTTTGATAACTACCAGGAACTCCTGGATAGGGGTGTGGTGGTTGAAGCAAAGCAAAGGAGTATAGAGAACCGAAAGAGAAAGTCCACCTCACACAAGCACAACTCTGCCCCATATCAGAAGCAACGCACTTTGTCACCACCACCCCACAACCACAATGGCCACAACCACAATGGTCATCGTCATGGAGGACATAACCACAATGGCCATAAACACCGCAATGGAAATGGCAATGGGAAGGATCTGAGTGAAGTGACATGCTTCAAGTGTAACAAGACAGGGCACTATGCAACTACCTGCCCCGAAAAGATGAAGAATGGGAATGGTAATGGAAACGGCAACGGACACAACCATGGCAATGGTAATGGAAATGGGAAGAAGCCGAATACGTTCGTCAAAGCCATAGTGAATCATGTCTCCATGGAGGATGCTCGTGAGGCACCTGACTCCGTGATTGGTAAGTTCAAGCTTAACTCCACCCCTACAGTTGTTCTTTTTGATACTGGTGCATCGCATTCATTCATATCAAGGGTATTCGTGGATAGAAGCAAGATACCTACGGAGACTATTAGTACTCCCCTAAGGGTAAGTTCTCCTGGAGGAGAAATAGTGGCAAACTCTGGATGCCATGGGTTAGAACTAAGGATTGGGGCGCACACCTTTCCCACCAGCCTAGTCGTTTTGGAATCACAAGGCTTAGACATAATTTTGGGCATGAATTGGATGACCGAATATGAGGGAGTCATAGATTGTGCCAAAAGGACTATCGCACTCACGACTCCGGATAAGAAAAGGATCCGCTTTAAGTCAGCTTCCGCACTCAAAGGAAGTGTGGTGAACTCTCTTAAGGGGGTTAGCTTGGAGGATGTGCCAATTGTGAAGGAGTATCCAGATGTGTTTCCAGAAGAATTGCCAGGGATGCCTCCCGACCGAGACATCGAGTTTCTCATTGACTTGATGCCAGGTACTGGACCAATAGCAAAAAGACCATACAAGATGGATGTGGATGAGTTGAAGGAACTTAAGAAACAGCTTAGAGAGCAATTGGACAAAGGCTTCATTCGACCAAGTGCGTCATCTTGGGGAGCACCTGTCTTATTCATGGAGAAGAAGGATAAAACCAAGAGACTAGTCGTGGACTACCGGTCGTTGAATGAAGTGGCAATCAAGAACAAGTACACTCTACCCAATATTAACGACCTGTTTGACCAATTAAAGGGAGCTAGTGTGTTCTCTAAGATTGATCTCCGATCAGGTTATTTTCAGTTAAAGATCCGAGAACAGGATGTACCCAAGACAGCCTTCACCACAAGATACGGATTGTATGAATACACTGTGATGTCGTTCGGCTTAACCAATGCCCCAGCATACTTCATGACTATGATGAACAAGGTGTTCATGGAGTACTTGGATAAGTTTATTGTGGTATTCATTGATGACATACTCATATACTCCAAGGACGAGAAGGAACATGAGAGGCACCTGCGCCTAATCATGCAAAAGTTAAGGGAACACAAGTTGTATGCCAAATTTAGCAAATGTGAGTTCTGGTTGAAAGAAGTGGGATTCCTTGGTCATATTGTATCGGCTAAAGGTGTTGTCGTGGACCCAAGTAAGGTAGCTTCCGTGATAGAATGGGAGTCTCCTAAGAATGTGGGTGATATTAGGAGTTTCCTGGGCCTTGCGGGATATTACCGAAGATTCATTGAAAACTTTTCCAAGATAGCAAAGTCTATGACAGAGTTGCTGAAGAAAGAGAAGAAGTTCCAATGGACCGAGGCATGTGAACCAAGTTTTGGAGAGTTGAAGAAGCGCCTAGTAACAGCACCAGTTTTGTGCCTCCCTGACATCCAGAAGGACTTCCAGGTCTATTGTGACGCCTCCCGGCAAGGACTTGGTAGTGTACTGATGCAAGATGGAAAAGTAGTGTCTTACGCCTCTCGGCAACTTAAGCACCATGAGAATAACTACCCCACGCACGATTTGGAACTAGCATCAGTTGTGCATGCGCTCAAGGTATGGAGACATTACCTAATGGGCAAACATTGTGATGTGTTCACGGATCACAAGAGCCTTAACTACATCTTCACTCAAAAGGAATTAAATATGAGGCAAAGGAGATGGCTTGAGCTCATCAAGGACTATGACTTGGACCTGCAGTACCATCCTGGAAAGGCCAACGTTGTGGCTAATGCCTTAAGCCGGAAAGTCTATGTAAATGGACTTACCGTGGGTGAACTTCCAAAAGATTTGTGTGAACAGTTCAAGGACCTCAGGTTAGAAATAGTTCCGGAGGGATACTTAGCAACTATGGAGATAGTATCAATGCTTCTAGACCAAATCAAAGAGGCCCAGAAGGGGGACAAAGAGTTGGAAGAGATAAGAGCTAATATAAGCAAGGGCAAAGCAAAAGGGTTTCATACGGATGAATAGGGAACACTTTGGTATGAGAAGCGTCTGTGCGTTCCCGATGACCCTGATATCAGGAAGTTAATCCTTCAGGAAGCTCACGATTCGCCTTACTCAATTCATCCTGGTAATACAAAGATGTACATGGATGTGAAAGATAGATTCTGGTGGAACAACATGAAAAGAGAAATTGATGAATATATCTCTTTGTGTGACGTGTGCAACAGAGTCAAGGCCGAACATCAAAAACCCGCAGGACTACTGCAGCCATTACCTATGCTCGATTGGAAGTGGGACAAGGTAGGCATGGATTTTATCATAGGACTACCGCAGACTCGTTCTGGGTATGACTCCATCTGGGTAGTGGTCAACCACTTCACAAAGGTGGCCCACTTTATTCCCGTAAAGAGCACCTATACGAGTGCTAAACTTGCCAGGATTTATATGTCAAGGATCGTAGGTCTTCATGGTGTACCCAAGGGAATTGTCTCTGATAGAGGTACCCAATTCACCTCTAAGTTTTGGCGACAGCTACACGAGTCTCTAGGGACACAACTGGAGTTTAGTACTGCCTTCCACCCACAAACAGATGGACAGACGGAAAGAGTCAATCAGATCTTGGAGGACATGTTAAGAGCCTGTGCGCTAGACTATGGGTCTGGTTGGGATGATAATTTGTCATATGCAGAATTCTCATACAATAACATTTACCAAACTAGTATCAAGATGGCTCCATTTGAAGTTCTATATGGCAGAAAGTGTAGAACTCCGCTGCTATGGAGTGGAGTTGGAGAACGTAGTTTGTTTGGACCTGAACTGATCAAGGATGCCGAAGAAAAAGTTAGACAGATTCAAGATAGGTTAAAAATAGCCCAATCCAGACAAAAGAGTTATGTTGATTCCATGTGCAGGGATGTGTCTTATGAAGTGGGAGAACGTGCGTATCTCCGAGTTTCACCACTATGAGGAGTTAAGAGATTTGGAATCAAGGGTAAGTTAGCACCCCGATTCATAGGGCCCTACAAGATCTTGGGTCGTAGAGGGGAAGTTGCCTATCAGTTGGAATTACCCGAAGTGTTAACTATTCATGATCTTTTCCATGTGTCGCAACTAAAAAGTGTCACCCGGAAATGGCTGAAACACCACTAAAGGATACGGTTCCGTTGGACGAGGTTCAATTGGAAAACGATCTCACCTATGAGGAAAAACCCACTAGGATTCTGGAGACAGCCGAGAGAATCACTCGTACCAAGACTATCAGGTTTTGCAAAGTTCAATGGAATCACCATTCTGAGGAAGAGAACACGTGGGAACGTGAAGAAGACCTGAAGAAAGAACACCCACACCTATTTGCTAACCAACCTGAATCTCGGGGACGAGATTCTTATTAAGGGGGGTAGGTTTGTAACATCACAAATTTTTGCAATTACATATGTTACTAGAAGCATGCATCATATCCTTGCATCATGGCATCGCATAATAAAAACTGCATAGATATTTCTTCCTAAATCCCATAGTCATATATAGACTAAAAGGGGTAGAACCTTTTTGAACCACCAACACCCTTGCAAAAGTGTTATTTTATAATCCTACTCTAACCCTCTTCTTTTTATAAAATTTTAGAGACCAATTTCGTTTAAATCGGAGTCCGTTTGCAAAAGTTATGCGACTTTTAGTAAAACAGAAAAAAAACTTAAAAAAAGGGGAAACCTAGCCTAACCGGGCCGGCCGAGCCAGCCCGGGACTTATCTACCGCCCGCCTGGCCGGGTGGGCGTCGCGCAGCGCGTGGGCCGGCCCAGCAAGCCGCGCCATCCGCCAGCCCGCCTCCAGCCACAGCCGCTGACAGGCCGGACCCACCAGTCATCCGCCTCCTCCGTTGGAGTCCGGCTCGAGCACGTCGTCGTCGCCGCGTCGGCACAACCGACTCCGGCCGAATCGGAGCGGATTCCATAGTCCCTGCGCCAAGAAAACCCGCCTTTTTAAAGCCCCGGCACGCCTCCTGCAAAACCCTAGATTTTTTCTACCCCACCGCCACCGAGCCGCCACCAATCGCTCGCCGGAGCTCCGCCGGACTCCGCCGCCCGCCGCCACCTCGGGAGGGAGGAGCCGACGCCGCCCCCGGGAACAGAACTGCGACGAGGAGCTGGTCGCCGTTGTCTACTTCACCGGGCCGAGGGAGCACCACCTCGCTGCCATCGACCGTCGCCGACCGCCGCCACCCACCGTCGCCACCGCCGGTAAGCCACCACCCCCCTCTCCGACCGTTAGATCGAGATCCAACGACACAAAACGGTCAAACCGCCCCCGGCCAATCACGTCACGCCGCGTGGCACTCGCCGCGTCATCGCCACGTCGGCGTCACGTGCGCCCCGCTGGACCAACCCCGTGCCGCCACTTGGCGCTACACAACTGGCCGATGTTCTGGTTTTCTTTTAAATAGGCAGAAAATACTTTAATCTTGTAAAATCCATAGTAATTCGAGTATTGGTCCAAAAATTGCGTATAATATACCGTTGGATTCATATTTTTGAGTAGAACACAGATCTACAATAATATTGCTGTTTTACCACAGAAATCTTGCAGTAGGATTTAAAGTTTAGATTAGAGTATTTTAATTCTAGAAAATTATCCGTAGCTCCGTTTTAGTTGATTCTTGTTGCGTTGGCTTTGTATCGACGAGACCTTCTGTAGAAAATTGTTATATCATGCTTAGGGTGTTCAGATCTGTCTCGAGGTAGATTGGAGTTGTAGAGCTAGTTTTGAGCTTGGTTATTTAGGGTTTAACCCAAAATACCTAAAATCTATGGGGAATCGATTCTATTGATATCCCCAACTCAACAACACCCCTAAATAAAACCCTTGCTCAAATTTGAATCCACCCTAGCATATTACCGTGTTGCATGCATGCATATTCGACTTCGTGACTTTGTTTTGTGCAATTTGTGATTGGATCCATGTTTGTTTCGTTAGATTACTCGGAGTGCGCTGGAGAGTACTGTTGTGTAGAGTGATGCTCGGATCAAGGCAAGTTACACCACTTGTTCATGTTATGTCCTAGTTTTTACTATGCATGTTTTACTCTTCAAATTCTGTAGTATGCTTGTGTAGGATTTTGGTAGATTTTCTTAGTACTATTTTTCGCAAGTGCGGTTTTGTAGTATGCCATGAGTAGCTCTATGCTTAGGATTTTCCATCCCAATAGGTTATCCTGTTTTTCTAAGTTATGCTTGATATGCTATATACTTGTATATATCAAGTACCGTTGGGAGGGTTCGAAAGACTCAAACATTTTCTATGTACGAGAGCTCTCTCGAGCGAACTTTTCCTCTCTAAACCCCCTTCAAAATAAAACTAAGTTTTCTTCTAGGCGGAATGGTTGTCGGGTCAACAAGTGGATATTTGGTGGAGGACGGCCGCCTAGGAATCGAAGAAGTCTGCCATGTTTCAGAATTCAGAAGCTTCTCGTGCAACCACAATACATATGGGCTCTGTCTTGGCTTAGTACTTAGTGGGAAACCTCACCGGGGTACCAACATTTGGAGGTTCTTGGCACGGTTGGATCCAGCTGGTGGAGGGGCTACTAAGGGAAGGCTTCGCCATGGTCCTGTCTGTAAAAGGACTTGATCATGGATTGTGGGGAAAGTGCACAACCTCTCGAGAGTATTGCAATCTGATCGATCAGCCGTGTTCACGGAAACAGAACAACTTTGAGCATCTGAAAGATGGAGCCTCTGAAAGATCTTCCTCTCTCTTTTCCAAACTTAACATTTTATAAACCCCAAGGCGTGAGTGATATCGGCATTGGGTGGGATTTTGGGAACTTGGTGTGTAATATCCAAGTGCTAGGTTGATTGGGCACTTGGTGAGTAATATCCACGTGCTCCATTCGACTCTGTACTATTTATCAAAGTTTACAAAGTAGGGAAACTTTCTTCCTCTCTTCTTAGTACATTGATAAAATTGGCTTTACGCAAATTACCCTGGAGCCTACTCTTAGCCTTGCATGTAGAGATAGTTTTACTCTTTCCTTGGTGTAATTTTCCAATACATTCAAAGTATTGACCCAACTTGTTGGCTGCACGTCTTATGTGCAGAATCTGAAGATTGAAAGGTGCGTAGGGATCGCGGGTCTTCATGCAACTAGCCTGAGGCGTTGATGGACTCAAGGTCTTCTTAGTTTCTGCTCTTTTATTTGAGCTAGCTATAAGCTATGAAAGTTGTAATAATTATACTCTGGATTATTCGTGTAATAATGACTTGTGTTTTACATGATATTCATCGACTGTGAAGTGCTAGCTAATGATCCAGGGACTAGCATGTTTATCACAGGGACTTAGGATCCTAAACGATCCGAGGTCACAATAGTCACTATGAAAATACCAGAATATCAGGTACGAGCAGAGCTTCCACTTTACAGAATAGTATTAAATGGTTCGATTTTGTTCAAACCGCACGTGCACACAACACGTTCGACGAAAGGAACATAGGATTCCGATGAGAGTTCAGCACATATGAATAAACGATATGACTGAACGAATAAGCTAGATACTGGAACTTACGTGGCCATCGCGGTCCTCTAGCCATTTGCTGTTATCGGGGTAAAGAAGGCCTGGCGTGCCGAACCGATGTTCGTCCATGTTCCGCATCGTCACGCGGTAGCCAGGGATGCAGCGAGCGAGGCGGCCGGCTGAGATGATGTCCAACGCTGAGGCGATCTTGTGCACGTTCGCGGCGCTGAGGTTCGGCCATCCCCAATCCTCGCGGTAGCAGTCGCCCTCGCCATCCACGTCATCGTCGCATGCCTTTCGCTTCAGCTTGCTGCTACCCCAAGCTCTACCCATAGCGGCAAATGGAGTCTGGAATCCGGTAGATTAATGGAGGCGTTGTGATAAGGAGGCGGATGGATTCGAGAGGGGGTGGAATCAGGGATGAGGGCAGTTGTTCGAGTGGGGAGTGAATCTGCAAGGAACCGCCACCGCCGCCGATTCTCGTCCGCGTGGAAGAAAAGAAGGGGGCCGTAATTATTGAGGACGGGTGATACGTCCATTTTGCATCACTATTCTATGTCATAATTCACTATTATTCATTGATATATTTCGTATTGAGAGGTGATACTTATGTTATTTCATCTGTTTTTACATGGTTGATGACTTTTGGAGCATGGACCACTGCAGTCTGGATTCTGATGGAAAAGGTGCTGCTTGGAGGCAAAATTCGTGAAGATCAGAAAATCCGGGAAAATATACGGAAAATTCTATTTTTACAAAAGACTCAGGATGCGAGAAGATGGAGTGGAGGTGGGCCACAGGGGGCCCACACCACCCCATGGCGCGGGCAAGCCCAGGCCATGCCAGGGAGTGGTGTGGCCGCCCTGGCCCACTCCAGCCTCTCCCCTCAGGCGTATATCTTCCTCCCGAAACCCTAGGACTCGGAGCGAAACCACAGAAAGATTCCGCCGCCTCTGCGGGGTGGAAAACACCGAGACAGAAAGATCTCTCCGGCAGACAGATTTCTATCGGGGGAATTCCTTCCCGGAGAGGGGAGATCGTCGCCATCAACACCATCATCAAGCTGGGCTTCATCGGGATCATCATCATCATCATCATCACCACCATCATCACCATCAGCACCCTCATCATCATCTCCATATTTCTGTAACAATTGAGTTGAATCTTGCATTAGTTCATAGGGGAAACTTTCCCGGTGTTGATTACTCTTTGTAGTTGATGCTATTGAGTGAACCATTGAATTATTGTTTATGTTCAGATTGTTATACATCATTATTCCATCTCTGATCATGATCCATATGATGTCTTGTGAGTAGTTCGTTTTTTTCTTGAGGACATGGGAGAAGTCTTGTTGTTGGTAGTGGAGTTGCGTTGAGAAAGATTCAATAGATTGTTATTTAAGTTGTGGTGTACTTCTTCTAGTGGTGTCATGTGAACATTGACTACATGACACTTCACCTATATGGGCCTAGGGGAATGCATTGTGTATTTGTCTACTAATCGTAGGGGTTGCCGAAGTGACAGAAACCTGAACCCCCGTTAGGAAACCATTGCACAAGGGACGTAAGGGTCTTAGAGTTTAAAGCTGTGGTTAGGTTTCTACCTTAATTACTTTCTTGTACTTACGGATGTTTGCAAGGGGGTTTAATCACAAGTATGTATTAAGTCTTGGATGGGACGGTACATTAGCACAGGTTCACCCACACAACACTTAGCAAGCTAGAGAAGATTAATCAACTATATGAAGCGAAAGCACTTGACAGTCTTCCCATGTGTCCTCGAGAATGTTTGGTCATCTATAGAAATACAATCGGCTTGTCCTTTGCTGCATAAAGGATTGGGCCACTTGCTGCATTCATTCTTACTGTCTTTTATTTACTTGTACTTTGTTTACTTGCTTTATCGAAAACACCTAAAAATCCGTTTACTAAGTATTTGCAAAGAATTCCTGATCCATACCACTAGCCAGCACCTTCTGCTCCTCGTTGGGTTCGACACTCTTAATTATTGAAAATATTGCGATACACCCCCTATATTTGTGGGTCATCAATACTATTTTCTGGCGCCGTTGCCAGGGAGTGAAGCGCTATTGGAGAGTGGAACTGGTAAAGGAAACTTCTACTGTGAGTATTGTTTACTTCTGCTAGTTGCTTTATTTTCATTATGGATAGTTCGCTAAGTTTATTATTTGGTAATGCTACTACCACTGCTAAGGTAGTAGATAAGCCACCACCTGCTATGAAAGATGTTTTCAAAATACCTACAAGAATTATTGATCGTGTTATGGATAACTACTATGTTGGGGATGGAACTGTCCATCCCGGTGATCATTTACTCTTTATACATGAATTATGCGGGTTGTTCAAGTGTGCAGGTATTACTACAGATCAAGTTAAGAAGAAGTTATTCTCATTATCACTGAAAGGAAGAGCTGAGGAATGGTATAAGCTGCTGAAGAATGGTCAAGCTCTGGAATGGGAGGAAATAGTGCCTCTCTTTTATTCAAAGTTTTATCCTCCTAGTGAAATTCATAAAGATCGGAATCAAATATACAACTTTTGGCGTCTTGATGGCGAGAGTACTGCTCAAGCTTGGGGGAGACTGAAGTTACTAATGCTCAAATGTCCCATTCATGAGCTCCCCAACAATATTATTATCAATAACTTTTATGCAAGTCTCCCTCTACATGATAAAGATTTATTGGATGCTTCTTGTGTTGGATCATTCACTCGTATGGAAGAAGAAGTTAAATGGGACCTTCTAGACCGTATTCAAGATAATGCTGAAGCTTGGGAGACCGACAAAGGTAGAAAGTCAGGTATAAATTATGATTATGAATACATTGAATCTTTTATGGGAACTGATGACTTTCAAAATATTAGTAATCTTTATGGTCTTGATTTCCAAGTTATTACGAATTGCTTTAGAGCTTTTGCTTCCTATATTGAAATTCCAAAAAGGGGATGGAACAAGTACCATGCACCTTACAAAGATATTGTAGACTATGCTCCTATTGGAAGTGGTGAGTATTGCATTATTGATCCCATCTTACCCAAGCCTTATATCGAGAAGATTCCCTTTCCCGAAAAGGTAAAGGACCATCCTATGATAACTAACGTAATCACCAAAAGTGAAAAAAGAACTGTAAAACCTGATGAACAAATAAACATTGAACCTATGGTAGCAATTGTGAAAGACCTTGTCACTAAAAGCATAGAAGATGGGCACATAGTCTTTTGTGAGGATTCTTCTAATATTGTTTCAAATACCAATAGGTCTAAAAAGGCTAGTGTTCCTGTGCTTTCTGTTAGAATAGGTGATCATTGCTATTATGGTTTATGTGATATTGGTGCAAGTTCTAGTGTTATTCCTTATGAGCTTTACAGAGAAATTATGCATGAAATCAGTCCTTGCGAGTTGGAGGAGATTGATGTGGTTATTCACCTTGCTAATAGAGAGACCATCTCTCCAATTGGTATTGTGCGAGACGTGGAAGTTCTTTGTGGTAAGATTAAGTACCCTGCTGATTTTCTAGTACTTGGTTCAGCCGCTAGTAAAACTTATCCTATCATTTTTGGTAGACCTTTCTTGAGTACTTGTGGGGCTATTATTGATTGCAAGAGGGAGAAAATCTTGACTAAGTTTGATGGGGAATCCTATGAGTTTAATTTTTCGAAATTTGCTAAAGAACCTTGCGAAGGGGAAACCCATAATGAGGATTTTAGGGTTGAACAACTTGCTTCTATTTCTCTCGCTCCTAGCAATGCTTTGCAGCAATTTATGGAGGAACATGAAAGTGAAATATTAATGGAAGAAAGAAATGAGATTGACATGATTCTCCGTGATCAACCAGTGATGCTTAAGCACGACTTGCCTGTAGAAGACTTGGGTACCATGATGCCACCTAAAAAGGATCCGGTCTTCGATCTAAAACCTCTCCCCGATGATCTTAAATATGCTTTTATTGATGATAAAAAGATATATCCTGTTATTATTAGCGCTAAACTTTTAGGGGAGGAAGAAGAAAGATTATTGGAAGTTCTGAAGAAACACCGAGGAGCTATGGGTTATACTCTGGATGATTGGAAGGGATTTCACCTACTATATGTCAGCATTCTATCAACATAGAACCAGATGCGAAGCCAGTAGTGGAGCACCAACGACGTTTAAATCCTAAGATGAAGGAAGTGGTAAGGAATGAGGTATTGAAACTCCTTGATGCTGGTATTATTTACCCTATTGCTGATAGTGAATGGGTTAGTCTTGTTCATTGTGTTCCTAAAAAGGGAGGTATTACCGTTGTCCCTAATGATAATGATGAACTTATTCCTCAAAGAATAGTGGTAGGCTATAGGATGTGCATCGATTTTAGGCAAGTCAATAAAGTCACTAAGAAAGATCACTACCCGCTTCCTTTTATTGATCAAATGTTGGAAAGGTTGTCTAAAAAGACCCATTTTTGTTTTCTTGATGGTTATTCTGGTTTCTCTCAAATTGCTGTCAAACAACAAGATCAAGAAAAAACTACTTTTACTTGCCCTTATGGAACTTATGCTTATAGACGTATGCCTTTTGGTTTATGTAATGCTCCTGCTACTTTCCAAAGGTGCATGTCTGCTATCTTTCATGGCTTTTGTGAGGAAATTGTAGAAGTGTTCATGGATGACTTTTCTGTCTACGGAACTTCTTTTGATAATTGTTTGCACAACCTTGATAAAGTTTTGCAGAGATGTGAAGAAACTAATCTTGTTCTTAATTGGGAAAAATGCCACTTCATGGTTAATGAAGGGATTGTTCTTGGGCATAAAGTTTCTGAAAGAGGCATAGAAGTTGATAGAGCTAAGGTTGAGGCAATTGAGAAGATGCCATGCCCAAGAGACATCAAAGGTATTCGTAGTATCCTTGGTCATGCTGGTTTCTATAGAAGGTTTATTAAAGACTTTTCTAGGATATCAAAACCCCTTACCAATCTTCTTCAAAAAGATGTACCCTTTGTTTTTTATGATGATTGTAAGGAAGCTTTTGAAACTCTTAAGAATTCTTTAACTACAGCCCCTATCGTTCAACCACCTGATTGGAGTTTCCCTTTGAAATAATGTGTGATGCTAGTGATTTTGCTGTAGGTGCTGTCCTTGGGAAACATATTGATAAAAAGCTAAATGTTATCCATTATGCTAGTAAGACTTTAGACGCTGCTCAAAGGAATTATGCTACTACTGAAAAGGAATTTCTAGCTGTTGTTTTTGCTTGTGATAAGTTTAGGCCCTATATTGTGGACTCAAAAGTAACCACTCATACTGATCATGCTGCTATTAAATATCTTATGACGAAGAAGGACGCTAAGCCTAGGCTTACTAGATGGGTACTGCTTTTACAAGAGTTTGATCTACATATAGTAGATAGAAAGGGTGCTGAAAATCCTATAGCTGATAATTTATCTCGTTTGGAAAACATTTCTTTTGATCCTATGCCTGTTAATGATAGTTTCCCAAATGAACAATTAGCCGCAGTAGGGGTGAACTCGCGAGGAAGCCCTTGGTATGCTGATTATGCTAACTTTATTGTCTCCAAGTATTTTCCTCCAACTTTTACAGCTCAGCAAAGAAGAAAGTTCTTTTATGATTTGAGGCATTATTTTTGGGATGACCCACACTTATACAAAGAAGGGGTTGATGGTATTATGCAAACATGTGTTCCAGGGTATGAACAAAAAGAGATATTGCGTAAATGTCACGGGAGCGCCTATGGAGGACACCATGCAGGAGATAGAACTGCACAAAAGGTATTACAATCAGGTTTCTACTGGCCTACCATTTTTAAAGATGCAAGAAAATTTGTTTTATCTTGTGATGAATGTCAACGTGTTGGTAATATTTCTAAATGCAATGAAATGCCTATGAACTACTCTCTAGGTATTGAACCTTTTGATTGTTGGGGATTCGACTTTATGGGACCTTTCCCTCCTTCGAAGGGTTACACTCATATTCTTGTTGTCGTTGGTTATGTTACTAAGTGGGTAGAAGCCATTCCTACGAAAAGTGCTGACGGGGAAACCTCTCTAAAAATGCTTAAGGATGTTATCTTTCCTAGGTTTGGAGTGTCTAGGTATCTCATGACTGATGGGGGTTCTCATTTCATTCATGGCGGTTTTAGGAAGACCCTTTCTAAGTATGATGTTAATCATAGAATTGCTTCAGCTTATCACCCCCAAACTAGCGGGCAAGTAGAGTTATCAAATAGAGAAATTAAATCTATCTTGCAAAAGACTGTTAATAGGTCTAGAAAAAACTGGGCGAAGAAGTTGAATGATGCTTTATGGGCTTATAGAACTGCTTATAAGAATCCTATGGGAATGTCTCCTTATAAGATGGTTTATGGGAAAGCTTGCCACTTACCCCTAGAATTAGAACACAAAGCTTACTGGGCAGTGAAAGAACTAAATAGAGATTGTAAGCTAGCTGGTGAGAAAAGACTTTTTGACTTAAGTTCTTTAGATGAATGGAGGAGTGAAGCCTATGTGAATGCTAGCCTCTTTAAAGAAAAAGTTAAAAGATGGCATGACAAGCGAATACTTAAGAGAGAATTTCATGTTGGTGAGAAAGTTCTATTGTATAGGTCTCATCTCAGATTTTTTGCAAGTAAGCTACTATCAAAATGGGAAGGACCTTTCGTCATTGAAGAAGTATACCATTCAGGAGCAATAAAAATTTCTTCTATAAAAGATAATACTACACAAGTAGTGAATGGACAGCGACTCAAACACTATATTGCTGGAGATTCTTACAATGAAGATGTTTATGCCTTTCAAGTTATAACTCCAGAGAAATTCATTGAGGACCAAATTCAGAGACCTGCTGAGTCCGTTTCCAACTAGGTAACAGTTCTGGTAAGAAAAGTTCGGCGAAAATACAATACAACTATGTTTTTGCAGTTTTCAATCAATAAGGAAAGCTACGAAACGAAAAAGGGACGGAAACAGAGCCAGGGTGGCCCACACCACCCCATGGCGCGGGCCCACCCCTAGCCCCGCCACCAGGTGGTGAGGCCACCCAGGACTCCGCCTCCTACTCGTTTTCTCCCAGTACCTTCCTTTTGAAGTGAAACTTCGTAATTTATAACCCCCCCGGATCCCCCGAGGTTCGTATATCATGTTTTCATCGTGTTTTTGTTTCGATATGTTTCTGCCAAGACATACTCTTTGAAGGTTTAGAAGCACAATCGTGTCCATCAAGGATAAAGGGAAGGAACCTATGGAGGAAGACCTCCAAGACCCCTAGACGGAGAAGGAGATCAAGAGTGAAGGTGAAGAGGAGGCAAAACACACCAGCACTACCATTGCAAGCATTGGAGTGGTGGCGAACCCTACCAGGATCAGAAGGACTGCACGGATGCATACTGGGGGGATAGCTCTTCATCACTGTTTGGGACCAAGGACACCTTCTCCGAACACCAAGAGTACCTTCCATACCTTTACTCATAACCATGCAGGAAAAGAAGACTCCAAGTGGGCAGAATGGAAGAAGAATTACAAGAGTTGGGATCCACAAACTGAGATGATTATGGGCCGTATTGAGCATAACTCGGAATTGATTCGCACTCTCACCTTTGAGATTGCAGACCTTGGGAAACTGATCAATGAGCTCATCAAAAGGATACCACCACCACCGAACGAGTAATTCGTCATCAGGTTTGGCATCCCCTTGGTTTGTTCCAAGCTTGGGGGAGTGCCGCGGTATCATATCACTATCTTCTATCTTTTTACCTTATTAATAGAGTCATATCATGAATAGAGGAGTTATTATGTAGTATGGTTTGCATTATGGAAGTGTCCCCTCTCTCGTTAGATATGTATCCCTTGGTGTGAGTTTCCATTATGGAATATTAATGAGAAGTTCTATCATTCACTCTTTTGCATAGCTTATATTAGTTTTCACTTCGTGGTTATATGATTGATCTTGTTGTTAGTATTGGTAGCACTCTGGGATCATTGAGTTAATTTAGTTGGTTTTGGCAAAACTGGCTCAGTCAGTAGCAACACCTTTTTGAGAGTTGAAAAGAAAAAGATAGAAGTACTCTAGAGAAAAATAATTTCATCATCTTTCTTTCTTGATTTGCGCATAAGTCTAGTATTCTCCAGTTAAGATCTTTTGTGCTTCCAAGGAAGATTGCATGTTTGTCTTTATCACTTGTATGTTTGTTTGTTTCCTTCAACTCTTATGCTTGCTACCTAGCCTTGCTAGCCAAAAACCTGTACTGAGAGGGAATTCTTCTCGTGCATCCACCTCCTTTAAACCAAAACATTTGCCATTTGTGTCCACCATACTTACCTAGTAGCATTATTGCTATTCCAAGTAAATTCTTGTTTTATCTACCTCCCAAATTAAACTTGTTATGTGAAAATTAGTGATTAAAGCTCTCACGGACTTGATGGCACACTTTACTTTCTTGCACTTAATAAACTTGAACCATTGGGTCCTTCTTTGTTGCGTATATGCTTGCGCTTTATGAGTTGAAGTTAGCAGAACCATGTATCATGGGGACCGCTTTCAACACTTCATTGGTACTTGTACCTAGTTGATATCATGTTCTTTTGCTTATGGATCCCGGCGGTGTGAAATAAAAGTGGAACTTGTAAGATCATGGAGTTTATATGTGTGTTAGAGAAACTCCTGGGCCGCTAGCCTAAGCCATGCCTAATCATGGTGGAAACTTGCAGCATAACTATAGTGAGCATTCTATGAAGCATCCTCAATAAAAACCTATGCAAATAGCAAATAAAAAGATCGCTAAGATGCTCACTGTCTTCTTGCCTTGTCATTTTGATTATGGGATAGCTCCTGTGTCATGTGCAAGGGGTACCCCGTTGGCGGTTCTCAATGATACGCATGTATTTACAATGACAAGAGCTTGCTCGTGACTGAAGTTGAGTAGCATGAGGATCGGTACTCATAAGTAAGGGGCATGAGATTTCAACTTATAACTTGTCAATCATATCCTCTTAGTTGTGTCACTTTAACCTTAACCACCAAAAGATGCCTATGATAGGGGCAATGAGAGCTGAAAGCCAGTAAGTATCATAATTTTTGGGAGCTCTTTATGAGACTTGCAATCCCTGCTTCCCTCTGCGAAGGGCCTTTCTTTTACTTTGTAGTTGAGTCAGTAAACCTATTCCCTTCTATCTCAGCAAGTATTTTGAGTTGATGTGTTTCATTCATTCATATGATGATTTATTCACTCATGTTTCTTATGTTCCTTGCTTTGCACATTGCTCTTATCTTGAAGTTTACAACTTTGAAATCTTTCTTTGAAAACCAGCTATTTGTAAACTCCAGCAAGTTATCAACTATTCTTCGACCAAGAGCTAAGTTTGCCATTACCAATTATGATTCACTTTATGTGTCTTTATTGTGTTTCCTTTACTCATTGCAAGTTGAGTTCTATAATAGTGAGTTCTCTTCTTTTATGATCTATGTATTTGATGAATGTGATGCTTCTTGTCCGTATTCTTTTATCGACTCTTCACTCCATAAACTTGTGGTCATGTTTATTGAGCTCAGTTTCGCTTGGGGACAAGCGAAGTCTAAGCTTGGGGGAGTTGATACGTCCATTTTTCATCACTATTCTATGTCTTAATTCACTATTATTCATTGATATATTTCGTATTGAGAGGTGATACTTATGTTATTTCATCTGTTTTTGCATGGTTCATGACTTTTGGAGCATGGACCGCTGTAGTCAGGATTCTGATGGAAAAGGTGCTGTTTGGAGGCAAAATTCGCGAAGATCAGAAAATCCTGGAAAATATAGGGAAAATTCTATTTTTCCAGAAGACTCAGGATGCCAGAAGATGGAGTGGAGGTGGGCCATAGGGGGCCCACACCACCCCATGGCGCGCGCAAGCCTAGGCCGCGCCAGGGAGTGGTGTGGCCGCCCTGGCCCACTCCAGCCTCTCCCCTCTGGCGTATATCTTCCTCCTGAAACCCTAAGACTCGGAGAGCAACCACAGAAATATTCCGTCGCCTCTGTGGGGCGGAAAACACCGAGAGAGAAAGATCTCTCCGGCAGACAGATTTCTGGCGGGGGAATTCCTTCCTGGAGAGGGGAGATCGTCGCCATCAACACCATCATCAAGCTGGGCTTCATCGGGATCATCATCATCATCATCACCACCATCATCACCATCAGCACCCTCATCACCATCTCCATATTTCTGTAACAATTGAGTTGAATCTTGCATTAGTTCATAGGGGAAACTTTCCCGGTGTTGATTACTCTTTGTAGTTGATGCTATTGAGTGAACCATTGAATTATTGTTTATGTTCAGATTGTTATACATCATTATTCCATCTCTGATCATGATCCATATGATGTCTTGTGAGTAGTTCGTTTTGTTCTTGAGGACATGGGAGAATTCTTGTTGTTAGTAGTGGAGTTGCGTTGAGAAAGATTCAATAGATTGTTATTTAAGTTGTGGTGTACTTCTTCTAGTGGTGTCATGTGAACGTCGACTACATGACACTTCACCTATATGGGCCTAGGGGAATGCATTGTGTATTTGGCTACTAATCGTAGGGGTTGCCGGAGTGACAGAAACCTGAACCCCTGTTAGGAAACCATTGCACAAGGGACGTAAGGGTCTTAGAGTTTAAAGCTGTGGTTTGGTTTCTACCTTAATTACTTTCTTGTACTTACAGATGTTTGCAAGGGGGTTTAATCACAAGTATGTATTAAGTCTTTGATGGGACGGTACATTAGCACAGGTTCACCCACACAACACTTAACAAACTAGAGAAGATTAATCGACTATATGAAGCGAAAGCACTTGACAGTCTTCCCATGTGTCCTTGAGAATGTTTGGTCATCTATAGAAATACAACCGGCTTATCCTTTGCTGCATAAAGGATTGGGCCACTTGCTGCATTCATTCTTACTGTCTTTTATTTACTCATACTTTGTTTACTTGCTTTATCGAAAGCCCCTAAAAATCCGTTTGCTAAGTATTTGCAGAGAATTCCTGATCCATACCACTAGCCAGAACCTTCTGCTCCTCGTTGGGTTCGACACTCTTACTTTTCAAAAATACTGCGATACACCCCCTATACTTGTGGGTCATCAGCGGGCACCAGAATCGTCTAGAGGATGTCTCAAAAAAACCATCTAGAGGAAGTGAAAAAATAAATCGTAAAAGGGAAATGTGCGGCCCGCCTGTCATTGAGTGAAGGTCGGCACGCGCAAACGTGCCTACGTTTGAATTGATTCCACCGCATGTAAGTGGCGCATAACAATTTTTAGGAAGTGCTAGCGTCGACGTGTAAAACCGTCGTTTTTCGCCACCTTCACCCTACTACGAGCGGTCGTGCACCATTCCAGATATTGGTAAGGGTGGTTCCAATCTTTCACTTCTCCGTTTCATTTCCTCCTCCACGGCCTCATCGTCTTTCTCCTCCACGGCCTCATCCATTTCCTCCACCACCGCATCACCCTCTTCCTTCGTATCCTTTCCCTCTTGCCTGTAGTCATGGACTCTCCAGACATCCGAAATGACAGCAGGCAAGAAACTGCGCACTTCGACATCGAAGTACATGGCTGGAAGAAGATCGATGTCGTCAACACCACCGACCCTTGGACGGTGAGGAACACTCTGAATAATTTCACGAGTTGGCTGCAGTTCGAAGAAAATAGGTTCGTAGGTCTCGACCTTGAGTACAGCCGCGATCGCCGTAGGATCGCCGTGGTGCAACTCTCCATGAAGGGGCACGTCCTCGTATACCAGCCTTTTTGCGAGAAGGAGGCTGACGGGATCTGGTAGACTTTGCTGTCTTTTTGTTCCTGAACCGTCTGTTTGCAAAAGTTATTGCTATATTATTTGTCTGAATTCATTTTCATGCAGGTGGGGCGAAAGCATTAGGGATCTGTTTCATGACTTTCTCGTGAACCAGCACATAAGATTTACCAGTGTTGACATCACGAATGACAGTAAACTGCTTGAAAGCCTGACTGTCAACATTAGAATCCCAAAGGAGTGTAGAGTGGACATCCAGGAAATTTACTGGATCCCAGGGACGAAGGGCAGCAAGATCGGGATGACCGCTCTTGCCGCCGAACTCATAGACCCGTGGTACGCTGACATGAAGGACAGATTGCCGAGATGTTCGTGGAGGCGTTTAGGGCACGATTACTAGGAGGATAAGCCACTTTCTGAACCTAATCTGAAGTACGCTGCAATTGACGGGTATGTTAGCCACGAGTTGTACCGCCAGATTGTAAAATCTCGTTCCAGGCATCGCATCATTGAACCACCACCAAGGCAGGTTGTTTGTCCCAGATGCCGGATCATAGATGAATCTACAAACCGGGGCAAGCGACCGAAGGCATCCTAGGATCGGTTGCCTTCTCCAACAGGCTGGGATGTAGACTATTAGTGAATGATTGTTGTGTTTATGAAAACATGTTATTTCATAAGTACACTATGTGAGCAATTACGAACAGATGTGTATTACCTTTGTCAAACTATAATCTGGTTTATGACTATATCCTTCTCTATAATCTGGGTTTGGTTATGACTTATGACTGTATCACACCTTATGCATGTCAGTCCTGGATTCTGCCGTATGCAAATGGCACAGACAGAATTTGTAAGAATGAATGTTGAGCATACAAAAGGGGGAATGTAAATTCATACAGGTTAAGTAGCTAATAGCATAGGGATCATACGAGCTTGGTTCTTACACACATAATGCTTAGAAAATACATGCGAGATAAAATACAGGCGAGATAAAACTAGGAACGAAATGCGAAACTAGTAGTGGTAAACAACACACTCACCCACCCGCCAGATCCTGTTGAGCATCTCGTAGCAGACATACGCGTCCCTGGTTGCGTACTTGATCGCATCGTAATCTAGGTGCCTCCACTCCCATCGCTCATGCAGGTGCTTCGGGATCTCGATTTTCATGCCGGCGTACTCGCGGTCGATGATGTCGGAAGCGAGTCTAGCCATGCCGGATTTCCCCGTACCACCATCCGGGTACCTCCACAAACATTGGAGATCGACGTGATTGACGACATGAACGAGGAGATCCCGTTCTAGCTTCAGAGTGTCGTTCTTGATGTCGACGCTGGCGAAGTAGATCTCCCTCCTGTGTAGGAACTCGCGAAGCTCCGGGCATACAGATTTGGCCCTACATATGTGATATAGTAGTCAGTGGTTGCGCATGGACAGCTGAAAAAGTGTCGTCTTCTTCCTATCTCTGGTATACTCGAGGTCAAGGCCGACGATCTTGTACTAGTCCATCGGATCCTGTAGCCACCGCTCGTACATTGCGATGACCTTGGCCACCTCCGCTGATGCATTTGTGTGGACGACCGTCAGCTTGGTGGTGGCATGGGCGGTGACGGTGTACTCGTCGGTGTAGTCGCTCTCGTCGCCGAACATGCCGTACTCTGCGTCCATGGCAGCAGCTAATGCGGCGGCGGTGGCCTAGGGTTGGTAGCGGTGGCTGGGACTGGGCGTGGAGGTGGAGTGATCTGTTGTGGTGGTATGGCCAGGCGGAGGCGGTGCCTGCGGCAGCATCGATGGTTCTTGCGATGGTGGTGCTGGCAAAAGGAATGAGTTGGGGATTTTTGCATAGTGATGTGCCGAGGAGATAGAAGGCGATGCTTAAATTCCATTAACCAATATTCCGGTCATACCCATGCGGAAGCAAGTTTGACCGGGCGAGCACCGATGGTTTCCAATCCTAGCGATTAAATTCGGCATCCGTCCCGGTAGGCGATGGGACGGGTGTGCGACGTGGCTTTGGCGTGGCAGAGACCGGTCATGTAGACCACCGTCATGTTGCCGATCCGTAGCGGGTGCTGACACGACGTAACATGACAGGACAGAAGGAAGTGTACATTTATTATTAATTCCTAACAAGTTTAAGAAGTGTAAGCATAGACATGAACCTAGCATCCCTGCACCCCGGGGCAGCCGCCCAACCGATCAAGCCTGCCGATTGCGCAAAGCTTGTCCCAAATTTTCCAAAATGAAGCTCGTTTGCCCATGCTTCTATAAGTTTCTCTATAGGCCACTTG
Source organism: Avena eriantha (assembly GCA_910589775.1). NCBI lineage: Eukaryota > Viridiplantae > Streptophyta > Magnoliopsida > Poales > Poaceae > Avena > Avena eriantha. Next base: position 19,710,058 of record OU342745.1, read on the forward strand.
TGTAAGCATGCACGATCAAGCAACTTTGCAACACACGTGTCGGTGGAAAAGCATTAGGTTTCAACGCACCACATAGTTTAGGGATTTAGAATAGCTACATTGTGGAGATCTAGCCAAATTGCATGGTAAAGCCAAATTCAGCTTTTTGTAAGATTTAGCTATAGCAAAAGTGTGTCTCGTTTGTCCTTACTTTTGCCCTCCCGATATTCTGAAGCCCTCACATGCGCTCGGAGGGGGGTGCCGTCCGGTCAAAGGCTTGGCCGTTACGTGCGCCATGACGCCTAAAGTGGAAGTTTTTTTTGTTATTTGGCCTTTTTAAGAGCGCCTTTTCCCCTCTCTCTCTAACAGTTGTGTTTTTTTTGCCCAAAAAGGTAGGGAATCTAGAGCAGCTTCTCTCTTCATTCATTGTTCCTTTTGCGATCGTTTTTCCCCAATCTGGTAGCAAATCTAGAGCAGCAAAACAAACCAGCACCATAAATAAATTTAGTAAACAGAGCATATGTAGATAAAGTAGCTAATATAGGTTATATAGTACGGTACTTAACGAGGTTCGACAATTAGGCTGCACAGCAGCAGCAGCAGCGGACTGCTTCAACATAGACAAGACAAAAGAAGCTGCTTTACAGCAGCAGCAACAGCTGATCAGTGTCCCCTCGTGGCCTCTGCCAGGAGGGCATCCGCCTCCTCCACTTCTTGCTGCCCAGCCCCTTGACCTTGGGCACCTTGGGTCTGATCGGGGGCATGCGACCCTCCTCGATAGCCACCTTCTGGAGGTTGCGGAGGTGAAGACCGAGCGCCTAGTGCTTGGCCCTGAAGCCGTGGACGTTCATGGACTCGCCGCAGGTCCTCACGTCATCGGCATGCTTCACGAGGGAGTTGAAGTCCGTGCCGCGGAGCCTCCTGGTGGGGCAGAAGGGGCACCTATACACGTCGCCGGCGAAGAAGTCGTTGTACTGACCGGACTTTAGCCTCCTCAGCACATGACGAGTCTTGGTGTCCTGCGACTCGTCATCGCTGCGGAGGCCGCTGTTATCCTCCTGTTAGAAAAAAACAGTAGAGTGAAATAAGGACATGATTGAGAAACTTTGATTATCAGGATTAATTTTTGCATAAATTAACCGAATGAGATCTCCCGATTATTCCCCAAATCTCAAACCAAATCGAATACTGATCCCAACTATGAACTGGGGGATTCATCGAAAATCGAGATCTAACACAATAGGATTAGCTACTGTAAAAAATAAGAACATCTGAGCCCTAATAACATACGATCTAGCATCCAACGACGGGAACGGGGGAAGAACAAGGGAAGGGGAGAAAACCTTGGTTACCTCAGACCATGGGTCGGCGATGCTGGTGTCGTAGGGGTTCTCCAGCCTTATATAGACAACCTCCTCGTAGGGGTCCCAGCCGAGCGGGATCTGTTCGAGACTGGCGGGTGCCTCCTCGCCGGCGGCTACGGCGGATGCGGGGACGAGGGGCTCCTCGCCGGTGGCCTTGGATGCTCCGATGGCCACCGCGCCGATCTTCTCCACCGCCGGCGTGGTTGGGGTTTTGTTGGGCATTTGCAGAAGGTGATGGGACAATGGAGACGGTTGAGTGAGCGAGTGCGTGATTAGTTGGGGTGGGGAGGCCTCTATTAAAGGAGAAGGGAAGCGGCATTTCGTTGCACTACCGTGCACCGCGTACGCTAATGCGTCGTGCACGGCCACACGTGTCCGCTACCGCCCCGTGCACCGCACACGCGTACCGTGAGTCACGTTTTTTCCCTCGTGTCTAACCATGGCGATTCAGTTGTACTCAGTTTTGCCCACCAACCATTGATCCTCTGTGATCTAGCGGACATGATAACCCTTATATCTGTTGGGGGCACCCCTCTATCCATGCAAAATAACGAGTATGCCACCAGAACTTTAACAACATAAACAGATGAACTTTAATATATTTTGAAGAGTACGAAAATAGAAATCCCTATAGTTTACGGGTCTAGATACGGTAAGAGAACTAAATATTATTAGTGGTCAGGCCAGCACAGTGACGGGGTTGGTCGGCTAGAAGTTGCTGATTCCTAAGTAAGGGGACACTAGGTCGTTCTTGACATACTCCCTCAGGAACTTGCCATAAGCAGCGTGCTTAGCCTCGGTCGCATACTTGTGTTTACTAGCCGGGCTTTTACCGATGCCAACCGTATGCGGAATCAAGCTGGCAATCCTCGGGTTGACTCCTTTGTTATAGAAAGGGCACCTGAGCTCCCCAAGTCGAGTGCGGAAAGGGATTATCCCGCTCTTGAGCTTCTTCATGACATGGCGGCTCTTGTTGTCCCTGGTCTCCTTGTCAGAGTCCAACTTACTTGAATACACCTATAATGTATGGAATACAAACCGAAATGAGCAAAATAATAAATATATATTCCTTCCACCATTCCAAGTTACTTTTGATGCAATAACATCTCTATACAGGTTCAGCAGTTCATTACGGCCGTCTCCCCAGCTCGCTCCTAAATTAATGTGGTTTGTGTTCTTGGTAACTTATTAATAAATAAATAATGTGGATTCATTCAGAACAGACTAGATCTCTCCATGTACCGGTTCGTACGTTGCATCTAATTATTAGGACTAGATTTTTTTATGACGCCTGGATAGATTAAGCTCGATCATAAAATATGAAACATGTAGAAAAGATGTACCTCCGGGTACATGAGCAGAGCGTGTTCGTCGAACTCCACGCCCTCATCGGCACCTCCGAAGTCGTCAGCACCGGCGTGCACATGGTCCCCCAAGGGGTTGAACTGCACGTCCTCCTCGGCCTGTATTGCGTGATGCTCCTCCAGATCTGCCGCGTGAAGCACCATCCCGGCGGCAATGCCCGGACACTCACCCCCACGCACTGGTTTCATGGAGAAGGTTCATGCAAGTACGTTCAAGATTGTGGGGTTTTGCTGGATAGAGAAGAGAGAGTAGTGCATGAGTGCGAATGGAGGACCCGATACGCTGGGTTTTTAATGCGAGGACGTTTAGGCCTCCTCGAGGGCCTTGGTTGACAGCTCTTCCAGCTGCGGCTGCCGCGTGGAAGGTTCGTGTGGTGGGGGCCCGACGGAAGTGAGAGTGTAGGCGCGCTGCATAGTAAAAATGGTATAGCCGGTGGTCCGTGGTTGACCAGTTGCAGTGCAGTAGACTTGTAGCCTTTGCATACTAGATTAAACATGACATGACCACTCGACGACTTTTTCCATGGAGGACATCGTGTTCCTTCTTGTAGAAGTCTCGTTGAGGGAGATGTCGGTGCTGTCTCGCGCTGTCCTGTGAAGGGCACGACGTGTGCAACAAGCCTCGTTGGATCACACAGGATCAATGGTTGGTGCGCACGATCTGCGTGACAACTATGACAACCAATTAGAGCGTAGCAGACAGAGTGGGCACATGTTTGGGCTTCTACGAAAGAGAGAGAGAGAGAGAGAGAGGGGGGAGGGGGCAAAGCTGAGTAGTATAAAAATGGAAAGTGGGTGTCTTTTACAATGAAATGCATCATGGCATACATCAAATTATTCCAAGATAGATCCACTAGAGTTCATTGCATGTGTGTTCTTTCCACAAACCACATATGTATCCACAAGAGTTATTTGCATGTGTGTTCCTGTCATGAACCACATTTGGATCAACAAGTGTCACTGCATGTGTCTTCTTTCCACGAACCACATATGGATCAACCAATGGCATTGCATGTGTGTTCTTTTCACAAACCACACATGGATCAACCAGTGTTCACTACATGTGTGTTCTTTCCACAAACCACTTATGGATCAATCAGTGGTCATTGCATGTGTGTTCTTTTCCACAAACCACATATGGATCTATATGTGTTCTTAAACTAAAGCCAGCATTAGAGTCATTGCATGTGTGTTATTTCCACAAACCACACATGGATCAACCACTAGAGTCATTGCATGTGTGTTCTTTCCACAAACCACACATGGATCAACTAGTGCCATTGCATGTGTGTTCTTTCCACAAACCACATATGGATCCATTTGTGGCATTGCATGTTTGTTCTTATACTAAAACCACAAACCAACACTAGAGTCATTGCATGCGTGTTCTTTCCACAAACCACTTATGGATCCACCAGTGTTCATTGTGTGTGTGTTCTTTTCCACAAACCACTTATGGATCAACCGGTGGCATTGCATGTGTGTTCTTTTCACAAACCACACATGGATCAACCAGTGGCCATTGCATGTGTGTTCTTTCCACAAACCACATATGGATCAACCATTGATGATTGTATGTGTCTTCTTTTCCACAAACCACATATGGATCAACCAGTGGTCATTGCATGTGTGTTCTTTCCACAAACATCACATGGATCAACCAGTGGTCATTGCATGTGTGTTCTTTTGCACAGACCACACATGGATCAACAAGTGTTTATTGCATGTGTGTTCTTCTCCGCAAACCACACATGGATCGACCAGTGTCATTGCGTGTGTGTTCTTTCCACAAACCACATATGGATCAACCAGTGTCATTGCATGTGTGTTCTTTTCACAAACCACATGTGAACCCACTAGACTCATTGCATGTGTGTTCTTATACTAAAACCAACACTAGAGTCATTGCATGTGTGTTCTTTTCACAAACCACACATGGATCCACCACTGTCATTGCATGTGTGTTCTTTCCAAAAACCACACATGGATCAACCAGTGGTCATTGCATGTGTGTTCTTTTCCACAAACCACATATGGATCAACCAGTGGTCATTGCATGTGTGTTCTTTCCACAAACCATTTGAGTCTATGCAAGTTTGTTCTTATACTAAAACCACAAACCAGCACTAGACTCATTGCATGTGTGTTCTATCCACAAACCACTTATGGATCAACCAGTGGTCATTGCATGTGTGTTCTTTCCACAAACCACGTATGGATTAACCAGTGGTCATTGCATGTCTGTTCTTTCCACAAGCCACACATGGATCAAAAAGTGGTCACTGCATGTGTGTTCTTTCCACAAACCACACATGGATCAACAAGTGTCATTGCATGTGTGTTCTTTTCCACAAACCACACATGGATCAAGCAGTGTCATTGCGTGTGTGTTCTTTCCACAAACCACATATGGATCAACCAGTGTCATTGCACGTGTGTTCTTTTCACAAACCACATGTAAACCCACTAGAGTCATTGCAGGTGTGTTCTTATACTAAAACCAGCACTAGAGTCATTTCATGTGTGTTCTTTTCCACAAACCACACATGGATCCACTAGACTCATTGCATGTGTGTTCTTTTCCACAAACAACTTAAGGATCAACCAGTGGTCATTGCATGTGCGTTCTTTTCACAAAGTACATGTGGACCCACTAGAGTCATTGTATGTGTGTTCTTATACTAAAACTAGCACTAGAGTCATTGCATGTGTGTTCTTTCCACAAACAACATATGGATCAACCGATGCTCATAGAATGTGTGTTCTTTTCCACAAACCACATATGGATCAACCAGTGGTCATTGCATGTGTGTTCTTTCCAAAAACCACACATGGATTAACCAGTGGTCATTGCATGTGTGTTCTTTTCCACAAACCACACATGAATCAACCAGTGGTCATTGCATGTGTGTTCTTTCCACAAACCACATATGGATCCATTTGAGTAATTGCATGTTTGTTCTTATACTAAAACCACAAACCAGCACTAGACTCATTGCATGTGTGTTCTTTTCCACAAACCACACATGGATCCACTAGAATCATTGCATGTGTGTTCTTTTCCACAAACAACTTATCGATCAACCAGTGGACTTTGCATGTGTGTTATTTTCCACAAACCACATATGGGTCAACCAGTGGTCATTGCATGTGTGTTCTTTCCACAAACCACATATGGATCAACTAGTGTCATTGCATGTGTGTTCTTTCCACAAACGACATATGGATCCATTTGAGTCATTGTATGTTTTTCTTATACTAAAACCACAAACCGACACTAGAGTCATTGCATGTGTGTTCTTTTCCACAAACAACTTATGGATCAACCAGTGGTCATTGCATGTGTGTTCTTTTCACAAACTACATGTGGACCCACTAGAGTCATTGGATGTGTGTTCTTATACTAAAACTAGCACTAGAGTCATCGCATGTGTGTTCTTTTCCATAAACAACTTATGGATCCATTAGAGTCATTGCATGTGTGTTATTTCCACAAACCACACATGGATCAACCACTAGAGTCATTGCATGTGTGTTCTTTTCCACAAACCACACATGGATCCACTAGACTTATTGCATGTGTGTTCTTTTCCACAAACAACTTATGGATCAACAAGTGGTCATTGCATGTGTGTTCTTTTCCACAAACCACATGTGGATCAACCAGTGGTCATTGCATGTGTGTTCTTTCCACAAACCACATATGGATCAACTAGTGTCATTGCACGTGTGTTCTTTCCACAAACCACATATGGATCCATTTGAGTCATTGCATGTTTGTTCTTATACTAAAACCACAAACCGGCACTAGAGTCCTTGCATGTGTGTTCTTTTCCACAAACAACTTATGGATCAACTAGTGGTCATTGCATGTGTGTTCTTTTCACAAACTACATGTGGACCCACTAGAGTAATTCTATGTGTGTTCTTATACTAAAACTAGAACTAGAGTCATTGCATTTTTGTTCTTTTCACAAACCGCACATGGATCCACCACTGTTATTGCATGTGTGTTCTATCCACAAACCACACATGGATCAACCACTAGAGTCATTGCATGTGTGTTCTTATACTAAAACCAACACTAGAGTCATTGCACGTGTGTTCTTTTCACAAACCACATATGGATCAACCACTAGAGTCATTGCATGTGTGTTATTTTCACAAAGCACACAAGGATCAACCACTAGAGTCATTGCACGTGTGTTCTTTTCCACAAACCACACATGGATCCACTAGAATCATTGCATGTGTGTTCTCTTCCACAAACAACTTATGGAACAACTAGTGGTCTTTGCATGTGTGTTCTTTTCCACAAACCACATGTCGATCAACCAGTGGTCATTGCATGTGTGTTCTTTCCACAAACCACATATGGATCAACCGGTGTCATTGCATGTGTGTTCTTTCCACAAACCACATATGGATCCATTTGAGTCATTGCATGTTTGTTCTTATACTAAAACCACAAACCGGCACTAGAGTCATTGCATGTGTGTTCTTTTCCACAAACAACTTATGGATCAACTAGTGGTCATTGCATGTGTGTTCTTTTCACAAACTACATGTGGACCCACTAGAGTAATTGTATGTGTGTTCTTATACTAAAACTAGCACTAGAGTCATTGCATGTGTGTTCTTTTCACAAACCACACATGCATCCACCACTCTCATTGCATGTGTGTTCTATCCACAAACCACACATGGATCAACCACTAGAGTCATTGCATGTGTGTTCTTTCCCACAAACGATCAACTAGTGGTCATTGCATGTGTGTTCTATCCACAAACCATTTGAGTCGTTACATGTTTGTTCTTATACTAAAACCACAAAACAACACTAGACTCATTGCATGTGTGTTCTTTCCACAAACCACATATGGATCAACTAGTGCTCATTGCGTGTGTGTTCTTTCCACAAACAAGACATGGATGAACAAGTGGTCATTGCATGTGTGTTCATTCCACAAACCAAACATGTATCAACAAGTGGTCATTCCATGTACGTTCTTTCCACAAACCACACATGGATCAACAAGTGGTCATTGCATGTGTGTTTTTTCCACAAACCACACATGGATCAAGCAGTGTCATTGCGTGTGTGTTCTTTCCACAAACCACATATGGATCAACTAGTGTCATGGCATGTGTGTTCTTTTCACAAACCACATGTGAACCCACTAGAGTCATTGCATGTGTGTTCTTATACTAAAACCAGCACTAGAGTCATTGCATGTGTGTTCTTTTCACAAACCACACATGGATCCACCACTGTCATTGCATGTGTGTTCTTTCCACAAACCACACATGGATGAACCAGTGGTCATTGCATGTGTGTTCTTTTCCACAAACTACATATGGATCAACTAGTGGTCATTGCATGTGCTTTCTTTCCACAAACCACATATGGATAAACCAGAGTCATTGCATATGTGTTCTTTCCACAAACCACATATGGATCCATTTGAATAATTGCATGTTTGTTCTTATACTAAAACCACAAACCAGCACTAGAGTCATTGCATGTGTGTTCTTTTCCACAAACCACACATGGATCCACTAGACTCATTGCATGTGTGTTCTTTTCCACAAACAACTTATGGATCCACTGGTGGTCATTGCATGTGTTGTCTTTTCACAAACTACATGTGGACCCACTAGAGTCAATGTATGTGTGTTTCTTATACTAAAACTAGCACTAGAGTCATTGCATGTGTGTTCTTTCCACAAAAAACATATGGATCAACCAGTGGTCATTGCATGTGTGTTCTTTTCCGCAAACCACATATGGATCAACCAGTGGTCATTGCATGTGTGTTCTTTCCAAAAACCACACATGGATCAGCCAGTGGTAATTGCATGTGTGTTCTTTTCCACAAACCACACATGTATCAACCAGTGGTCATTGCATGTGTGTTCTTTCCACAAACCACATATGGATCCATTTGAGTAATTGCATGTTTGTTCTTATACTAAAACCATAAACCAGCACTAGAGTCATTGCACATGTGTTCTTTTCCACAAACCACACATGGATCCACTAGACTAATTGCATGTGTGTTCTTTTCCACAAACAACTTATAGATCAACCAGTGGTCATTGCATGTGTGTTCTTTTCACAAACTACATGTGGACCCACTAGAGTCATTGTATGTGTGTTCTTATACTAAAACTAGCACTAGAGTCATTGCATGTGTTTTCTCTCCACAAATCACATATGGATCAACCAGTGGTCATTGCATGTGTGTTATTTTCCACAAACCACATATGGATCAACCAGTGGTCATTGCATGTGTGTTCTTTCCAAAAACCACACATGGATCAACCACTGGTCATTGCATCTATGTTCTTCTCCACAAACCACACATGGATCAACTAGTGGTCATTGCATGTGTGTTCTTTCCACAAACCACATATGGATCGATTTGAGTAATTGTATATTTGTTCTTATACTAAAACCACAAACCAGCACTAGAGTCATTGCATGTGTGTTCTTTTCCACAAAGAACTTATGGATCAACTAGTGGTATTTGCATGTGTGTTCTTTTCCACAAACCACATGTGGATCAACTAGTGGTCATTGCATGTGTGTTCTTTCCACAAACCACATATGGATCAACCAGTGTCATTGCATGTGTGTTCTTTCCACAAACCACATATGGATCCATTTGAGTCATTGCATGTTTCTTATACTAAACCCACAAACCGACACTAGAGTCATTGCATGTGTGTTCATTTCCACAAACAACTTATGGATCAACCAGTGGTCATTGCACGTGTGTTCTTTTCACAAACTACATGTGGACCCACTAGAGTCATTGTATGTGTGTTCTTATACTAAAACTAGCACTAGAGACATTTCATGTGTGTTCTTTTCACAAACCACACATGGATCCACCACTGTCATTGCATGTGTGTTCTATCCACAAACCACACATGGATCAACCATTAGAGCCATTGCATGTGTGTTCTTTTCCACAAACCACATATTGATCAACCAGTGGTCACTGCATGTGTGTTCTTTCCACAAACCACATATGGATCCATTTGAGTAATTTCATGTTTATTCTTATACTAAAACAACAAACCAGCACTAGACTCATTGCATGTGTGTTCTTTTCCAAAAACCACACATGGATCCACTAGACTCATTGCATGTGTGTTCTTTTTCACAAACAATTTATGGATCAACCAGTGGTCTTTGCATGTCTGTTCTTTTCCACAAACCACATATGGGTCAACCAGTGGTCATTGCATGTTTTTTCTTTCCATAAACCACATATGGATCAACTAGTGTCATTGCATTTGTGTTCTTTCTACAAACCACATATGGATCCATTTGAGTCATTGCATGTTTGTTCTTATACTAAAACCACAAACCAACACTAGAGTCATTGCATGTGTGTTATTTTCCACAAACAACTTATGGATCAACCAGTGGTCATTGCATGTGTGTTCTTTTCACAAACTACATGTGGACCCACTAGAGTCATTGGATGTGTGTTCTTATACTAAAACTAGCACTAGAGTCATTGCATGTGTGTTCTTTTCCATAAACCACTTATGGATCCATTAGAGTCATTGCATGTGTGTTATTTCCACAAACCACACATGGATCAACCACTAGAGTCATTGCATGTTTGTTCTTTTCCACAAACCACACATGGATCCACTAGACTCATTGCATGTGTGTTCTTTTCCAAAAAAACCTTATGGATCAACAAGTGGTCATTGCATGTGTGTTCTTTTCACAAACCACATATGGATCAACCACTAGAGTCATTGCATGTGTGTTCTTTTCACAAACCACATATGGATCAACCACTAGAGTCATTGCATGTTTGTTATTTTCACAAACCACACATGGATCAACCACTAGAGTCATTGCATGTGTGTTCTTTTCCACAAACAACTTATGGATCAACTAGTGGTCTTTGCATGTGTGTTCTTTTCCACAAACCACATGTGGATCAACCAGTGGTCATTGCATGTGTGTTCTTTCCACAAACCACATATGGATCAACTAGTGTCATTGCACGTGTGTTCTTTCCACAAACCACATATGGATCCATTTGAGTCATTGCATGTTTGTTCTTATACTAAAACCACAAACCGGCACTAGAGTCCTTGCATGTGTGTTCTTTTCCACAAACAACTTATGGATCAACCAGTGGTCATTGCATGTGTGTTCTTTTCACAAACTACATGTGAACCCACTAGAGTCATTCTATGTGTGTTCTTATACTAAAACTAGCACTAGAGTCATTGCATGTGTGTTCTTTCCACAAACCACATATGGATCAACCAGTGGTTATTGCATGCGTGTTCTTTTCCACAAACCACATATGGATCAACCAGTGGTCATTGCATGTGTGTTCTTTCCACAAACCACATATGGATCCATTTGAGTAATTGCATGTTTGTTCTTATACTAAAACCATAAACCAGCACTAGAGTCATTGCACGTGTGTTCTTTTCCACAAACCACACATGGATCCACTAGACTCATTGCATGTGTGTTCTTTTCCATAAACAACTTATGGATCAACTAGTGGTCATTGCATGTGTGTTCTTTTCACAAACTACATGTGGACCCACTAGACTCATTGTATGTGTGTTCTTATACTAAAACTAGCACTAGATTCATTGCATGTGTGTTCTCTCCACAAACCACATATGGATCAACCAGTTGTCATTGCATGTGTGTTCTTTTCCACAAACCACATATGGATCAACCAGTGGTCATTGCATATGTGTTCTTCCCAAAAACCACACATGGATCAACCAGTGGTCATTGCATATGTGTTCTTCCCCACAAACCACACATGGATCAACCAGTGGTCATTGCATGTGTGTTCTTTCCACAAACCACATATGGATCGATTTGAGTAATTGTATGTTTGTTCTTATACTAAAACCACAAACCAGCACTAGAGTCATTGCATGTCTGTTCTTTTCCACAAACAACTTATGGATCAACCAGTGGTCTTTTCATGTGTGTTCTTTTCCACAAACCACATCTGGATCAACTAGTGGTCATTGCATGTTTGTTCTTTCCACAAACCACATATGGATCAACCAGTGCCATTGCATGTGTGTTCTTTCCACAAACCACATATGGACCTATTTGAGTTATTGCATGTTTCTTATACTAAAACCACAAACCGACACTAGAGTCATTGCATGTGTGTTATTTTCCACAAACAACTTATGGATCAACCAGTGGTCATTGCATGTGTGTTCTTTTCACAAACTACATGTGGACCCACTACAGTTATTGTATGTGTGTTCTTATACTAAAACTAGCACTAGAGTCATTGCATGTGTGTTCTCTCCACAAACCACGTATGGATCAATCAGTTGTCATTGTATGTGTGTTCTTTTCCACAAACCACATATGGATCAACCAGTGGTCATTGCATGTGTGTTCTTTCCAAAAACCACACATGGATCAACCAGTGGTCATTGCATATGTGTTCTCCACAAACCACACATGGATCAACCAGTGGTCATTGCATGTGTGTTCTTTCCACAAACCACATATGGATCGATTTGAGTAATTGTATGTTTGTTCTTATACTAAAACCACAAACGAGCACTAGAGTCATTGCATGTGTCTTCTTTTCCACAAACAACTTATGGATCAACTAGTGGTCTTTGCATGTGTGCTTTTCCACAAACCACATGTGGATCAACCAGTGGTCATTGCATGTGTGTTCTTTCCACAAACCACATATGGATCAACCAGTGCCATTGCATGTGTGTTCTTTCCACAAACCACATATGGACCTATTTGAGTCATTGCATGTTTCTTATACTAAAACCACAAACCGACACTAGAGTCATTGCATGTGTGTTCTTTTCCACAAACAACTTATGGATCAACCAGCGGTCATTGCATGTGTGTTCTTTTCACAAACTACATGTGGACCCACTAGAGTCATTGTATGTGTGTTCTTATACTAAAACTAGCACTAGAGACATTGCATGTGTGTTCTTTTCACAAACCACACATGGATCCACCACTGTCATTGCATGTGTGTTCTATCCACAAACCACACATGGATCAACCATTAGAGTCATTGCTTGTGTGTTCTTTTCCACAAACCACATATGGATCAACCAGTGGTCATTGCATGTGTGTTCTTTCCACAAACCACACATGGATCAACAAGTGGTCATTGCATGTGTGTTCTTTTCCACAAACCACACATGGATCAAGCAGTGTCATTGCATGTGTGTTCTTTCCACAAACCACATATGGATCAACCAGTGTCATTGCATGTGTATTCTTTTCACAAACCACATGTGAACCCACTAGAGTCATTGCATGTGTGTTCTTATACTAAAACCACAAACCAGCACTAGAGTCATTGCATGTGTGTTCTCTTCACAAACCACACATGGATCCACTAGACTCAATGCATGTGTGTTCTTTTCACAAACAACTTATGGATCAACCAGTGGTCATTGCATGTGTGTTCTTTTCACAAACTACATGTGAACCCACTAGAGTCATTCTATGTGTGTTCTTATACTAAAACTAGCACTAGAGTCATTGCATGTGTGTTCTTTCCACAAACCACATATGGATCAACCAGTGGTTATTGCATGCGTGTTCTTTTCCACAAACCACATATGGATCAACCAGTGGTCATTGCATGTGTGTTCTTTCCACAAACCACATATGGATCCATTTGAGTAATTGCATGTTTGTTCTTATACTAAATCCATAAACCAGCACTAGAGTCATTGCACGTGTGTTCTTTTCCACAAACCACACATGGATCCACTAGACTCATTGCATGTGTGTTCTTTTCCATAACAACTTATGGATCAACCAGTGGTCATTGCATGTGTGTTCTTTTCACAAACTACATGTAGACCCACTAGAGTCAT